>CP050236.2:12713000-13048000 GCA_012066045.3 Morus alba
GAAAAATATTTTAAAAGTTTGATATAATTCAATCTGATTAGTAACCCCTTTCGTACGGTTCCTCAAATAATGTCCAGGGCTCTTAATCCAGTCCATCTTCTTTTCAATAATTCAGAAGTTCAGTTGGCATTTACACAAGCAAACTCATTCTCCTTTGACCCTGCCTCAGATAGAGAATTTCTTTTTGAATCTGTAAAATACAATTTCCATCTCATTGTCTTGACCATTGCTTCAGTTCAGTGAGATATTATGAGACTTTTGACACCACTTAAAATTTTCATTTTGCCACAAACTGGGTGATTTTTACAATTGACACAGAATGAACCAACTTGTGGCAGTGCTTGACATTGTAGATGTTCCTATTGTGCACTGCTTTCTTCTTGAATGGCTCTTTTAAGATTCCTGCCTCATGTCACCATTTTTCTTTCTCTCTTCCATTTTCCGGGCCGAATTCAACTATTTTACAAACCCTGAATAGACTGGTATTGGTGGTGGGGCGCGTTCAGCAAGCTGAACAAGAAATTTCTTTTTCTGATCTGTGAAGGGCAATTGCTCATTATCTCATTGTTCTTTCTTCTCTTTTCCTTGTTGGTTCGAGGAATTTTCGGAGGCGGAATCCAACCCCAAACACTTGAGGAACGCTGTTCTTGCAAGGCGGACGTAATAGCAAGGATGGAAATATATGTTGATTCCTGCAGCGTACTGGTCTTCCCCATCTGCATTAATCTCTTCTCTTCTGACTACTACTCTTCTGCTTGTCCCTGCCGCTATCTCTCCTTTTATACTCTGGTTTGCCCCAACCTGATCAAAAGATCATCCAATCTGTCATAATATGTATTAAAACATTACTTGCTCTTATTTTAATAGAGCTTATAAGTTAACAATAACATGCATAATTTGTCAGCCAGAAACAAAAAAGAATGAGAATCTAAAATTAGGATTAGTATTGAGAATAGTTAATATATGTTCGGTAATAAAATTTGAATACAGTATCCAACACAAAACTTGCAAAAGCGCGTTTGATTGTCAAAGTAGAACACATCAATTTGACTATAGTTCAACGAAAACAATGAAAATATCACTTTATTTTTTGAACTTTTTCATGGAATTTTACAGTTGGAAATTGTTCAAACCAAATGGGGGTTCTTCATAATATTAAAATTTAAAATACAAAAGAACTGAATAAGAATCTCAAACCAAAAAGACCAAGTTGCTTTTTCAGTTAATACATGTAATACAAACCCCATTCTCTAAAATCACAAAGAGAAAATACATGTGAACAACAAAGATACGGCTTTACTAAATCGACTTTCTTATGAAAGCATTCAAAGTTGAAATCTTCAAACAAAGTGGATGGAATGAAGGAATAGTTGTAGAGTAGTAGAAAACAGCAATTTAAAGTCTGCACGCCACTAACTAATCTTCTGATGAATAAAAAAGTAACTAAAAGCTTGCCTTTCTCAAAACTTCTTTGCTTGCGACTTATCGTGAGGTGCAAGTCATTTTCCTTCAATTAATAAATACAAACAAACACAACACAACTAGGCATTCTCATAAGGCCCTGATTTTTGCATTTTTTTTTTTTTAAATCAATTTGTTGTTTATTTAAGTATTTCATTTTATCTCTGAAAAAGGAGAAGCTAAAAGATTGCCAGGTAACATGTAAGCCAAATGAGACAAACAAACACAACACAACTAGGCATTCTCATAAGGCCCTGATTTTTGCATTTTTTTTTTTTTAAATCAATTTGTTGTTTATTTAAGTATTTCATTTTATCTCTGAAAAAGGAGAAGCTAAAAGATTGCCAGGTAACATGTAAGCCAAATGAAAGAGACAAATTTAAAGTATTAGAAATCACAAATATATATATATATATATATATATATTATCATTTTGGCGGTGCATCAATTTTTAAAAAAGCCCAGACAAGAAAAAGAATAAGAAAAATTCTTTAATAGAAAGAAACAACCTACTAATAGGCATAGTTCTGAACGGTTAATTTTTTATCAAGTTTAGTTAGACTACCGCACGTTCTTTTTTTGATATGATAAAATTGTGATTGTGATCCAATGATTTAAAATTTCATCTTATTTGTGGCTCCTTTTTTTTTTTTCCCATATACCCTACCATAGGAATAGAGATGGAAGAACGGGCCGGCCTGGCCCAGTCCAATCATGAATTTTGTGGGCCGGGCCGGGCCATGCCGTATTAAAATGATCTCGGCCCAGCTCACATCACGAGCTAATTTTATATGGGCCAAGTTGGGCCGTGCTGCGGGCCAGGATGGGCTGTGTCATGAGCCTTAAATGGGCCGGCCCACTCAAGGCCCATCTTAGACCATCACGGGTTTAGATGGGATGTAATTTTTAAATTTTTATTTTTGAATTTATAAACAAATTAATAAATATATAAGTTTAAATAGTCAATAGAAATATAAAAAATGATATTTTATGTACGATTACTTTATTAAATAAAAATCTTTCTAAAAAAAACATAGTAGGACAAAACTTTAATAAGAAGAAAGGAGTAGAATAAGAATAATTATACATAAAATATTTACAAAATTACTAAAAAAAGAAAAAAAACATAAAAATATTATGGGCCTAGACGGGCTGGGCCGGCCCAGTCCGGCATGACCCATGATTTTTCATGAGCTGTCGGGCCGGCCCATAGACCAATATATGTTGGCCCAGCCTAGTCCACCAATATTTATGAATTAAACTGTGCCTTGAACAGTAACGGATTGTGTCAGCCTGACCCGTCACTATATTAAGATGGGTTCGGGCTGGGCCCCGTGTTGCATTTCTACATAGAAATACATAGCTAAATCCTCTAAAGAATAAAAATTAAAATAAAAGGTAAACAGACGATCGTATCACATCGCTAGATATAAAATAATAAATATTGCGGACAAAAGAGAGAATATACAGCATGACATAGTAGCATGACATTCAGAAAATCAATACAATTAACGTTTTTTTAATGGAAATTTCTCTAGTGGCTGGCATAAACAATTTTCTTGCTGGTGGGTTATGAATGGAATTGACATATTTAGGATTAAATATTAAAACACATTGGCAATGGTAATAGTCTATTGACCAAAAATTGAACTTTATTGCCCGGGCTGATCTGTCAAACAAAAAATATTCATAGAAACTTATTAATCATCTCGTGGTTTGTTTAATTTATTCATAAGGGCCCGGGAAAGATCCAGATTTCACATTTTTCAACGCAAATAGAAGAAAAATATATATGTAAATTCAAGAAAAGGTCAAAAAATGAACAAGGTCATTTAGGCTTAACTTAATCTATTAAAAGGGGGCATACTATATATCTGTAATCCACCAATGATTTCAATATCAAAGATGAGTAAATTAGTATTATCAAAAAAACAATAATCAGGGTTTAAAGAGACCTTTGATTGGAAATTAAGCTAATAATAATAATAATAATAATAATAATAATAATAATAATAATAATATATTTTTAATAAAAAAACCTACCATTTCACCACATCAAAAAGGGCGAAGCCACCAAATTTTAGCAGGATCAGTAAAGCTACCGACTTTACAACCTTTATTCTTTATTTATTTATTTATTTATTTTTTTTTTTAAGTTTCTTCTCTCTTTCTTTTTTTTTTTTTTTAATAAAAAAAGCACTGTCCAAGAAGTGACTTCTTGGGTTGAAATTCACCATGATAAACGCGAAACAAAACGCAAAAAAATGAGAATGAAAACTGAAAATAGTTCCTAGACTTAGTACAAACCTTCTAAGCAAAATTTAACAAAAGAAAGCAACTTTTAAAGGTTTACAAATATGGTACCAGATCATTCTCAATAAGTTTGCTTAGCTTGGAGTTCAAGAATACATTAACAACAATTCCACACAAAGACAATATAAACAAACAAAAAATTAAAAGAAAAACCAAATATTTTTCAACTCTAAAAAAAGAACCCAAATTACAATTCAACCCAGTAAACCCAAAGCCACTTTCATCATCAAAATCCAAAATATTACATTAAACATAAAGAAAGAGAGAATTCCTGACCTGGGTATTTTGTAATCGATTTGTAACAACCGTTGAAGCCGTGTCGTGCTTGGGGAATCGCTTGTTTTCTGTGTGGGTATTCTGACTTGAAGAAGAAGAGGAACAAGAATCTGCGGGATCTAAAGAAATGATAGTGAAGCAATAAAGGAGGAGAATAAGGAGAAATATCACCAAGACCTGGAGCCATATCAGCCATGGGATTCTGTAGCTTTCAACTGTCAGTTCATCTCCAAAATCAAACATTTTCTTTTTTGCTTTTCCTGGGACAACAAAAACGATTTATATTTCCCAGAAAAGGGCAGAAATGATTGAGAAAAGATGGAGATAGAAAATGGGAATAGAGAGAGGAGAGAGAAGGCAATGGGACGGTGGAATACTGGAATGGCCTTTTGGAGAAAGTGAGAGAGACGACTAATTTTTTATATATATGTATATCTACAGTTGTAGTGGGTTGACCGACCCCGAAGAAGAATTGAAGTGAGGTTGAATTTCTTGAAAATCATCCAAAAAAGAAAGGATGTTTTGCATATTTACCCTCTGAATTTATAAGATCTTGATAAATTACCCTCTAAATTTTAATTTGATAATTTACCCCACAATTTGTAAAACAAGTTAGAATGTGTCTCATTTTAGTTATGACTGTGTTAAATATTCACAAAAAAAAAAAAAATCACATTTTTGTTACATTTAATGAAAAAGATCCAACATCCCAATTCAAAATGTTACATAAATTGCTCTATTCCTGACTTTTACTCCTATAAATCTAACAAAAAATCGTGACAAAATTAGTAAAAAAGGGCGGTTTGACTATTTTGTAAGTTGAGGGAGCAAATTATTAAAATACAAAATGTAAGAGTAAATTACCAAAATCCTTAAAATTTTGGGGAAATTTGCAAAATACCCAATTGTTTGAAAAAAAAAAAATGCTGTACTGCAATAGCCACGCGCTAATGAAGACGCGTACACAATTTATAGAACTATGGGAGCTTGGTAAATGGGCAATTTATGGAGTGATGTATGGGGAAAATATTCCAGCTTTTCAAGCACGGGGAAAATAATGCGATAATGCATTTTCAATGATTAAAATGAGTATAAAAATGATTAAAATCAGTATAAACAGATAAAAACTTTAGTTAAAAGACCTTTTGAGTGGACCAGTAACACTTTTGTTGGGAGCTTTTTTCCGTCATAATCAACTGAAAGATTAATATAATTTTTTTTTTTTTTTTTTTTTTTTGTTGAGTCGTAATATTTATTAAAAATTAAAAGTTATTTTTAAATATATAATAGTAAAATAATTATTGTATATGTTTATTATGAATATTTATATAAATAATATTAAAAGGTAATCAATGATTATCGATTTTAATATGAGTAATAATAAAATTATATATAAATGAGTAGATAATTCGCATTGGTTTTTTCCCTCACAATCAGCTTAATTTCTAATAGACTATCTATTTTGAGAATTCCACTAGAATCACAAACATGTACTATGGTTGACTGCATTTAAGTTGTTGTAATTATTCATAACAAATGCGCATGATAGAATAGTTTAAAAACGACTTCTAATTATTAAAATAATAACTGTTATTACTCAATATAAGAGAATTATATTAATATTTTTAGCCGGTTACGATAACATGTGGGGGGATACATTCAGTCATTTATAGAGTAGGGGACTACAATTAGGTCCTAATTAGAATACCAAAAGTGCAAATGTACCGTTTTTCATTGCATAAAAAATGATACATTTTCTATTTTGTTGTAGTTGAATATATTTAGGCATCGTTCATTTCACCGATTCGAGTTTTCAGTTATAGGTTTTACAAAGTGTCAAAAGCTTTCGATTAAAAATGTCACATTAAAATAAATAAATTTTATAATCTAGAGTAAAAAGCTCCCCACCATCGAAAATGCTATTAATCATCTCATCCATGAATTAAAATTTATTACAAGTTCTTATAATTCCTTACACTTTAACTCGAGGATGAACTCGATCCTCACTTATAAACTGTTACAATGTGTGCCTTATTTCGCTTAGCTTCCTGTTCAATTGGTGATGAAAGGCGACGTACGTCTCATGTGTGGGGACTGAAAATTCTATGTCCAACCAAAAATGTCAAAATTGAACTCAAAAACCTAAAACAAAATTTTCAAATTCAAACCGTCAATTTAATAAGAAATTAATAAAATAGCACATATTGCAAAAAATTAGAAAATTTAAGGGGCAAATTATCAAATTTTAAAAGTTAATGTTAAGTTGTCAAAGGCCAGAAAATTTTCGGGCCAACAATGCTTTAAAGCCCTTTGTTGAAAAACAGAACGCGACAATGCTGCTAATTACTAGTAATACTGTAGTTGACATTTTCTATATCATGATGATTCATTTAAGTAATAATTGTATGGTATTAATTAAGGCTTCATTTATTTCGCTGATTTGAGTTTAAAATTTGAGTTTTGCTACAATAAAAAATTCTCACAAACAATCACATTTAAATTTTTTTCCATTCCAAGGGTTTTGAATATCAAAAGGTTTAAGGATAAAATTAAATCTCAACCCCAATTAAAAAATTTGAATCAAATAAAACTAAACGAACCGGGCCAAAAGGGTCCTAAGAATCTTGAGTGAAGAAATGGAGCGAAGGATATAATTCACGCCTATGTCATGATCACTGAAACTTCATGCATGCATAAAATTATCAATCAAAGTCAAAGAGAACTCAAAATTCGTGACAGTATAATTATACGATATTCTAAGTACTTTATACATCTTTGATTATAATTGAAATCTTTAAAGTTCACAATAATTGCCATATTGCAAGCGTGAAAACTGAAACGACAGAAAATAACTATATTGACGAATTACCAGTATGTATGCATAAGCCATCAGCCATAATTATAATAATCATATGCGTAAAGCTTTACCTACGTGGAGGTCAATTTCCAACGATTGAATTTACATTAGAGGTTAATGACCAATTCTGATAAACGTTTTATCCGTTTGTCTAAAATGATCTAATTTAAATGAAATGATCAAAAACCCTAAAACAAAATTTTCAAATTCAAAAAATAAATAGGAAATTACAAAATAGCAAATTTATAAAATTAGATTTTTGATAATTTAAAATTTAATAAAGGCAACACAATGCTTAAAAGTGTTTGTTATTTACACTAATTATGCATGTTGACATTTTTAATGATTCATTTAAGAAGTAATTGTATGGTATAATTAAGAATCTTGAGAGAAGAAAATAGCGAAGGATATAGAGATGTCATGAGAGAAAGAGAGAGAAAATTAGAATCAAAGAGAGAGAACTCAAAGAGAGAGATAATTAGAGATATTCTAAGAGAGATATAGAGATAATTGAAATCTTTAAAGAGAGTATAATTGCCAGAGAGAGAGAAAGAGAGACAGAAAATAACTATATTGAGAGAGAGAGAGAGAGATCAGAGAATTAGAGAATCAGAGAGAGAGGCTTTACCTAGGGTGAATTTTATAGAGGTAATGCATGAGTTTGTGTGTCTTGATCCAATGCTCAAGTAAAGTTGAGTGAAGTCCTCATTTTATAATTTAAGGCAAAACTCTTATTTATTTGCACTATGTAAGACTAGTTTCCTTTTATAACTTGAATAATGAGTTGACTTCTAGATTGTGGTTTTGAACTTAATTTCCTTTGTTCTCTTCATATCTTATATGATTTATAGTTGAAACTCTTGGTTCCCATGAAGACTAGATTCTTTTTCAGAGTAAAAATCCCAAAATGGAAGGTTCTTCATAAGATTCTCAGAATATTCTACGGAGCAGTTGACTCCTCTGCTCTGCCGAGTAGACGTAGTTGACTCCAGATGCTGAGGTCGTTATGAGTTGATCTTGAATTTAGATCATTTTCTAATCTTTTTGAGCTACTGAGTCATTTTGAGAGGTCCTATTATATGATAGCCTTCAAATCTAGTTGACTCATGTTGACGCATGTATGGTTGAGATTGAGTGACATAATCTAACCCCAACAACCTACTTTATGTGAGAAGATTTTTCTTTTTCTTTTTCTTTGATCTTTTTCTATTTTGAATGATGATAATGATTTTTTTTTTATTTTGTGATTTTTTAATGGTTATAATTTATAAATGGTTTTCTATAGCAACTCACTTGCCAAAGAGAATCGACAATGAAATCAAGAACTACATAAACACCCTCCAATTGAAGAGGTTGACCAAGATGGGGATTGACCCGATGACTCCAAAGACCAACACCCTTGGCCTCGGCTCGGGAACCCCAAAGAGAGTAATGCACGAATTTGTGTGTCTTGGCATGCTCAGACTTTGAGTGAAGTCCTCATTTTATAGCTGCAAACTCTTGTTTCCCAATTAAGGTTAGTTTTCTTTTCTTGAATAGAGTTGACTTCTCGATTGTGGTTTTGAACTTATTTTCTTATTCTCTTCGTATCTTATATGATTAAGGTTGACCTAGGCACGATCTAGAGCCTCCCAAAATCCCAAAACGGAAGGTTTTTCATAAGATTCTCAGAATATTCTACGGAGCAATTGACTCCTCTGCTCTGCCGAGCAGTTGTAGTTGACTCCAAATGTTGAGGTCGTTATGAGCTAATCTTGAATATGGATCGTCTTCTAATCTTCTTGAGTTGCTGAGTCCTTTTGAGAGGTCCTATTATATGATAGTTTTCAAATCTAGTCGACTTAAGTTGACACGTGTATAGTTGAGATTGAGTGACGAAATTTAACCCCAACAACCTACTTTATGTGAGAAGATTTTTCTTTGATCTTTTTCTATTTTGAATGATGATAATGATTTTTTTAATTATTATTTTGTGATTTTTAATGGTTATAATTTGTAAATGGTTTTCTATAGCAACTCACTTGCCAAAGAGAACCAACAATGAAATCAAGAACTACAGGAACACCCACCAATTGAAGAGGCTGATCAAGATGAGGATTGACCCGATGACTCACAAACCAAAGACCAACGCCCTCACCTCGGCTCGGCAACCCCAAAGACGCTGCCAACTAGAGCCACATGGCGCAATGGGAAAGCGCCATGAAAGGTATGTTTTTTACGACATGTGTTACATAAATTTTATAACACTTTTATGAAACACTAACTATTGACTGTAACGATTATGTTCAGATATGTGAAAGAAATCAAACAATAAATAAGTCAAATTGATAATGTAGGAAAAATAAAGAAGACTAAAAATGGTATCACGGTTTAGTTAATCAACCTACATTCACGGAGTCACACCCAAACAATAAACAATCCATAAAGTCAAATTGATTACAATCACGACTTAGACTTATACATCTAAAACTCGCTCCTTGATATTTTTGTCGCTGTGATGAATCTTCTTAGTGGGCTTATTCAGTTAGCACCACTCGTCTTTGAACTACGCGGCGAACTCCTTTTGACTGATAATACACTTCCTCCTAAAAATTTCTAATTCTTCTCCCGAAGGACGATCTTTCAAACAATTGTCGAAGGCTCACAAAACTCACATACTTTTCCCTAAAGGTTTCTTAGTATAACTCAGTACCCTGAATATGGCCTTAAATTGCTTTAAAAATCTAAAAACATAAAAGCTAAATATTTTCTCTTCAAAGGCTCTCTCACGACTAAATCATAGGCTGCTCACCTTTTTTTTTTTTTTTTTTTTTTTTTTTTTTCACCTCCGCGTTAATGCACACCCACATATATATAACACCCATCTGTATATATATAAACCAAGGTTGCTCATCTGCCTGCCTTTTGAATTGTGATCCAAATCAATCTTCACCACTTTTCACTCCTCACGCTAACTTCAATATCTCCACACGCATGTGCTCTTCATTATCTCCATAATTATCTCACTAAATAAAATAGAAACTTCATGATAATAAACACTGCCTCATCAACCAACCAATCATTTTTCTTTCTCAAATATAACCTATCTCAAATCTACAGGAATCTAAATAATTTCATATAGCAATCAAATCTCTTTAAAGTTTCTATGAAATTTCCTTACCCAAATATGCTTTCCATGATTAAAACCACTCCAAATCTAAAACAATTAACCAGACAAAATCTTTTTATGATCACCTCAAAAACGCTAATTGTCTATTATTCTTGTTTTTTTGAATTTTTACACTCAATTTCCAAAACATATATACCAACTTATAAAATCCTAACACGCTCGGCCATTACTAACCTATAGGTTATTTTCATAACTTGCATATTATTTTTCATAATTTATAAATTATTTTTCATAATTTACAAGTTGTCTTTCATAATTTATAAATTATCTTTCCGTAATTTACAGAGTATCTTTTATAGTGACATTAAAATTTTATACAGTGATATAAATAATAAGTTAAAAAAAACAATCATTAAACTTGAAATTTTCTTTAATAGTTAATAGTGCATAAAAAGAAAGTTTTTTTTTTTTGTTTTGTAAGTTTTTTTTAAAAGTTTTTTGTTTTTGTTTTTTTGTTTCTTTTAAAAAGAAAGTGTTTTTTTTTTTGTTTTGTTTTGTTTTGTTTTTTTTTTTTTTTTTTTTTTTTTTTTTTTTTTTTATCGTTTTGCTGAACTCCTCTACGATTCTTTGACTCCGCTCTGTTAAATGGTAATCTCTCTCTCTCTCTCTCTCTCTCTCTGTCTCTCTCTCTCTCTCTCATTTTCCCTTGTTGAGTATTGCTGAACCCAACTGTTTCATATATATATATATATATATATATACACATACATACATACATACATACATACATTTACATTTTTAACGATTGAAGTTGTATTGAGGGGTTTAGTATAATTCAAATCAACATCAAACGCTAAATTTTTAGTAATATGATATACCAAATAGGTGGTGCACATCAAATAGTGAAAGCTACATTGATAATCTTTGAAACTTCATGGAGATCAAATGTTCTAACTACTATTAATTTTTTACTTCTTCCACCTAAACAACACAAATCGATGGTAAGAGACTTTTAACCATATTTTCGTTCTAGTCATGAAGAGAGTTTATGTATTGCCTATCAGGTGTTTGTTGAAATTCCTAGGAAGTTTGTCTTTATTCTAAAGCTGATTTCGATGATTTTGCTTATTAAAAGTGATTGATACCTTTGTGGTTCTATTCTTTTCATTGGTTTTAAGGTGTGAAATAAACCCATATCTTGCTCTTGTAACCGTATTGGAGTCTGGGACTATCAGTAGGATTATGAATGGACACTGTGAGAATGAATCTAAAAAGCTTAAAAACACACACAAACCAAAAAGAAAAACAATTGGTTAAATATGATTTTTTTTTTTTCAAAAGTAGGAGGTGTTGTTAGAGTAATTTTACTTCTCATTCCCAAAATAACTTTCCATTCGGTTCTTAAGTTCAGCGCCGGTCTTCATCCCACTCTATTGTTCCTCCTTCCGCTCCAAAAATTTGCAAATGTGGTTGACACTGAGGAGCGCCAGAGGCAATGTCGCTAGCTTGTTGAGCCTCAGATGGGCCCACAGCGCGGCTCGTCCTGCGCCGTTGGATGGGCATGACCATCCACTGCAGTTTCACATCGCCACCTTTGGTTTTGCCGGAGTTTGATCGGCTGTCACTGGACGATTCCAATAATTTCGGAAACATCGGATTTGGCTTCCCGAGCTTCTCCTCCGATGGGTCCATGGAGCTCATGGCTGTTCCTAAGAGAAAGGTGCTTGCTTTTTAAATGTTTTTTTTTTTTTTTTTTTTTTTTTTTTTTAAGGTTTAGTGGGACTAGGTATAAACAGTGACTTGTTTTGTGCAGGTTTCTCCTCACAAGAGGGGCATAAGAAATGGTCCGAAAGCTCTCAAGCCTACTCCAGTTATAATCCGTTGCAAGTAAGGATTTTGATTTTGATTTTTTGTTCAATTGTTTCTGAAAATATAGAATCAGTTTTTTTTTTTTTTTTTCCCCACTTAAGTTGATTTCAAAAACTGTTATATGTTTTGGTATTAAATGTCATTGGGAAAGCTTGATATGAGGAGTTTGAATGGCGAAAGGGATTTAAAAAGCTGAGATTTTATTTACATGATAAAATTATAGAAAGAATGCTATATTGAAACTGTCATTACATAATGTGGCATTCATCAAATTTGATTTGATTTAATTATTCCATGTGCTTACAAAGTTCTCTGGTGTGTATGATTGAGAAATTGGACACCTCATGCACCTTAAATACATATGTTGCTTTAGTGTTGTATATTCGTTTATATTGTGATGACTAAACTCTATATACATAGGGTCCTTCTATGGTGCCTTCAAGGTAACGTGCCGGTACACAAATCTATCATAACGTGTCCTTCTATGGTTCGAAGCTTGCAAGTTCTGATGTAAAAATCTATCATAACTTACTTAAATCCAATATTCGAAGTTTGTAAGTTGTAACGTAAAATTCAAACAAGTTCCCTATACATATTCGTGTAATGGCAACCAATATTTGGTACATGCAATAAAAAAAGATAAAAAAAAAATAGAAACTAAATATTTTGTACAGAATTTCATCTCTTATCTACCACATTTGGTTGCAGGTGCTGTGGCCGAGTCAAATTGCCACACTTCTACTGTTGCAGTGGAGACAGGGGAAATACTGGAGAGCGAGATGGTTCCACAAGATGAGCAAGTCTTCTGCTGCATATAAATGCAAAAACCTCATTGTTCCTTTGTAGAGCAAGAAATTTCCAATATTATAGAGATAGTATTGAATCTTTGTTGATCATAAAAGAATTAGCTTGAATTAGAAAGTTTGCTGTTTTCTTGTAGAAATGCTTGGTGAGATATGAGAGTGCTTCTGCTCCCTTTTTGTGAAACAGTTCACTCTTGCACCCAATCAAGAAATACAGTTGATGAGGGTAGAAAGTTCAAAGAGATCTATTGGAAATGGATTTACAATTGTTTAGATTCGTGGTCTTTGTTTGTGGACATGGATGAAAGTTCTAGCTAGTGCTCTGGAAACATTGACGTGTTTCTCATAAATTTATTGATTTCTGGGTCCATTTTGAAGTTCAGGGGATGAAGATATCCAACTATCTGGACGATGTAGTGCTGTTTTGAATTTGTAATTTCTTTTTTGGTCATCCATTTAGATATCTTGCTCGACTCCTAAAGGTACTGTGCACCTTTAATATGCAGTTTCTAATGTTGTGGATATATATATATATATATATATATATATATATATATTTTTTTTTTTTCAAAAGGAAAAATCAACGATGGCAAACTTAAAAAACGATGACATCTTAAATAATTGATGGCGTTTCTTATAAACGGCAGTTCATTAAAGGACATTCTACCTTCATAGGCTGAGGCATGTTCATTGTTGGGCCCTATGTACCGGCAGTTATATATATAACTAAAGAGGTATTATTCACCGCTCTGATACCATGAAACAAGAAGAAAAATGATTTATGTGAACTTGATTTATTTCATTTAATTATATATATATATATATTTTCTGTTTCTTCACCTATAAGGTTATATATATTCACGTGTGGAACGAACTGTGGATGTTGGGAACTTTGGTGTGAGCATCAAATTAGGGTTAGGCTTTTGTTTGAAAAGGCACGTGCTACTGCTAATGTGGTAAGTCCACTTTGAATTTATTATTATTATTAATTTTTTTTTTTTCTGAATACCTACTTTGAAATTTAAACCGCAACATAATTATGACCTTTCAAAATTTTTAAAAAAATAACTTTGCATGACATAGTAGATAGTAATACAAAGTTGGGATAAAAGGAAAAGTTGTCTACTCCAAAAAAAAAAAAAAAAAAAAAAAAAAAAAAAAAGTAGAAGTGTAGATAAGAAGGTCCGAAATCCATCCAATCATTTTCCCCTCGTCGATACAAAACAAAATCCCATAGCAATTGGAGCTTAAAATATATTTTTGTATATACAATATACATTTTTTCTGAGATATTTATATATATTATATACGCTAGCACTTTGAGTAGCATGTTAGTAGAACAACCTGATCCGTGGTATAAAAAATTAAAAATTCCTCCAAAATTTGACGGTTGGGAGGTTATTTCTTTAATGTTATATTATAATTAATATTATTTTAATTAAATAAACAAAAGGAAATAGGCTGTGGTCATCATATTGGAAGGCAATAACGTCATGCATGTGATACCATGAAACAAGAAGAAAAATGATTTATGTGAACTTGGTTTATTTCATTTAATATATATATATATATATATATATATATATATATATACTTTCTGTTTCTTCACCATGCCTAATGACAATCCTGACATCAACGTCACATCATCACCATCTCCCAAATCATATCCTTATGCCATTCATCACTTAAACAACCCCTCTACTGTTCTTGTCACACCTCTATTAACAGGAGATAATTGTAGATCATGGAGTCGCGCTGTAACAATGGCACTTCGTGCAAAAATCAAACTTGGTTTTGTTGATGGATCACTCCCTATTCCAAAGGAAAAAGATAATATTTCCAACTGGGAACGGTGTAATGATCTGGTTGGAAGTTGGATTTTTAATTCTGTTTCACCTGAGATCCGTCCAAGTAACTTATATGCTGAAACTGCAACACAAATCTAGACAGAACTAGAGGATCGTTTTTCTCAATCAAATGCTCCTAAAATCTATCAATTGAAACGATTGATTTCTGCTCTTAAGCAGGAAGGTATGTCTGTTTCATTATATTTCACACAACTTAAATCTTTATGGGACGAACTCAGTTCCATTATTTCTATTCCTCTGTGTATCTGTGGCAATGCTAAATGCATCATCGATCAACAAAATCAAGATCGTGCCATGGAGCTTCTTCAGGGACCACATGATAGTTTTTCAGCTATTTGCAGTCACATTCTCTTGATGGAGCCGTATCCTTCAATTCAGCGTATCTACAATTTGGCACGTCAAGAAGAAAAACAACAAGAGATTAATATTCGAACAACTCCTTCTGTTGATTCGGCAGCACTTCAAGCATCTAAACCACCATCTAGGCCTTTCTGTGAACATTGCAACAAACATGGTCATGCTCTTGCTATATGTCATCAAATTCATGGCTTTCCAGATAAGCAGGTGAAGAAAATAGGGCCACCACCGTCAGCTTCCTCTACTGTTACTAGTCAGTTAACACATGAACAATACAACACTTCTCGCCAAAGAGGAATCTGGTGGATCTTCAGTTCATCTGGCAGGTACAACTCTATCCTCTTGTTGGATTATCGATTCAGGTGCTTCTAATCATATATGTACATCTCTTTCATTTTTTTCTTCATATTCTACCATTCATAAAAGTATAATAGTTCAATTGGCTGATGGTTCTCATGCGCCTGTGACACACATAGGCACAGTTCATTGTTCACCATCACTTACTCTCACGAATGTTTTTCACATTCCGACTTTTAAATTCAATTTGTTATCTGTTTCACAATTAACAAAGTCAACAAATTGTGATGTACTTTTTTCATCTTCTGAACGTACATTTCAGGACCGAGCAATGAAGACGAAGATTGGTCGGGGTAGTGCTCGGAATGGTCTTTTTTTATCTAGATGCAGATTTAGTTTTCAATTCTGTTTTTTCTTTCAAGCATTGTAATAAATTTGACCTACGGCATTCTCGTCTTGGTCATCTATCTAGGTCTCGTTTTGATTTCATTATTAAAAATTCTCTACAAATTGTTGCCAATAAAGATTTCGTTTGTAATATATGTCCACGCGCTAAACAGACGCGCCTTTCTTAGGTTTTTATTATTATTTTTTTTATTAACTTGAAATATCGGCCTCTTCTTAAATTTCATTTATTTCTTCCTTTCTCATATAACAGTTTTATAATCAAGAGAGACATCTATCATGTAAAGCACCACAAGTTTCGACGTAATTAAATTTACAAGTTAATTTTAAAACTTATCTAAGAACTTTATTCTCAAAACTACTAATAAAAATTATGAAAATATACATATAATTTTTTATCTTTTGAATGAACACGCCACATAAAAACAGGAGTGAATATTAAAATATAAGGAAAATAAAAGAGCCAGTAAAATTGACTTGGCATCTTCCAAGGGAAAGAAAATAAGTCCAAGATTGTAAATATTAATTAAATTGACATGCCAGTTGCATGAAAATTTAGCAAATCAGTCAATAGTAAACTCAGATCATAAACCATCTGCGGATAATCAACCAGCTCAAGAGGAAATTAAAATGTTGCTCGCCTTTTGCAAATGACAGTGATCCTGGTCTTGGCATTTTCCATGAAATAAGTCTGAAGACTTGTGCTATCACAATCTTCAAAGTTCTCTATTGCAACTTCAGTCAAGTCATGTCGCCAACATCTCACCGGAGATGATGAGCAGCAGGTAATTACAATATCTTCTTCGATTTCAGAGTTCGTGGGCACGCCATAATAGAACTGCAAAGTTAATTATAACCTCATTGAATATTTGTAACAACGGCACAAGATTAAAAGGTAAGGAAAAGTACGTATACTGAAAATTGTTCAAGTTTTACTCAATTTTATTAGGCTGAGAAAAGGAAGTGCAAAAGAAAAAAAAAGAAGGTATTTGAATGAAACTGAGCATTAAGTTAGCCAACAAGCTTGATAGAAGAGAGCAAATATTGTCAAAATTTCATCTGACATAACAAATTGTTAAATAATAATAATAATAATAATAATAATTATGAATTAAAAAATGGGCAGATAGACAGAGGAAAGAACCTTTATTACGAACTCTTTTGTAATGCAGCTACGGTCATAAAGGATGACTGATATAGTCTCTGGATGAGGAGAAAACCAAAGCAAGCTATCAACTAATTCCACAATTCTCATAGATTTGAATATGAGAACCGTAACTTGTATCTTCAGATGCTTGACGTCATAAAGTGGAGGAATTAAGGCCTTTCTCTCTTGTTCAGGATAAATGAGGTAGCACTTTACAAAGACGCCAAAAGATTAAATTATAAGTATAAAATCAATATGAGTAAGGAAGGAAAGGAAGGAAGAAAAACCAAAAGAGAAACGATTTTACAGAACATATATAAATTTCACTATCCATCATGAAAATATATATATATATATATATATATATATGTAAAATTGACACGTGCTTTTATGGTGTTCATAACATTCCAAAATCACAATCAAGATATAAACAAACTCAATGTAGAAGTCATGCGTACCGTATTAGAACTACTTTTTGAGGAGAGAGAAACTATGTCGCAATGCGCAAACAAGTTGAGAAAATCTCTCAAGCTTTTTTGGAACCCTCTACACTCATTGCTTGAGTACCCCAATTCAAGGCAGATCTCCGCATTTTTCACATCAGATGAGATGAGTTGTAGTGGAGGTGAGGGCTTCAGTTCCCCGCTATATTGCAAATTGAGCAACTTACAGCCCTTCACGTTGATCTTACAATGCAGCTGATCATGAGTTGAACTACCATCATATATATATTTGCAAAGATTCAAGACCTGATACCATAACATCAACACTCTCTAGCTCAGAGCCGTAATTCAACTCCAAACACTTGAGATTCTCATTGTTTATAAACATATTTTCCAAGTTTTGGCATTCACGCAATATCAAAGTCTCAAGCAATTTGAACTCTGCTAGGTTGTTTCGAAACCACTCTGTTAAGTATTTTTTATTAGTTGGCAATTTATGGGCAATCTTGTAAAAATTCAAAAAATAGGTTCAAGAAGATTTCAGATTACAGAAGAAGAATTCGAATCAGATTTGAAGTAAAAGTTGCAGATTTTGTTGAGTTGAGATTTGAAGAGATAAGAATAAAGGCTTGGTCAAAGAAAGATAAGACATTAGTTGAGATTTGAAGAGATAAGGATAAATGCTTGGTCAAAGGAAGATAAAGCATTAGTTATTTGAATTTAAATGAGATTCTAGAATGAGATAAGGATCAAAAAGATTATGTGGAGATCTTATTGTGATGGTTATCCGGATTTTGGCTTTTGGATTGGATTCGAATTTGAAGTGAACTCGAATTGTATGTTGGCAAAAGAAAAATCTACGGGTGCGTTTGGAATTGATTCCAAAACGTTTTTGTTTTCTGTACGAAAATGAAAATGAAAATGTTTTTAGTTTCATTTTTGAATTATTTCTGAAAATGCGTTTGGTAGTTTTATTTAGAGATTGATTTCGTTTTTAAAAAAACTGAAACTGCGTTTATGGTTTCATTTTTGAAAACATGTAATAATATATTAAATAAATATATTATTAAATATATTAAATAATAATATATTAAATAAATAACATTATTAAATATATTAAATAATAATATATTAAATAAATAACATTATTAAATATATTAAATAATAATATATTAAATAAATAACATTATTAAATATAGTAAATAATAATATATTAAATAAATAACATTATTAAATATATTAAATAATAATATTATTAAATAAATAATATTATTAAATATATTAAATAATATTATTATTAAATAAATAACATTATTAAATATATTAAATAAATAACATTATTAAATATATTAAATAATAATATATTAAATAAATATATTAAATAAACATATATAATACAAAAACAGTTTTCAAAAAGAGGGAAGAAAATGAAAAAAAAAAGTGAAATCCGTTTTGAAAAAATGAAAAAAAACGAGAAAATGAAAACACCTTTTTTTCGTTTTCATTTTTTCTAAAAAAAGACAAAAAACGTTTTCGTTTTTGTTTTTTTAAAAATTTTATGCCAAACACGTTTTCAGAAAAGTTTTCATTTTTTAGCTTCAAAAACGTGAAAAACAAAACGAAAACAATAACAAACAGGCCCTACATATATATCTATATATATATATATATATTGGGATGTGGATTGACGTAGAGGAAAAGTGGGTTTTGAAATTCAAAGTACATATGCCAAAAAGGTGGTAATCGGATTTGGTGCAAAAACTAAAAAGGTGATAATGGGATTTGGATAAGGTGGATTCAAAAGGAGATTTAGTTAAGATGTTCAACGTGGAGAGAATAGGAGGAAGCTTTATTTAAAGTTTCATAGTAGCGAATAATGAGGTAGATATTGAATAGAATATTTTCAGAAAAGAGTCTGTGAGTTTTTTGTGAGCCTTGTGCGTTATTGAGATCATCCTTCGGGAGAGGGATTTGTTGCTTTCGGGAGGAAGTTCTGTCGGTCGAAGGGAGTTCGTCGTGCAGTTTAGAAGATGTGTGGTGCACGCTAAACAAATCACTGTGGAGATTCATCACAGCGGCGTCGTTGTCTAGAAGGGAGTCCTTGAGTGAATAAGTCCGTCTGGTGTCCGTATTTACGGAACATAGTGAACTGTTTATTGTCTGGGCGTGGCCCCGCAGAGTAGGTGTGCGCACCGAACTGCGATATCATATTCTGTGTTCTTTTGATTTCCGCACTTTATCTTACTCGAACAATTTAAACAGTAAGAAATCCGGATCTTAATTAATTAAGTCATCTTCCAGACGATGTTCCAACATCATCTGGGACATTAGACGTAACATCAGATCTAACACACTCGTCAGTAATCATTGTTCTTTCTAGTTTCAAGAATTTAAGAGACTTGCAAGAAGCGAGATTGATTTGGGTAATCTCAGCAGCTTTTCCAGAATAAGAAAAAGATTCGAGGCCCGACACCATAACATCAACATTCTCTAGCGTAGTGCAACTGTCCAACTCCAAACACTTGAGACTCTCATAGCGTATAAACATGCTTTTCAATCCTCGGCATTCATACAATATCAAAGTCTCGAGCAATTTGAATTCCGCAGCATTGTTTCGAAACCACTCGTCAGTAATCATTGTTCTTTCTAGTTTCAAGGATTTGAGACACTTGCAAGAAGCGATATTGATATCGGTACTCCTCGTAGCATTTCTATAATTTGGAAAGGAGCACGAAAAGGATTCGAGACCTGATACCATAACATGGATATTCTCTAGCCTATTGCAATGCTCCAACTCCAAACACTTAGATTCTCATTGCATATAAACATGTTTTTCAAATTTTGGCATTCAGACAATATCAGAGTCTCGAGTGATACGAATTCTGCAACGTTGGTTTGAAACCACTCGTCACTAATCCACGCTCCCACTAATTTCAAGAATTTAAGAGACTTGCGAGAAGTGTTAAAAATTAATTTTGAGATTTTTAAATTAATGTAATAGTTGAACTTTTTGTAATGCTGTCCAGGCTGTTTCCCATTTGGCATTTAATGTTGTTCTAGAATTTTCTACGTGGTTGTATTCCTTTCTTTAGATTGTAAGTTGTTGTCTTTTGAGTTGCTCAAGTAATACAACACACCTTTTCGTCTTCCCCTGCTCTCTCCTCTAACGTTTTCTCCAACTTCTTTTACTAAAAAATCTATCAGTGGTATCAGAGCACAATTTCTATTTTCCTGGGTTATATCTCTTTGTCTTGCTACCAAATGGCGACAAACCTAAATACTCTGTTCCAATACTCTCCAAGTCAAGTTCCCATTTTTGATGGAGAGCACTACGACTATTGGTGCAGTCAGATGGAGACATTCTTCATTTCACAAGATCTATGGGATGTGATTGAAGAAAGCTACGAAGAGCCACCAAAAGGGCAAGCTGCTTCATCTTGGACAGAGACCCAACAAAAACAATACAAGGAGAACGTGAAAAGAGATGCTAGTGCCTTACGGTACATACAACAAGGGGTGAGCAAAACTATATTTCCCAGAATTTTTGGCGTTAAAAGGGCAAAAGAAGCTTGGGAAATTTTACAAAAAAGTTTTCAAGGCTCAGGCAAAGTCATTGCCATCAAACTTCAAACTTTATGGACAGATTTTGATAATCTGACCATGAAAGACACTGAAAATGTACGAGATTTCTTCTCAAGGGTTTCTGAGATAGTCAATTTGATTAGAAGCTGTGGTGATGTGATACAAGAGGAGAAGATTGTGCAAAAAATTCTGAGAAGGTTAACTCAGAAATTTGAGCATGTTGTTCCTGCGATTGAGGAGTCAAAAGATTTGTCTACATACACCATGTACGAGTTAATGGGTTCTCTTGAAGCCCATGAGAAAAGAATGGCCAGATTTACTGAACCACCATTGGAGCAAGCCTTCCAATCACAGTTGAATGTTGCAGACAAGAAGAATGAAGAAAGAAAGAGAAGACCCAATGACCAGAATCGGAATTTCAAACCAAAAGGCAAAGCAAGAGGCAACTGGAAGAAAAATCAGCAAGGGCAGTCCACTTTAAAAGGCGGCAACAAAAATTCTGCTCGGTGTCATATATGTAAAAAGAGCAACCATGAAAGCAAAGATTGCTGGTTTAGACAATGCAACTGCAATGATTCAGACCACCTGGTTATAAATTGCCCAAAGAGACAGAAGAATGAAGCCAACTTTGTGGAGAGTGACGAATCTTCTGAACAATTATTTTACTCCTGCATGTATACTCAAGAAGAACAAGACACTTGGTATCTTGACAGCGGGTGTAGTCGCCATATGACGAGGATAAAGTCCAGCTTTGTCTACTTGGATGATTCATTCAAATCCAAAGTGAAGCTTGGAGATGGGAAGTACGTGGAAGTGGAAGGCAAAGGAGACATCACCGTGGAAACAAAGGGAGGTACTTCTAAACTAATTAAAGATGTGCTGTATGTTCCTTCTTTATCTCAAAACTTGTTAAGCGTGGGTCAGTTAATAGAAAAGGGATATATGCTCACATTTGACAGAGATAAATGCACAATAATTGACAAGACAAGGAATCAAATAATAACTACAGTACGTATGGCCTCCAATAGAGTATTTCCATTTTCTATGACACATAAAGAAAATCTTGTCTTGAAATCTGAAGATATAGATGAATCCATGCTGTGGCACATGAGATATGGGCATTTAAATTCTGAAAGTTTAAAGTTATTGAGAAGACAGGATATGGTGATTGGGCTACCATCTATTGACATAAAGGGGAGAATTTGTGAAGGTTGTGTTTATGGTAAAATGCACAGATTGCCTTTTCCAAAATCTTCTTGGAGAGCTTCAGTTCCACTTGAATTAATACATGCTGATATATGTGGTCCTACCAGGACACCTTCTTTGAACAATAGAAGATATTTTCTTCTCTTTGTCGATGATTATTCGCGGATGATGTGGGTTTATTTTCTTGAACAAAAGTCTCAAGCTTTCTCTATGTTTCTTCAATTTATGGCTCATGTAGAAAGAGAAAGTGGGCATGTCATTAAAAGCTTAAGAACTGACCGTGGAGGAGAATTTATTTCCAAGTCCTTTTGGAATTACTGCAAAGAAAAGGGCATAAATAGGCAGCTAACAGTTCGACAAAGTCCGCAACAAAATGGCATTGCGGAGCGGAAAAATCGAAGCATTGTGGAAGTTGCTAGAAGCATGTTGAAAGCTAAAGGTTTGCCAAACACTTATTGGGTGGAGGCTGTTCATACAGCCATATATCTTCTAAACAGATCACCAACAAAGGCTGTCCAGAATATGACTCCCTATGAAGCATGGTTCCGTCAAAAACCAAAGGTTGATCATCTTAAGATCTTTGGTTGTGTTGCGTACCATCTCGTTCTTCCTCAAAACAGAGAAAAATTTGACGAGAAGGGAGAGAAATGCATCTTCATTGGATTCAGCGATCACTCAAAAGGCTATCGGCTATACAATCCTAATGCTCGAGAGTTGGTAGTCTCTAGAGATGTGATTTTTGATGAAGAAAAGGCTTGGGAATGGAATAATGAAGGGCTGGATTCTCATACAACACCATTTGTGACTAGTGAAGTGAATCAATTGACTTCACCTAGTCAAGAAAATTTGTCAGCAAGTCCAAGTTCTCCGCCATCACAAACTCAAAGATTATCCGTTTCATCAACTTCGGACTCTCCTCCAAGAAACATACGTTCTTTGAGAGAAATTTATGAATCGTGTGATGTTGTATTTGCTACTAGTGAGCCACAAAACTATGAGGAGGCTGCCGGAGAAGAAGTTTGGGTGCAAGCTATGAATGAAGAAATGAAGATGATTGAGAAGAACAACACATGGCAGCTTGTTAAAAAGCCACCTTCTAAAGATGTTATTGGCTTAAAATGGGTTTTCAAGACAAAGTTCAATGAAGATGGTTCTGTCCAGAAGCATAAAGCACGTCTTGTGGCCAAGGGATATTCTCAACAACCGGGAATTGATTTCAGTGAGACCTTCGCACCAGTTGCTCGTATGGAAACTATTCGAACTTTCTTGGCTCTTGCAGCTCAACTCAAGTTACCGGTTTTTCAACTAGATGTGAAGTCGGCCTTTTTGAATGGAGAAATTGAAGAAGAGGTTTATGTTGAGCAACCACCAGGATATGTGATAAATAGGCAAGGAAACAAGGTGTATCGACTCCAAAAGGCTCTTTATGGATTAAAGCAGGCACCAAGGGCATGGAACAGCAAGATTGATAATTATTTTAAGATACATGGTTTTCAAAGAAGTCCAAGTGAGCCTTCACTGTATGTGAAGACACAAGGTACAAATGATTTTCTTATAACTTGCCTTTATGTGGATGACTTGATTTATATGGGCAGTAATCTTATGATGATTGAAGATTTCAAGAGAGCTATGATGAGCAAATTTGAGATGACAGACCTTGGGCTTATGAGATATTTTTTGGGAATGCAAGTGAAGCAAGAACATGGCAGAATCTTTGTCTCTCAAGGAAAGTATGCTACTGATTTATTGAAGAAGTTCAACATGACTTGCTGCAAAGCTTCTCCTACTCCTATGGCAGTTAATGAAAAACTTTCAAAGAATGATGGTAAAGAGAAGGTTGATGAGACTATATATCGGAAGCTAGTTGGATCACTCATTTACCTCACAAATACAAGGCCTGATCTTGTTTATTCTGTCAGTGTTGTTTCAAGATTTATGAGTGAGCCTAGCAAACTTCATTTTGCAGCAGCTAAACGTATTTTGAGATATGTGCAAGGAACCAAGCACTATGGTGTTTTATTCCAAGCTGAAGAAGATAGCAAACTGATTGGATTTTCTGATAGTGACTGGGCTGGTTCTATAGATGATCGGAAAAGTACATCTGGCTATGTTTTCTTTTTGGGAACAAAGCCCATTTCCTGGTCATCAAAGAAGCAATGTACCGTTGCCTTGTCCTCAGCTGAAGCTGAATACATTTCAGTATGTGGAGCAGCGTGTGAAGCAATATGGCTCAGAAGAATTCTCAAAGATATGAAACAAGATCAAGTTGGTTCAACTGTGCTTTTTTGTGATAATATGTCTGCTATAGCAATGACCAAGAATCCTGTTTTTCACAGCCGTTCAAAGCATATTGAATTAAGACACCACTTCATCAGAGAGTTAGTTAACAAAGAAGAAATTGAGTTAGCTTTCTGCAAAACAAGTGACCAAGTGGCTGATATATTCACCAAGCCAATTCCAACCGAGAAGTTTATTTACTTTCGAGAGAAGCTAGGAGTGTTTGATTTCTCAAAATTAAAAGGGAGTGTTAAAAATTAATTTTGAGATTTTTAAATTAATGTAATAGTTGAACTTTTTGTAATGCTGTCCAGGCTGTTTCCCATTTGGCATTTAATGTTGTTCTAGAATTTTCTACGTGGTTGTATTCCTTTCTTTAGATTGTAAGTTGTTGTCTTTTGAGTTGCTCAAGTAATACAACACACCTTTTCGTCTTCCCCTGCTCTCTCCTCTAACGTTTTCTCCAACTTCTTTTACTAAAAAATCTATCAAGAAGCAACACTGATGTTGACAATTTTGTTAGAGTTGGTAATATATGAAAACGATTCAAGACTCACTTTTTCGTCAACATGAATTGCAATCAGTCCAGAGCAACGTTGAATGGAAATTGCTTTGATGCTTTTCGAACAACTAGACAGTACTTGGATACTTTTTAATCCATAACAAGTAATAATATGTAAATCCTCGATCAAAGGACAACTCAGAATCAAATCTTCAAAACCAAACAAGAGCCCGCACAACTTCATTCTCTTGATTGCTTTCGCCGAAAATACATCGTTTGGCAATCTTTTAAGACTTTTATGGGCCAATGTATTTTGCGAACAAAAGAGTTGCTGGTGATCTCCATTGCAATGGAGATTCAGTTCTTCGATTTTCTTGTTTAGGGCAAAATTAATCACATTCTCTAGCAGCTTCATTACGGGGTTCAACCTTCGGATTATGAGGTAATCTTGTGTGTGCAATCTACTTCTCTGGAAAATCAAGTAAACATCGAAATTCAGCTGCTCAAAATTGGTTTCCAAATTACGGCGTCGTTCGAGAGAATTGCACACGGAGTCCAAGAAGTATCGATCCTCGCCAGTACCACGCAGGCGGTGTTGGAAGTCGAGTGTTGGGAAAGAGAGGCCTGCAGACGACAGTCGTTTTGACAAGGTGGATAACCGTGTGGCTTCGGCAGGAGAAAGAAACGACATGACGTGGTGGATGAGGCTTTCCTCTAAACCTGATAGCCGATCGCCGGCCTCCATGATCGTCTTTTTTTCCATTCTCTTCTTTGGTTTTGTGTTTCTTTCTGCAAAAACCCTCTCTCGCGCGCTACACAGATATATACGTAAGCCAGTGAGGAATATTATACTATATAATGTCGCAAATTTTTTTTTTTTGACATTTTTAAATTAAAAAACTATTAGTAACTATTATTTTTTGGTGTTGATAACTTTTGAAAAATATTGATAGAATGGGAGGGGAATACCAATACTTGTAAATGGGGCTTAAATTGGGAAAATTTTTTATATTTTATTGGGACTTTTTTGATTTTTTTTTTTTTTGAAACATTGGTTTTTCTTGTTTATTAATCGTCGATTTATATTAAATATGGTTAAAAGTTAAATTAAATTAAAAAAATAATATAGATCTGACATTTTATAATCAGGGAACACTGGTATTATAAAAAAAAAAACATAAGAGAAATTTTACTCTTTTGGTAGGGAGTTCGTATTTTCATATTTTTTCAGGAGATGGGAGTTTTTGTTTTACTTTTAGTTTCTTATCTTAATTTTCTGTTTTATTATTTTTAGGATTAATTACAAATACTGTCCTTGCATTATACCTCTTGTAACATTTTGCATTATAATATTTGAAACGTAATATATGTTTCCTTTGAACAATGAAATGTTAACAAAAAAGTCTCCTCCGTTATTTTTTTTTAACGAATATTGATATTTAATTTGTTATTTTAGGAGTATTTTAGGGTCTATGGTTTAAAATTTAGTTTGAACTAAACTAATTTAAATTTGAACTCTTATTAGATGCATCCATTATTGATTGAATGCAAATTAAAAATTTTATGATTTTTTTTAGTAGAATGAAAAGAATTTTGAAGTTTTTTTAATATTTAAATTAATTTAAATTCAAATTAAATTTTAAACTATAGAATTATTAAAATATATACTTTTAAAATAACAAATTAAATGTCAATTTCAGTTAAAAAACTAAATGGAGGGGTTTTTTTGTTAACATTTTATTGTTTAAGGAGAAAAAATGTTATGTTTTAAAAATCATAGAGCAAAGTGTTACAAGAGATATAATTTATGAAGAATTTTTGTAATTAATTCTTATTTTTAATGTTTAAAAAGGATATTCCGAAGTTTTATAAGTAGTCAAAAAAAGAGATTTAGAGCAGTACGAATGATGTTGTTTTTGAAACATGAAGGCACCAATTTGAAGTGTTAAATTACATGGTACCATAATGATACTCTTTTTCCAAATAATAATAATAATAATAATAATAATAATAATAATAATAATAGATAAAGTCCCAATACTAACAGGATATCTATTCCTTTCCAAAACAAAAAACAAAAACAAAAAAAAACAAAAAAGAAAACAAAAAAACAAAAAACCCCAGGATATCTATTGAAACTCCAAAAAAAAAAAAAAAAAAAAAAAAAAAAATTATCTACAGAAAATCTTATTTATGTGATGAAAATATTGCACAAACCGGGACCAACTTTTTGAGCCATCCTGGTGCACGACACTCACAGATGAGAGATAAACATAACATGCATCGGTGTAATATTGCAATGGCGGAACCAGAAAATTGTTTTAGTGGGGATACTATGAGAAAAATTAGAGATAAATGTCGATTAAATACAGATGTAACTATATCATTTAGTGAGGGTACGTACTATTATAATTGTTTTTAGACACAATTAAAATCTTATAACTTTTGGCTTAAAAATCAATTTTTCAAAATTAGAGGGGTGGACACATTGATTTGGTTATAGCTCTGCTACAATGTAATAATTGTTAGTTTCTAAAACGATTTCGGATGCTGAAGCATGTATTTAATAGATTCTGTATAACAAAAATTTTTATAAAACTTTGAAATACTCTATAGATTACATTGATTTATGCATGAATAAAGTAATCAAATTAATTTATTTACCTAGCAAACGATTAGGTTGATAACTTGAGCTCTTTGACTACGAATGTTCTTTAGCTCCAAGTTAGTTTAGAACACCCGAATCTTTATCATCAATTCCTAGAATCTATGAAGACGTGTGTATGGACACACCTGAAACAAAGCGGGATTAGCAAATAAACACTTAATTTTTCCACAAACACTAACACATGCACAACGTGAAATTTGGGAGAGAATTTTTCCTTTCCACAAACTCTATAATTTGGCCACTATATGCTTAGGAGAGCAAAAATTGTATGCTCTAATTTTTTTCAATCTCCTATCTATAGAGTAGTAGTCAAACTCCTTGAAAAATCTAATCTTTATCTCAAAGATAAAGTTTAATAATTATCTCTTACTTTCAATTTGATTTTGAAACAAAATCCACACTCCCTTATCCATATGTTGGCAGGCCACCACATGGAGATTTCTCCCTGTGGTAGGCACATATTGCAGGTAAAGAATAGTGTAAAATTCTGCATTTATCATGTAGTATAATTTTGACTCAAATTTAAATTCTAATTTAAGTCAAACTTAAATCAATTTGAATTTTAAATTGGACAACTTATCAAAAAAGTTAATTGGATAACATAGAGAACAAGCAATTAAATCTCAGAATGATTCACATTGTGTTGTGTGTTCACACCATATGAATTAGTTTTTACTAATAAATGAATCATTTACATGGTAAATTGTTATTTACTTTAAATAGTTTCATAAATTTCTATATACTTAATTTAATTTCATAAATATGCTATTTACTACCATTTCTTTTTGTATTCTGAGCTAAATATATGTTTCATAGTTTTAAATATAGTATATTTATGTATAAGTTTGATCCCGTGCATAACAAAACCATTTTTAGGGGAAAAAAAAAAGTTTGATTTGTTAATCTCAATTTTCTGCGGTGCATAACAAAGTTGGAGATGATATGAATACTCATTATCACTAATTTTATATTTAATCCCTATTTTATTCAACCGAAACCAAATAAATAAGCTAAATAGAGAGAGATAATATAATGATCCTAATTATAAGAATCAACAACAATTTTCATAAATTAAACTCATTCCCTTAAATAAATAACGCCACCCTTCTATATATGTTGTACATATATCCCGTCATAAATTAAATTAAAACAAAATTATTATTAGGAATTATTAGTTTCCTTATTCAAAAAGGACTATAAAACATAATTATTACCATTAGGAATTATCAGTTTCCTAATTCAAAAAGGACTATTACTCAATTACACGTTCTTCTTAACTTAGGACTCTATAATCTATAAATAACAATAGAAGGCCTTTTTCTTTCTCATCAAACACACCAAATATCTGCTATATCTAACTTCTAATAATTTGCTTTTGTTTTGCGATCATATATCAGTCATGTTGAGCACAGAGATCTTGGATGGTGCCACCATCCTCAACTTTATCAAGGATGAGGAAGCATTCACGTTCGCCATAAGACGTCGTTTCGCCGAACTAGACACCGACAACGACGGACTTCTCCGCTACGACGAGATGCTGAAGGAGCTGCAGTCTTTGAGGGTGATAGAGTCTGACGACACCGGGACAGTTTTGAAGAATGATCCGGCCAAGGACGACGAGGTCTACCGCTCGCTGTTCTCTCAGTTCGATCACGACTCCAATGGGGCGGTGAGCCTGGCGGAGTACACGGCAGAGACAAAGAAGATGATGGTAGCAATCGCCGATGGGTTAGGGTTTTCGCCGGTTCAGATGATTCTTGAAGAGGATAGCTTCCTTAAGAGAGCCGTGGAACGAAAGCACTCCTCCACTGTTTAATTGATTAGTTTATTGTTATTCAAATGCATGCATGGCTGAGTAAATCTTTACCTTCTTGATATGAAAAATCAGATAGTAATCAATCACATTAATTAGTTTTTTTTTTTTTTTTTTCCTAATGAATGACAATTTGATTTAATCTTTTTTCTCAAAAATTCACTTGTTACTTGACATAAAATATTCTAATTATATTGTTTCACATTAAATATATAATGCAGAGATGATATTATATTCTTCAACTCTATCTAAATTTAAAGAAGATCAATAAGGCCTCTGGAATTTTTATGCCCGCTTTTTATTTTCATTTTCTTTTCACCCCCTTACGTTCTTTTCTCTGTTTGTTCCTAACTTTGTATCGTGATTAATCACTGAATCGATGACACAATTATTTCGTGCTATGTACTACAGTACTGTTACACTGTACCTAGGATTTCCATTAATTTTTTATTTGAACTCAATACGTGCGATACACGTACTTAAATTAGTAATTAAAAAAATTTAAATCAGTTCGATGCTATGTATGTATATATATTATATGTTATATAGAGCAAAATATGAACAAATTACACTGGAAAAAAAAATTAAAAGATTATTGTAAGTTCCCTGTACATGACAAGAGTATTCACTCCCCAACTTTTTTTTTTTTTTTGAGTGACGTGAAAAAATATGCTTATAAGGAAAGAAACAACATGTTTCCCTATTTTAATTGTATTTAGAGTTATTGACACTATTCGTCTCATAAACTTTGAGCGTAGAAATATTAAATTCCTGAACTTTTAATTTTGATATATATATATATATATATATATTAGTCCTTGAACTTTTATTTCTTAAGAGTTTTGGTTCCTAACAGTGAAATTGGTGAACGGTTTCTGAATTTTATATACATAATCACATTCTTATCGCATAGTAATTTAAAATTTTATATAAATAATTATAGTTTGGGCAAAATGTTATAGTTTTTAACAGGTTTTAATAGTAATAATGAGAAAATTTATGTATCACGTAACTCTTTCTATAAAATAATAAGTCATCACACGATGGATATGTGATGATTTTTGTTAAATTTTAAAAATCGTTCACCAATTTTATTGTTAGGGGACAAAAACTGTCAACAAAATGAAGGTTTAAGAGTTAATAGCCAAAATTAAAGTTCAAATACCAAAATGTTTCAATGTTCAAAATTAAGGACTAACAGTGCCAATTACCCTTATTCTATTCTTGTTAACACTGGCTTCTACTTCTTCTTCCTTTTCCTTTTCTTTTATGATAGTTGAGATGCCCTATTTTCTAGACTATAAATAAATGGTATGTCGTTTATTTTATCATTTATTGAAGGTTGTTTTTTTTTTTTTTTTTTTTTTTTTTACCAACATTTTAGGTTTACTTAAGAAAGTGTACTACTTTGGTTTTGTTTGTTCCGAATGTGTACTATCAAATTGCATTCAATAGACAAGAGTATATTTTATAAGTAACCTTAGAGTACAATGTTTTTTTTTTTTTTTTAAATACAAGATAGGATCGAACCTACAACTTCTCTCAAAACCCTATCCACTGAGATTTTCATTGCGACTAGACCAAACAATTATAAGCAGATGTAGGGTATAAAAAGTAAACAAATTCTATTTAATTATAATTTCTTCTAATTCGCTTTGGAATACACAACATCGCATGTTTTAGCATAAAATATAGTCAATTTTTTAGCATATGACAACTTAGCCATCGACCAAAATGGATAAGTACCGTTAACAATTTAACAGAGAAATCACGTTCATAGCACAAAATTTGAATTCACTACTATTTATTTATAAACAGTTTAAGTAAAATCATATTATTTCAAAAGAGAAAAATAAATTTAAAAAGAAAACATATTAAAAAAAGCACAAAAAAAAAAGACAATTAACATAGATGGTCCATAACCTATTAAAATATTAACAGTTTGATCCCTTTTTTTAAAATTTTGAAAAACACACCTCAAACTCTTTAAACAGGTGCAATTAACTCATTTCCATTTATCTATGTTAATTTTCTGATGGAAGTTTACACCTGATCCCTCATGTGATATTCTGAGTGAGCGTATAATTGTAAAAGTGTATGTCTTGTCTAATTGGATTTGAAATGTGGGTTTAATTGTGGCTAAATCTAAGGGTTCTTTCAATTTAACAAGATCCAAAATGCCCTCAAAAATCACGAAGAACTCTGATTTGAGAAAGAAAAAATAATAAATTTTATACCAAAAAAAAAAAAAAAAACATAATCTATGAAATAAATTTAAATAAAATCCACGTACAGATTTTCACTTAATACATAGATAAACAAATTGGAACCACTATTCTGAAGAATCATCACCACCATTTTGTCATACTCTTTCCTCTTTCCCCATCCCTCCCTTTCAAACCATTGTAGGCAAAGCTTTAAGCGGATCTAGTTTGCAGTGTCGGTAGCGATTGGCTGGCAAGAGGCTCAGCCCCAAAAGATTTGGGAGGCAAAGATTAAGGCCCCGTTCATTTCACCGATTTAAGTTTAGAATTTGAGTTTTCTACAGTAAAAAACTCCTATAAATAATCACATCTAACTTTTTTGTTGCAACAGTAAAAAGTTCTCACACAAAATTATATTTTCAAATTAAAATCTCGAATCAGCAAACTAAATAGGTCTTAAACGCTCGACATAAAGGGGTTAGGGCGGTGGCAATGTGCGAGATCGATGATGGTGATTGCGCTCGCAACAAAGGGTCTTTTAAGATTGAACGAGTTATGTGGCAAAGGAGTTGTACTTGCGACGTCGAGAGGTTTGGCTTGCGCAGAGGAGGAGGTCTGCAATGGGTCTAATTCCATGGTTAAATTCCTAATGATTAGGATTTAGGCTTGTAGAAGAAGGAGAGAAAGACCCATTTAAAAAGAAAGTCATTTTGGTATTTTCTGAGTAAAAGGGTCACGTGAGGTTCCATGTGTAATTTTCTGTTAGAAATTTGACATATATAAACCGAAAGGTGTTAATTACACCTATTTAAAGAATTTGAGAGGCGTTTTGTTAAAATAAAAAAAAAAAAAGGGACCAAATTGTCACTATTTATCCTCTTTATTCTATTGATTCGAATTTAGAATTTAAGTTTAAAAAGCTTTCAGAAATAGTTACATATAACTTTTTTGTTATAGTAAAAAACTCTCACATAAAATCACATCTTAATTCGAATTAAAAACTCGAATTAGCAAACTAAATATGTCCGAAATAGGTTATGGACTATATGTGCCAATTACCTAAAAAAAAAAAAAAAAAAAAAAAAAAAAATTAGGCTCCACTGGAAGAGGCGCAACAACAATGGAAGCATTGCATAGATAACCCGTTTTATGATCTTATGTTGGAACACGTATTTCTTTTTTTTTTTTTTTAATTAATTAAACTACGTACAACTCATTTCAATAAATATAAAAGAAGATAAAATAATGCATACTAAAATATCTGGACTTTCATATTTTTAGAGCAACTTTTTATGATCAAGCAATAAAGATACAGGACATTCTTAATATTAATCATAAAAATTGGTAAAAAAAAAAAAAAGAATATTGATCATAAAAATTTTTCTGACTTGTTTTAACAAACACATATCCTTCCTCTTTTTTTATTTTTATTTTTTTTTTAAAAAAAAAAAAACCAGATATACTTATGTCCTCGTGCACAAAATAAATCGCTCAATCCCACACTAAAAAGACGATCTATTATTCATAAAAAAAAAAAAAAAAAAAAAAAAAAACGACAATAAAAATTGAAGATCTGTATATGGTGGAATCTAAGAATATAAAATATAAAAACTTGTATGTTCAATTTTTATTTTTTTTTTATCTTGATGTGTTTTTCATTAAATCTAACAGTAAAAAACCAGCACTGTCAGGACATGATTTCTATATATCTTTTATTATTTCCATATCCTTTTATTATTCTTTCCTTAATTGTATTTATTTGTAATCAATTTATTTGATTTCCATTAGCTAAATGATTAACAAATACATTAGCTGTAAATGATTAGTTTTTGGTTCATAGGATGTATATATATTTCATACTCTGATCAATGAAATACATGAAAATACATGAACAATTCATTTCATTACCATCTTCTAAAAGCACTACTAGTATAAGCCCTTACGGGATCCTAAAAAATTTGAAAAAAAAAAAAAAAAAAAAAAAAAAAAAGTTCTAAAAAATTTAAAAAAAAAAAAAAAAAAAGCAAATTCATCAACTATAAATTCAAACTCCTCCGAGAAATCATCTCAAACCGCGAATTTATAACAGACTTCAACGACCAAAAATCTCGTCACACACACACACACACACACACTCATCTCTCCGAAACCTCGTACCAACCTCCATTAATGGCGGACCACCAAAACTCCGACGAACCACCACCGAAACCTTCTAGAAAAACACCCCCACCATCCTGCCTTCCCTCTCCGCCGCCGCCGCCACGCCCACAAGTGTCCTTAATCCAACCCTCCCCGAAAAAACGACACCACGGCAAAACGACAAAGGTCCTCCGAGTATTCCGCTCCGTCTTCCGGTCGCTCCCCATCATCGCCCCCACCGCCTGCCGCATGCCGGCAATCCCCGCCGCCATGGGGAGCATCCCGGAGTACGGCTCCGTCGTTCACCGGTCCTCGAACGGGCAGCGCGTGACGGGGACGCTCTTCGGGTACCGGAAGGGGCGCGTGAGCTTTTCCGTGCAGGAGACGCCCCGGTGCCTGCCTTCCCTGGTGGTGGAGCTGGCCATGCAGACGAACGTTTTGCAGAGAGAGATGTCGTCTGGGATGGTGAGGATCGCTTTGGAGTGTGAGAAACGACAGGAAAACGACAAAACGCGGCTGATGGAGGAGCCGGTTTGGACGATGTTTTGCAATGGGAAGAAGAGTGGGTATGGGGTGAAGAGGGAGGCCAATGAGGAGGACTTGAATGTGATGGAGATTTTGAAGGCTGTTTCAATGGGGGCTGGGGTTTTGCCGGGGAATTCTGACGTGGAAGGTCCTGATGGAGAGATGGCTTACATGAGGGCCCACTTTGATAGGGTTGTGGGGTCCAGGGATTCTGAGACTTTGTACATGTTGAGCCCTGATGGGCATTCCGGGCCTGAGTTGACTATATTCTTTGTTAGGATTTGAGGTATATTTTTGTATTTTTACATCTTTTTGTATTCTTTTTTTTATTCGTTAATTTGTTTGGCAATATTGAATTGATCTTCATTTCTTGTTGGATATAAATGAGGCATCAAGGCATCTGATTGATTATATTAGTGTCAAACAGATTAATCGAGAAAACATAAGAAAACCAAAAAATACACGGATTGCCTCTCACAATGCATTTAATAACTTTGAATCTTTGATATGAAGAGCAATTGTCGGTGAATAAGGATGATTTGGTTTGACAAACAGATTTTTTTTTTTTTTTTTTTTTTTTTTTTTTTCAGATTTAAGGATTTGAACTTGACACTTTATTGTTTTGATGAGAAATTACCGCTAGATTATACCTGCAATAATTTTGAGAGCAGTGTTTTGTTGAGTCATAAAATTGAGATGCATTTGGTTGCTGACATCGTAATTAATTTTCATAATAAAGATTCAGATAATTCAAATGAGCTGCAGACAATCAAGAATTCATGACGAAATTGGAAATAATAATGATTTAAGTCCTTGTCCATTATGAGTAAATTTTTTGTTAGGATTTGAGGTTGTATAGTGTTGTATCATTTTGTATTGGATTCATATTGATGTTCACTTCTGGTTGTTTATAAATGAGGTATATCAAGGCATCATATTGATTATATTAGTGTCTAGCAGAATTGAGAAGGCATGATTTGATTAAAATCTAACAATTCTGAGAACATTCTGTACTAACTAGTAGTATTTATATTATTTCTTTTTAGAGCACTCCTATCTCCCGATTTGGATTCGAGCCCACCTCTATCTCATGTCTCGAATCACTCAAGTCGGAATGTTTAGCGTTTTTTTTTTTTTTTTTTTTTTTTTTCTTTGTTTATGTCATATATATTGATACCCTTTATATACATATCATGAGAATATTTTTCTTTGAATTTGCTGATCTTGATGGGCATTTTGAGTAGTTCCTCCAATGGCTGTTTTCTGTCATTGGTACTTTACATATTGTTGTTCACTTATTCTTTAAATTATATGCGTCCAGTATTCATTTTGTTCAAAAAGTGAATTCATGTAACATAGTATTAGAGAAAGTTAAATTTAAATTTTTTAAAAGAAAATACCGTAACAAAAATTTAAGTTTGTAGTTTGAATTAGCGAAACGAACAAGATAGATAGATATTAGGTAGAAGCTTTTTTTTTTTTTTTGGTAGTAGGTAGAAGGTATTTGATTATGTATGTAGCCTCCGTTCATTTCATCGATTTAAGTTTAGAATTCGAGTTTTGCTACAGTAAAAAGCTCTAAAAAACAGTTACATCTTTTTTTTGTTTTGTTTTTTTTTTTTATTACAGTAAAAAAACTTTTACATAAAAATATATTAACTCGAATTAGCGAATTAAACAGACGCGTAATATGCATGTTTTTTTCTTATTAGTGAGCAGTTTAGTCGCCAATGAGTAATGAGTAGCTATTGAGTAGTTTTCTCCGCCTTGAGTGGAAGTTGGATTGGCATGAAAGATGGAAAAAAAGCAATATGATACCGTGATTATTAAATTAAAGTGGTGTGAAAATATAAGGAAAGCTAAGCACATGGCGCTTCTCCTGTTTATGTGTCAACCAGCCGGGCCGTACAGGCGTCAAGGAACTAGATAGGGCTAGCTATAAACTCATTTGATTTGATTTTATCCCAAATATTAGAACTATATATATATATATATATATATATATATATATATATATATAGTAGCCTATCGAGAAATAGTATTCAATGAAGAAACTTGCTCAAGATCTTAAGAAGAGATTTCTCCACATGATTGATAGCATCAAATTTGGTCGCAACACTTATAGAGGTAAAACTAACATATTGTGAAAGTGTTATGCTAATTTTTTCTTCTTATTTTTCTAAAGTAGTGTTGCATATTTTCCTTAAAAAAAAAAAAAAAAAAAAAAAAAAATCCAGGATCTGAAGATGGAGAAGAACCCAAGTTGAGATCTGTTCAGGTCTTTTCACTTTTTTTTTTTTTGTTATTTTTGCACACAAATATCACGTTTGCTTATAATTATATTTACGGATCTCTTATTATTATTATTATTTTTATTATGTATAAATGGTTTACAGAAAGCAAGCATAAAAGGTAGAGGCATCCGCATAAAAACGCCAAGGGATCCAGAACGCCCAGGAGTTTCTAAAGGTGCTCCTCCGCAGACCAGCTGAAAGGGATCATGGAAGAGATTATGCTCTCAGCAAGAAAAGTTTAAAAAAAAAATGGCGATTTTGATTGAAACTATCAATTGTTTTTTCATTCTATAATTTCGGTGATGCACTTGTTTTGTACGTATTAATACTTTTTCTGCCTTTTCTTTCAAATATTTCTTTTTCTTTTTCCTCTCTGAATTCTAATATATGAGTTGTTTTTGCTAATCAATCTTTTCCTTTGTAATTTTACCTTTCTTTTCAATTCAGGAAATGTTTTAGAGCACCCGCGTGTTGGAATTTATATTTAGAAAGCTTCTAGTTCGAAGAAAGCTTTGGAATTTATATATATATATATATATATATATATATGATGTAAAATAGAAATGGAAGTAAATAGGAGATTTTTGAAATTGGAGTAAATATTTCCGACTAGTAAAAAATAATAATTTACCTGGTGCAAAATCTTTATTAACTTGAAAAAAAAAAAATAGCAGTAGTAAAAGGAAATTTATGTAAAAAAAAATTCTTTTTACTAATCATAAATATAACTTTTATTTATTTCAACAGTTTTAAAATATGTTATTTATTTAATTTAGATTTAAATAGGCTATTTGTTGAATATTGAGTTAGATTGTGTAATTAATTCTTAATGTTCTTTTCATTTTTAGAGTAATTGGTCCTATATGGTAATATAGGTGTGAACATATTTTTGGGAGAATTATAGGGATTGATTGGTTATATAATTGGCAGTTTAATTTATGTTAATTGATTGATTCACAGATTATATTTTTAGAATTCATTTCTATATATACTTATTTATAATTATTTGTAAAAAAATCTGAAGGAATGAGCGTATTCTTGATTGTCAAATTACGTTAAAATTTTTATTCTTCTTTCTTTTCTATCTTTATTTCATTTTAACTATAAACTATTAAAGCTAAAAACTTGTTTTTTTTTTTTTTTTTTCTTATTTCTTTTAATAAGATGGTGCACTCAGATATTCAATGAAGGCAAAGTAGATTGTATGACTAGCTAACTCGAATTCAAGATCTGTTGAGATCAATGCCGCTGCCTTACCATTGAAGCAAATGATCGGTGGTGATGATTGGTTATAGTTAAAGAACAATGATGATGTATTGTTACTCTCGCATTCTGATTGTTGCGTGATTAAGCAAAACACAATCGTCATCATTAAGGATTGGCCCATCAGCTGTTAGGCATTATATTAAAAAAAAAAAAGGTTAAACTTTACTCTTTGAGTAATTAAATTTGAATTTTTACTCTTTATTAATATCTTTTTAATTAATTATTTATTTAACTAAAAAATATTAATCAAAAATAAATAATAAAAATTTAGATTCATAAATTTTAAAGAATATTTCTCTTTTTTTTTTTTTATATATAATGAGATGAAATATTATCATCCTTCACAGTTTTAAATTTTTAACGATCGCCGTGCGAGATCTCGTCCATTTTACTAGTGAGATCTCCGTGGTTGTGGCTTGCTGGCCGTTTCAATTTTTTTTTTTTTTTTTTTTTTTTTTTTTTTTTTTTTGTATTCCGACAAGAAAATTGATAGTTGTTGAAATTTTTAATATTATGGTACTCCGTTCAAGTATTAGGGTAGAATACTATCAAATATTTGTATTTTACGATGAAATTATGAGGAATATTGTTAGTATTCTGAATTCAAAGTTTAGACGTGTGGTAGTGGATAAAGCCTTCAGTATTTTTCAATTAGGTCGTTACATGACCCAACTAGCTCAACTCACCCAAACTTTAAAACATTATTCGTTTAGTTCGCTGAATCGAGTTGTTAATTCGAATTAAAATGTAACTTTATTTGATAACTTTTTACTATAGTAAAAAAGTTAGATGTGACTATTTCTAAGAGTTTTTTACTGTAACAAAACTCGAATTCTAAACTCGAATCTGTAAAATGAACAGGATAACTAGCTCAACCCTTATGAAATTTGCCACATAGGTCAAGTCTATGGCAAACCCAACCTTAGAATTCAGTGAACCGATCAAACCCAATGTACAATCTTAGTCGAGGATGAGTTTGTGCATTAACACTTCTATAGGGTTAGCATTCAAAAATACCTCTCCTGTAGCAAAGTTTGTGAATTTATTTTAAGATAATATAAGGACAAAATTATCTACCAGGCTTTCTTTTCTCCCCCTCTATTCTTTCCTTTCTCTTCTCCCCTTGTCACCATCGCCGCCCCACCCTAGATATCGCTCATGCCTCATACTGCATGCCGAGTCACCCCCATCATCACCAAAGTAGCAACAGCCAATGGCGTTGCAACGAGATCTCGCCCGAGCTTGTTACCTGCAATATGGTGTCAAGATCTCGTCGCACGCAACGCCGTTCTGGTGGTCGTTGATAACTTTATAAATATAAAGTTATTTTCATTCATATTGTGTTTAAATTGGGCTTAATATTCTTGATACTTTTATGTTGATTTTTGGGATTATTTTAGGGAAATAGTAGAAAATAGGCCAATATGAAAAGTTTAAGAAAGTAAATAGGCCAATTTTTAGTTATAGAAATTAATAGGCCATAACTTGTCAAGTTATAGTTCATAACCAGATAAGTTATGGATAAACTTGTCAAGTTATGGTTCATAACCGGACAAGTTATGGACAATTATGAATAATAAATTGTCAAGTTATGGTTCATAACCAGACAAGTTATGGACGAAAATAATAATTTGGCCTATTTATTAACTTATGTAAACTATTGGCCTATTAATTTTAATTCATCTCAAATTTTGGCCTATTTTTCTCTTTCTCCCATTATTTTAGTTATTTTAATTTATTTAGTTTTTAGTCTATTTTGTTTTAATTTAATATCCCTAAGTAGGTTTCAAATTGGATCGAATTAAGGATGAGTGGGCCTATTCGATCATTCATCGCCCACTAAATCACAACCTACGAGAGTTCTCTGAACGTGATTTGGGTCCACAAAACGAGCCCAATTACGTTACATAACGAGATTGTTGAGCCTAGACCTTTAAATGGGTCCGGTACAAATTCAAAAATAAACAAATGTAATATGTTTATTCTAAACAAGAAAAAAAAAAAAGTAGTTGGATAAATTTGGACGATTGTTTTATTTTTTAAAGATGATGTAAGACAATATGTCATTTTTGTATTTTTTTTTGTATGGAAATAGTAACTCTTAACCACCATATTTGTAGTTTTTTTAGATGATATATTGTAGATAATACTGACCAATAGAGAGGTTGATTACTATTAATATAGATATTACAAATTGGATTAGCCATTCTTCAAAATAAATTTACAATCCAATGTCACATGTTGCATGTATTTTTGTTACATTTTATCTTCTTATTAGTTACTTGCGATGATGTGCATTATTACCTTCTACAACAACTATACAAATCCAAAATTCTTCTTTGCCTTTACTTTACTTAGTGGTGGAGCCAGTTTTTCACTTTAGTAAAATTTAGTAGAGGCTTGTATTAATTCTTACTCTTATACTATTCAACATGATAAATTAATATTAATTTTTTTTAAGAACAACTCAATATACAAACAAACACACACACACACACACACACATATAATAAACCATATGACAATACTTCAAACAAAGAAAAATATGTATAGTTTAAAACATCCCCTGCCAATGAGAAAATCATTACCTGCTAATTTACATGCTTTAAAAAGATAACAACACAAAAGAAAAATGCAACATCTTTTATATGTTAATATGTTATAACTAATTTGGATATTCCTCAAACCAAGTATTATTGAATCTTCTTACTTATTTCCAAACTGGCTTGATGGAAAAATATACTTTACATGATGATAATGATGAATTTGTGTATATTTTCTTTGAAGTAATTGGTCACGAACATTAAGATTGCAACACAAAATGCCCCACCTAAAATCTATTGGGAGCTCAGCAAAGTTGTTTCCACTCTACTAGATTTTGTAGCATCATCATTTTGAGAAGTAGGAAGTGTAATCTTTGATTTTATTTTAAAATATTTCTCCATTATTGCTAAAATGGTTTATAAGTTTTAATTATCTAACAATTCACATACCTTAAAAAAAAAAAAAACGATAATTCACCTTCTTAACTATTTTTCTTTCTTCTTTTTTGCTTTGGCATTGATTCCAAGTTTCAACTGCAATTTTTCAATTTTTTTTTCTTCTCAAATTTACATGAATTTCGCACATCTCAACTTATATTATATTAATTATAAAATTTTGGCAAAAGATTGTAATAAACTTCTCAAAATAAATGTATATGTTAATGCAAGTTGTTTGTGCAATTCAGGCCATAGCACATGGGTATAGATAACATTAGCGATACTTCAAACAAATAGTATAACGGATAAAAAAAATAAAAAAAAAAGTAAAAAAATAAAAAAAACCATCTAATATATAAGGGGAAAAGAAACAGAGAAAAAAAAAAGAAATAGTAGAAAATAGGTTAATATGAAAAGTTTAAAAAATATATAGACTAACTTTTAGTTATAGAAATTAATAGGCCATGATTTGTCAAGTTATGGTTCATAACCAGATAGATTATGGATAAACTTGTTAAGTTATAGTTTATAGCGAGATGAATTATAGGCAAAAATAGACAATAACTTGTTAAGTTATGGTTCATAACCAGACAAGTTATGGACAAAAATAGTAATTTGACCTATTTATTAACTTATGTAAATTATTGATCTATTAATTTTAATTCATCTTATGTCTCGGCCTATTTTCCTCTTTCTCTAAAAAAAAAAAAAAAAAAAAAAAAACGTACATTTTTGTTTCCTAGGAGCTTTTTCTCGTCATTGGGCTTTTGTTCTCAACATAGTAACTAGTGAGATTTAGTGGGGGCAGAGTTGAAATAATTGATCTTCAGTGTAGGCAAAACAAGAAAACAAGACATTTTTACAGCTAATATTGAAAATAATTGAAAATTATTAATTTGAAAAGCAGAGGGTCATATATTGGCACTAGACGTTTTAAAAGATTGAATTCATCATGGTAACATGTTTTGTGCGCTTTAGGTCACACATTACATGCTTGCGTTTTAGACTTTATAACTAAATAGTTACGTTGTCGTTTATGAATGGACTCTTATTATTTTTAAATGTCATATTTCATTATATAATTCACATTAAATTACCACTCAACCCTTCAAATAAATTAAAAAAACATTCTTTTGGTTAACTTATGACCTATCATCGTTACAACTTCTCCAATGATTCTTTCTCAATTGTCTCACTGTTTAGGGTCTGTTTAATTTACTGAATTAAATTTTTTATTTTGAGTTGATACGTAATTTTATGTGAAATTTTTTTTATTATAATAAAAAAATTAAATATGACTATTTATAATTTTTTTTATTCTAATAAAACTCAAATTCTAAAGTTTTTAATCGTACAATAAAAATCACATATGTGACGTTTTTCATCTGGTTGCCGAATTAAAGGGTAGGCCTATAAAAATATATATATGTGTATATATTTATTTAATTAAAAAAAATTCACATAGAATGTACGGTTCAATTGACCGACCGATCTGTTCATAATTTTATCCATCAACAGTGATCTGGTTACAATTTTTTGGGTTTTTTCTTTTCTTTTAATAGCCCGACTCCCTAATTGACGCAACATGAAACAGTAATTGTCATTCCTGGAGTACTAACGTGTCTGGCGTCATCTTTCTCCCTCGACGTTAACACGAAAAATTTCGTTTGAATTTTTAATTTAAGTTGAAATATAATTTAATATAAAAAATTTTATTATAATAAAAAAAATTAAATGTAATTTTTTTATAAAAATATTTAATTATAATAAAATTAAAATTAGAAGTTTAAACGATTGTTAAAGCCAAAGACCCTTTTACACCAAAGCGACAAGTCGTTCGACACAAGGACCACTCACCCACACTAAGAGCCACACTGTTCCTAACATTATTCTCCATTTCTCCTCGAAAGCTCGACTGAAAACTACTTTAACGAACAAAGCAATAGCCACGTCGCTCCTCCGTGGGACCCACAAAGCCGCCCGTCAGTCGTCACCACTTCACGCCCAAAACTACAGACGTGGACTCACACGCCACCACAGTCAAACCGATCACCCAGAACCTTCCAAAAAATCTCCCAACTTTTCCAATCCTTAAAACTTCGTATCCGAGATTCCTGGAATTCTCTCCCAATTATTTTCCTTCTCTTTTCTCGGCTTCCGTAGATGGCGGCGGCGCGCGCTATTCGCTGCGAGCTGAGGGCTCCGAAAACGGCGACGTATCGGAGGTCGGAAGCGTCTTCGGAGGTTCCGACGAGGGTTTCGGTGGCGGAATCGGAGAACGGTAAGATCATGTTGCAGCCGAGGATGTGTACTCTTAGATCGTACGGCTCCGATCCGATCGCGGTGGTGAAGACGCGGAGAGACGGCGGCGATGGGGCGTTGCCGTTCTTTGAGACTTTGTCGGAGTACATCGAGAGCTCCAAGAAGAGCCAGGATTTCGAGATCATCTCTGGTAGACTCGCCATGGTGAGTTTTTTTTGCCGTTCTTTAAGAAATATTTCTTTTATTAAATATGGTTTAAGGTTTTTACTCTTTTGATCAAAGTTGGGATTACAGAGTTGATAAGCTGATAGCGCGTTTGAAACCAATTCCGTTTTTTTTTTTTACAGATAAAAAAAATGAGATTAAATGGAAAAACGTGTTTAGAAAAAAAATAAGAAAATTAAAAACAATTTTATTTTTTAATTTAATGTAAATTACTTAAAAAATAAAAATGATTTGAAGTTCTTTTTATTTAAAAAGAGGAGTGAAAATTATATAATTAAACAGAATTTTACTTTTTTTTAAATTGAAATAATCTCTTAATAAATTATTAAACTAATTTTTAAAAATAATTTCTATTTAAAATTAAAAATATTTTTATTTTTAATTTTATAAAAAAATAAAATTATTTTAAAATTAATTTTAAACGCATTTAAAATATCTTTTTGTTTGGATTGAAATTCAGTGGTTATGAAGATTCTGTCTTTTTGATTTTGTTGGAAGCTGAGAAGTGAGGACAGAATCTTCTACAGATTCGTCCAAAATTTTTGATAAAACAAGAAATAATAAAATATTGTTTTACCTTCAGAAAAAATACATGTACAACAAAAAGAAATTGTGTAATATATTCCTCTGGAGAGACTAGAGATCATATATTTCTATGTAGGACCATTTACGTTCAGGTAATTGAAAAAAAAAAAAAAAAGCCTGTACACTTTGCTTATTTTAGTATTTAAGCTCTCCTAGACACTTGTTTATTTTATGTGTCGTTTAATTTGTTAATTTAAGTTTTTAATTTGAGTTAAAATATAATTTTATGTTAATTTTTTATTATAATAAAAAGTTAAATATAATTATTTTTAATAATTTTTTACTGTAATAAAACACAAATTTAAAATTTAAATCGGTAAAATAAAGAGAATTTTTATATTTAAGTTCTCCAAATATATTTCAATCGTCCGTAAAATTCAGCTACCTAAATGAAAAATGACGTTCAACTATTTATATATTGTCATGTAACTATGAAATTCTTTACATATTATAATAAAGGGAGAAAGAGAGAAATATGTTAAAATTTGAGATGACTTAAAATTAATAGGTTAATAGTTTACATAAATTAATAAATAGGTTAAATTACTATTTTCGTTCATAATTTATCTGGTTATTAACCATAACTTGATAAGTTATTATCTATAATTTATTTAATTATGAACTATAACTTGATAAGTTTGTTCATAACTTATCTGGTTATAAATCATAATTTGATAAATTATGATTTATTAATTTTTATAATTAAAAATTAGCCTATATACCTATTTCTTACTATTTTCGTATGATAAAAGAAAAAAAAATCCAAAAGCATCATTAAGAGTAGGAGTTTTTCATGCATTCATCTGTACGTGAATTAGAATTGTTGTAAGGATACATAGATGATCAATTTCGTTAGAAATTTTTATGTCACGAGGAATTTCTTATCCGCTCGAGATTACTTGGGTTACGTTAAAGCAGTAAAAAAAAGATTTAATTTGTTGCAGGTTGTTTTCGCGGCGACGGTGACGACGGAAGTGGTGACGGGAAACTCGCTGTTCAGGAAAATGGATTTGCAAGGGATAGAGGAAGCAGCAGGGGCTTGTTTGGGTGCAGTGACATTTGCGGCGATTTTCGCGTGGTTCAGCAGTGCAAGAAACAGAGTTGGTCGGATGTTCACAGTCACTTGCAACACCTTCATCGACAGCCTCATCGATCAAATCGTCGATGGCTTGTTCTACGGATCCGAACTCACTGACTGGTCCGACGATATATGATAATACGGTTCAATATGTATTCAACTGCGCTGCGCTATAATAGCAGTTCATAGCGGTTGTAAATGTATTGCAAAATACGCAATATATATATATATATATATATATATATATATATATATATGTAAGAGGGAGTGGTATTCTATCGAATGTAAAAGTTTAGAAGAAATATTTGTCTCAAATGCTTTGCAAACTAGGTAAAAAGAAAAATTGGAAGGAACATGTGGACCGTAGTGGTATTATGTCGGATGTGAAATTTAGAAGAATTTGGATATAGAAAGTGAATAGTGATAGATATTGTTATTTATCAAGGAAATGCATAAGTGGCAAGACTACGTGAGCTTTATAAATTAATTATATATAATGGTAAAATTTTGCCATTTTGATTTACTTTACTATTTGCACATCCTGTTGATCATTACCTGTATTTTATGTAAATTCGCACTCTTTTAAGGCTGGTAATTTAAATTACAATACGATAGTACGGTATAAAATTCACATAAAGTTAGAAGGTTTGAGTTCTCTTTAAATAAGTTTGTAAAAAACAGATTGAACCCATGGGTGCCGAGAAGAGCAAGGAGCGCTCGCGACAACAAGTGTGGCGCTGCAGCGCCAAGTGAAGAGCGCCGTAGCGCTCTGAAAATCGTCTATAAGGCGCCCAGTATCAAGGAAGGCTACCATAGCGTCAAAGTGCGCAACACGTGGACGAGGCGCAAAGGGAGCGCCGCAACGCCAAGGAAAGGGCTGGTTCATGGTTGTACAATAGTAGGTCGGTTTTGGGGCTTTTTTCATGGGCTTTTCACTTGTTTTGGGATTTTAAAACTACCGGTAATGGATAAATATCTTTCAAAATTATATGAGTTAAAATTTTATCTTTTATTTTTTATTTATAATATTTTTAGTTAAATAATTATATTAATAAAATAATATTTATCAAGAATAAGTAATAAAAATTTAAATTTATACATTTTTAAGAGTAAATTTTTCATTTTTTCTCAAGTATCTGTCAGTATAGGATTTTATTGTGACAAATTTTTAGAGTGAAAATTGGAGTGTGAGGCTAAAGAACATCTCTTGAGTGTGAGAGAAACACAAGAGTTATTAAATGACTTTTTCTATATTTGATTTTTCTTCAACACTATAATGAAATCTGCAGCAGCAGATACATAACGTAACTAAATTAGTGAATTTGTATAAAATTCTTAATGTTGATTTATACTTTTATTTTGTTTATTATTTTTCGTTCTCGGTAATTAATTTAGGTTTAGTCTAGATTTTTCTTAACAAGAATATTAATTCTAAAGCACATAATACATTCTTATTTATTTCATCAATTTAAGTTTAAAATTAAGTTTTATTACAGTAAAAAAATTTTAAAAATAATTACATTTAATTTTTTATTATAATAAAAATTTTTAAATAAAACCACATATTAATTTAAATTAATAAATTAAACGAGTCTTACGTGTACATGAGTGGGGAAGCAGCTTCCCTTGCCCCCAACCCGCCAAACTCGAAGACAAGATTTTACGCCCATATCCGTCTGCTGTCGCTAATTATTATCATCCATCATTGTCCCATTGACAGAAATAAAGGCACAAAATTAAAGACCCACAAAATTTGAAGACTCAAAGAGCATATTTTTTTGTTTAAAAAATTAAAAAAAATAATTTTAATTTTAATTTTATTTAAATTTACATTTTTTTAATTTAATTTTATTTAATTTTATTTAAATTCTAATTTAAACCTAAATTATAATTTAAATTTAACTAAAAAATTATATTTAAATTTTATTTTAAAAGAATAATTTTAAACTATGTTTAATTAATCATATTTTATTTTTATTACTTAACAAACACAAAATTAAAGTGTAAAACAAAATCAACTAAAAAGCATTTTAAATTATTTTGACGTAGATCATATATGATTAAATTTTACTTAAAAAAATTTATATTTATAAGTCTGTTTAATTTATTAATTTAAATTTTTAATTTGAGTTAAGATGTGATTTTATGTGAAAATATTTTATTGTAATAAAAAAGTTAAAATGAACGGTTTACGTTAACTTCCATTAAGTAATTATTAATCAAGAAAACAACATGTGATTCCAGAAATCTCGCCACATCAGCTCTCGAATCACGTGTACTCCTCCTCCTTCCACTGGCACTACACCAGCAACTACTGCAAACTCTCTCTCTCTCTCTCTCTGCCTCTCTCTCTCATCTCCGATAGCAGATGGCCGTCCCTGGCTCGCTCTCGCCGTCCTTCTCTCTCCTTTCCTCTTCTCTCTCCTCCAGAGTCTGCAATTCCTCCTCATCACTCCCCTCGTCACTCTTCTTCTCTCGCGTCCATATACGACCACGAATTCCTCTCCTCCGCTGCCAATGCAAGCACGACGCCGCTTTGGCGTTTCCTAGCGCAGGCGAGGATTTGCCTCTTGATTACGGCGACCTGTTTCCGAAACCGGATCCTTCCGATCGCAGAAGAGCCGGCGTACTGCTCCACCCGACGTCGTTTCTTGGACCCTACGGGATTGGCGATCTTGGAGAGGAGGCCTTCCGTTTTCTTGATTGGCTACATGAAGCTGGTTGCTCTGTTTGGCAGGTGAGTGAAATTTCTAAACTCCGTTTGGCTTCCGAGAAAATCATTTATTATGTTTAAGTTTGCCAAAAATAGAAGTGAAATATTAGAATCTGTAAGCTCTGTTTGGTTGCTGTGAAATTGGTGATTGGAAGGTATAGTTTTTGATCCAATTAGTTCTCGTTAATTTCCTTGGCGCTATGTTTGGCTTCGGAGAAAGCTTTACATCATATGATCCATATGCAAAAACAATAATTTATGCTCAATTCTTCCACGAGAAATGCGTTAGAAGAATAATCGATTTTTATGTTCTTTAAACTATTAAAAAAAAAGTTGTTTTAGCTCTGTTTGATTGCTGAGAATTGGTAATAAATTGTAAATTTTTTTAATCTAGTTATGCTCGTGATACCGCAATTCTTCCATAAGAACATGCGTAAATAGAAAGAAATCAAATTTTTGTGTCCTTTAAACTATATTTAAAGAAAAAAAGATTAAAAAAAAAAAAATCAAGTTCTTCAGGCTCTGTTTGGCTGTTGAGGAATTGGTAAACGTGAAACAGTAAAGGTTCAAGGTTCTTTATCTAGTTTTTCTCGTGATACCATGTTACTTGCTGCATTGATTTCTTAAAACTTTCTTAGATTTGTGACGCGAACAAATGTAGCTTATTTCAAATTCCATGTTTTTTGTTTTTAAGTTAATCTGTTACTGAATGTATATTTTTCTCAGGTTCTTCCTCTTGTTCCTCCAGGGAGGAGGGCTAATGAAGAGGGATCTCCCTACTCCGGCCAGGTGACATAGTTCCTTAAACCGTTTGTTTCTGTTTTGGGTATTTTTTGCGGACTTTGTGATTGGATAATTCTGGATCAGCTTCTAAGAGGTTGCCATAAGCATTTTTTTTTTTTTTTTTTTTTGCGGATTCTAGAAGATTCTGCATTGCTATTGATAATCCTTTTGTTTCTAGGCTGTAGCATTTTTTTTCCCACTCAAGAAAAAATTTCATTAAAAAATGAAGGCTGTACTAGGCATTCTGCATTGTCATGTGGCACAATTGTCGGTAACTGTTTTTGAAGATCAATTTCAGGATGCAAATTGTGGCAACACTCTTTTGATTTCCCTTGAAGAGCTTGTTAAAGATGGCTTGTTGAAAAAAGATGAGCTGCCAAAACCAGTGTGAGGAATTGTTTATGTATCCACACCCCATAATAATTAGACAAAATACTTTTCTATATCGAATTGCATTCTTAAATTGTGTCACTCATTTGTTCAGTGATGCTGAACGTGTGAACTTCTCAACAGTGGCAGAGATTAAGGATCCTTTAATAGCAAAGGTATCAATTGCAACATGTGTGTCATTGATATGTATTTTTGTCGGACTGAGAATTGGGTACTAATGTATAGACAAATCTTGGCACATATCATAAAATTGGCCAATTTTTTTCCAAGTGTATAATTTTGTTGAAGCGATTTTCATTACATGAAGTAATGAATTTACTCTTAGTGTTAGTGATGCATCTTCTCCTGTGTTTTCTTAGGCTGCTGAGAGACTTATTCAGAGTAAAGGTGATCTTAAAAGTCAGCTTGAAAAATTCCGCAGTGACCCTGATATATCAAGTAAGACTTTTACATCTTTATATCTTTTAGCTGTATAATGCATTGCTACAATTACAGTATGAATTTTAGTTTTACAGCCGTGCAATAATACTGTTACATAAATATAATATCTAGTGCACTTATATGTAGCTTTCTTGTGTGGGACAGTCATTTCTCTTTCACATGTAAATTCTTGCCTGGCAATGTTTCAGGCTGGCTTGAAGATGCAGCTTACTTTGCTGCAATTGACTGCTGTCTAAATACCTTCAATTGGTACCAGTGGCCTGAACCTTTGAAAAATCGACATCTTGCAGCTTTGGAGAACATCTACCAAAGCAAAAAGGATTTTGTAAGATTTACACAACTTTGGAATTTTTTATTGTCTTGTATGTCTATGCATCATCCTTATTGATGCTAGAAGCCTGTATACTACCAGCTCAAGCAAATGACTTTTACAGATTGACATATTCATTGCCCAACAATTCTTGTTCCAAAGGCAATGGCAGAAAGTTCGGAAGTATGCACAGGAGAAGGGAATTAATGTAATGGGGGACATGCCCATTTATGTAGGTTATCACAGTGCTGATGTTTGGGCCAACAGAAAACAATTTTTGCTGGTGGGTAATATGTCAATTGATGATAGATGCTTATAACCGCGCTTCTAAATTATCCTGTACCATGTGTATGCTAATTGCATATTTGTCTTGCAGAACAGGAATGGTTTTCCTCTACTTGTTAGTGGTGTTCCTCCTGATGCCTTCAGCGAAACTGGTCAGCTGTGGGACAGGTGCATACTATTTTATGCATTTGATAAAATTTGGTTGAGTTCAAATGATTTTAGGAAGATCCCTAGAAAGCCATTTTTTGAGGATGCGAGATGCCTGTGTATTCATGTTAAATGCTATTAGTGTAGTTTGTCAGATATGCTGACTGAGCATGTTCTGATCTGATGTTAGAATATTCTTCATTGCGAAGTTATACATAATGAAGCAAGGTTAAGAACTTCAGCTTTTAAACTCTATCTATCCCTTTTCTACAAGTTTGAGTGTGTGTGTGTTTTATTTTTTATTTTTATTTTTATCACAAATGGTGTTAGTTAATCTGGGATCATTATGTATATTGCTTAAGCACTCTATACTATGTGATTGTGTTCTCACTAGCCAGTCCTCAAGTACTTGCAGGCATTTATTGTCAAACTTGATTTATTAGGTCCCTTGTTTGGCAAAAGATGTCAATCTAGAAATAACATGGTTCTTTAACTTTTACCCTTAAGTTTTTGCTCTTCTGTATTAGCTGATGTTATTGTCTTCCCTCCTATAAATGAATTTTTGTTTTGATACGAGTTCTGCGTAGGTCCTTTTTGACTGCTAGAGATTTTAATGTGAACCCAGGAGCAATAATGGATATCTGGACTTGCAGATTGATATTTGTTTTTTTTTCTCGTATCTTCATTCCTAGCTTTCTTGTGTCTTTTGCTATTACATAATTCATGTAAAATACTTCTATATTTTGTTGTTCCTGCTACATGGCTTGCTGATTATAGGAGTTTTGACTTGAAAGCCCTCTTTACAATTGGCAAGCAATGGAGAAAGATGGATTTTCATGGTGGATACGTCGGTTACGACGTGCACAGGACCTGTATGATGAATTCAGGATAGACCACTTCAGAGGATTTTCTGGTTTCTGGGCTGTTCCTTCTGGTGAGATTCACAAGTTAAGGTTTCTTGCATTTTTCGCTTGACATGTACATTATGTTGTTGAACTAACATATTCATCTAAGCAGATGCAAAAGTTGCAATGGTTGGACGATGGAAGGTCAGTTTCTTGGTCAGAGTTAGTTATGGTTTTACTTTATTATACCATTATTAAATCATGAAATTTTTTGTGACAGTAGGCAGGACCTGGAAAATCGTTATTTGATTCCATCTCCAGAGCAGTTGGAAAGATTAATATAATAGCTGAAGATTTGGTATGGAATCAGATTGGATAGGAAAAGAAAGAAATCCAATTCTTAACTAAATGTTTTTCACTGTCTTGAACCTATCTTCGTTTATGATGCTTCCAAAAAAAAACCTTAATCCACATTTTTTCACTTTGGCTTTTGCTGGATACATTCTCAGCTTTTATAATTATATGACAGGGGGTTATAACAGAGGATGTTATTGAGCTTAGGAAATCCATTGGGGCACCTGGAATGGCTGTCCTTCAATTTGGTAGTAAATTGGTGCCAATTTAGTATATTGCTGCCATATGGTTCATAAAAAACAACTCGAGTGTTCATGCTTTGATTTTTCTGCTCTTTTATACTTTCTTGGTCCAGGTTTCGGAAGTGATGCTGCTAATCCTCATTTACCCCATAACCATGAACCCAATCAAGTTGTGTACACTGGAACTCATGACAATGACACGGTATTAGTCCTTCCATTGCATCTTCTTTCTTTAGGCCTGTTACTAGTTTTTTCATCTTTGATGGAGATTAATTTGAAAAGCTACATGACACGGTGCATATATGGTAATCACTATGGAATCTCTACCTAATGATTGGCTGTCTGCACTTTGATCTACTGAATTTGTTTTGCTGGAAAATTATATACGGGGAATCATTATTTTGTAAGTTACAGCATAGGACATTTATAATGTCCTTAGTAACCTCTCAGCTGAACTTGTCTTCTTTTTTAGACTTCAAAAGAGAGCCTGCTAATTTTGGTTTATTTCATTACAGATCGTTGGTTGGTGGGACATTTTGCCGGAAGAAGAGAAGTCCAATGTGGGTGATACTGCATACCCTTTTTAACATTTCTAATTTCAACGTGATTATGGTTAAGCAAGGTTCGACATTTCTTCTAATTTTGGTGTGATCCTATTCTTGCCTTAGGTACTGAAGTACCTGTCAATTACCGACGAAGATGATATCTCATGGGAACTTATCAAAGCTGCGCTATCTTCAGTGGCCCGAACCACAATAATACCTATGCAGGATATTCTTAGGTTAGGGAATTCTGCGAGGATGAACATTCCTGCAACTCAGGTAAATGATGAGTTCATTTCATATTTTAGAGAAATGGCTAACAAGCAGAGAAGAAAGATCAACTATATCTGCTCTTGAAATTGTTTGTGCCCAGGATTTTGTTTGAAACACTGCTCGGGATTGCATGAGCAAGGCTTCTCCGGAGTATATAATATCTTTTGTTCATTACTTTATACTTTTCTGTTGGTGCCCATACATAATTATTTTTACTTTGCTCGTTCTCCTGAAATGAAGCCATTTTTGGTTATCTTTTTTCTTCTGTATGCTTTATAGTCTTTATCCTGTTCTTTATCCTGTTTTGATTTCAAAGTTGCTTGTTTTGCAACTACCTCACACATGGAATTGCTCCAAGGTGTACACCCACCTTGAGTAAAAAACCAGTTTTTGGCTTATTTTCCTCATCTCTTAACATGATTTGAAGATATTTTCGGATTTAAGTGTTTAACTATAGCCTTTTACTCAATACAGTTCGGTAATTGGAGTTGGAGGTTACCTAGTTCCTTGAGTTTTGATAGCCTGGACGGTGAAGCTTTGAAATTGAAGAATCTGCTATCTATGTATGGGCGATTGTAAGTTAAGTGAGAATTAGTTGTTCTTGTAGTAGCCAGTTTGTTTTGTTGCAGATTAGCCTTATCAAGTGTGTGTGTGTTTTTTTTTTTTTTTTTTTTTTTTTTTTTTTTTTTTCCGGTAAGGATCTATCTATAGACTTTTTTTTTTTTTTTTTTTTTTTAAATAAACTCACTAAACTTGAAACAAGTTTGCATATTATGGTGATTTATGTGAAATAAAATGTCATTCCCTTTTATTTGTTCATGATTTTTCATAATTTATCGTTATTGTTTTTCATGATTTTTCCTTCTTGTATGCAACTAATATGAAAAGCTTGGATCTGCCGATTTAGTTAGCTATTTCAATTTATTAACAATTTGAACAAAACGAGCCTAATTTCTTCTCATTCTACTTTGTTGTATAATTTTTGGTAGGCTGGGATTAAAACTTACTTGATTTCAATTAAGGTAAGCTTAGAGTTTGTTTTCGTTTCGGCCTCTCTAATCTATATTGAAACTCGGAAAATAAGCAAAGGTATGCTTGTCTAATTTATACAATAAATCAACACAGGATCTTTGTGGAACCACAGACCATATAAAAGAACACTCATGTTTTGCTAACTGATTAAAGGGAGAAAGAGAGAAATAGGTCAAGACTTGAGATGAATTAAAATTAATAGGTTAATAGTTTATATAAGTTAATAAATAGGTTAAATTACTGTTTTCGTCCATAACTTATTTGGTTATGAACTATAACTTGATAAGTTATTGTTTATAATTGTCCATAACTTGTCTAGTTATGAATCATAACTTAACAAGTTTATTTATAACTTATCTGGTTTTGAACCATAACTTAACAAATTATGGCCTATTAATTTCTATAACTAAAAATTAACTTATATATTTTTTAAAACTTTTCATATTGGCATATTTTTTTACTATTTTTTCTGATTAAATATGTGCAAGAATTAATCAAAAGTAATTTCTCCTTTTCTTTTCTAGTTGTTCAAAGTTAATTATTCTTTTTTATCATTCTCGTTTCTTTCGGAATTGTCTGCCTGATGTTTTGCGTGTTGAAGCTCACAACGTAACTGATTTCATCGAGATAGTAACATTTTTATAAAGCCATCCGCTGCAATCAGACTTTACTTATTTCTTTAATCCAAATAATAATGAATTGAACGTCAAATTGTGGATAATATTTATTATGTTTTGCATTAGGAAGAGAGTGATAAATATTTTCGCATGGGGTTGGATAGCCACATCTCAACTATGTTGGTACCCAACTGTCCAATACATCAATAACAAAAGGTTTATATCTACAACTATGAAAAACATAAAATACTTGAACTAACAATCAGCCTATCAAATTAAATTTGAAAAAAACCACCGTTGATGGATCTACTCATCCCTATAGGGAGAGGCCTCGTTAAAACCTCGTCAAGTAAAAACCCTAAAGGGTAAAAAAATCCTGACGAGGAAAAAAGAGTGCATGATCTTGGTGATTTTTGCTTGAAGCACTCCAACATCAAAGATCGATCCTTTGCCATCTCCGCGATAAATCTTGAGCTCTCCAAACTACCAAGGAAAAGAATCCTGCAATAGATAATAAGGATTCGTTTAGTTCGCTGATTTGAATTTTTACTTCGAGTTGAGATGTTATTTTATGTGAGTTTTTTATTGTAATAAAAAAGTTAAATGTGACTATTTCTAAGAGATTTAAATTCTAAACTCGAATTGGTTAAATGACATGGTCTAAAAAATCATTACAGGCTAAAGCTACAAAATAAGAATTTCTAAACAAAACACACACATAATATAACACACTGCTTTTACCAGCCAAACATCGGTTATTATATACATACACACACACACATAGATGACTAGCTAGGTTCCTTAATCATGACAGAGTAACAAACTACCAATCATTTGCATGTTATCGTCTCCAAAATTCTTAACAAAGCTGTAAGAAAACAGGCTTAAAGTGTAAGTAAAAAAAAAAAAAGATATAAATGACCAGCACGATATAGAATACCCAAAAACCAAATAAACAATAACCTCAACGTACAAACAAAAACATGAAGAAAAAGGGATATTGATAATGACCACTTACAATATATATATATATATATATATATATACACACACCCTTTCGTAGTACATCACGTGCATCTTCGGATCGAGTGTCGAACGATTTTGCCAACGATGACCATAATGTCATCCACTTTGCCGCCTTCATAGTTTCTTCCCATCAATATTGTATTTGCTATTTCAAAAGGACTAACATAAGACGTGCTCAGCGAATTTCTACAAGCCACGTCTGCTATCTTCCAAGCCAAGTCCTGCAGTACTTTCTCTTCTTTCTCCGTCTCGAATTTCTCGATGATCTCCTCGATTTCCGACGAAAACATGTTGTCGAGCAACCCGTCGGTTCCCATCACTATCAGATCTCCCTCCATCACTTCCACTTCCATCTCCATAAGCGCGATCGGGCGGTCGCTTTTCTTCGCATTCCCAAGCTGATACGGACAGTTGAAATGGTGTTGCTGAGTCGGCGATGTGTACAACAACTGTCTATCTCTGAACACCATAAAGCCGCTGTCTCCGACGTTAACGGCGCGCAAGACGCCGTTCTTGTGTGTCAGAATACAAGCCGTTGAGGCCCCTGGGAGTTTGGTCTTGGAGAAAGCCTCATGCAGAACCCTTTTAGGATCGACTTGGACTGATCCATCATCTTTGGCCTCTCCGAGGACTGCTGTCATTGAGTTCTTCATCAGTTCTCGCGCATATTTGCCGGAGTCAATGCCGTGTTTGGCCCAGCCACCAACGCCGTCGGCCACTCCGATCGTCTGCTCCTCCTCCGCGACGAAGTGGGCATCTTCTCCTTGAGGCTTCAGCGGCTCGTCTTTGGGTATGTAGAATGCCGATGAAATCATCCTCAAACCCTCTTTCTTGATATCTGTCTTCATTCTCTTGCAAGGACGCTCTTCATTAACGTTTTCTGCTTCAACTTCACGTTTCTTCATCATGCTGTTCTTTGTAACTATCTTCATGTTTTTCAGATTTTTAGAGCAAGAAGTATTTTGAGAGAAATTGTGGCAAAAGCCCTAGATTCTGATGTTCATATACAATACATATGTACAGAGGAAGTCACTCGTATAGTGGAGTTTGACAAGGAAACTAATTGCTTAATTAGAGTTGGATTGGTATTTGGTTTTCTATGCATGAAAACTATTCACGTTAATTAGGAGTTGACTTACATACATATATATATATATATATATATATATATAGGCACTAGATGATCACTCGCGGAGTAGAGCTTAACTAGTCAACGAATTGTTTAATTAGAGTTGGATTAGGATTAGTATTTAGCTTTCAGTGCATCATGAAAACTCATGTTATAACTAGGAGTTGTAATTTGAGTTGGCAGAGTTTTAGTTGTGTAGGCTTAGTCAAGATTTCTAAAACCTTTTTTTTCTTTTTTCTTTTTTCTTTTTTCTTTTATATATTTTTGTGCCCGCGGAGATTTTAAAACATAAAAAAGTGATACTGAACATACCCTAAACCATTGATCGAATTGTAAATTCAAAAAATTAAAAAAGAAATGTGAACCAACACGATCATGATCCAAAAAAATTGATCCTAGACATTGCGAACCATCACAAGATGTAAGAGTACAATTGATCACTAAAAATTTACAATCTATTTCCTACATACAAAAGAGCGGTTCTTGGCTCACTATTTTGGTCGTCCAAAACGACCCGTCTGTTTTTAGTTAGTTAGTTAGTGTCTTTTTTTTTTTTTTTTTTTTTAAGAACTTTGCTTTTTTGGTTCTTTTATTAGTTTTTTATTTTCTTGTTTCCTATTTTTCTTTTCTTTTCATATATTTAAAATAAAAAAGCAACACGTATTATTAATAACATAATGGAATCATATGTTACTTTTCTTGCTTTTTATTGTAATTCTCATGCTGTTCTTTCAAAATATATGTTACTTTTATTGTAATGCTAAATATATAGAACGGGTACTATTCACAAGCTTCTCTCTCTTTTTTTTTCCCCCTATTTTCTCCGTTTCTTTTTTTTCCCCTATTTTCTTTGTTTCTTTTTTTTTTCCTTTGCTTTTAACTCTCTTTTTTTTTTTTTTTTTTTTTTAGCCTTTTTGGTGCTTTTTTTTTTTTTTAACTTTTTTTTTCTTTCTTTTTTTTTGTATTCCTTGCCTGTTAAATCCCAAATCCTAGATCCTTATCATAAATCCTAAATATACAAATAAGTGGATATGAGACTATTGTTCATCCTATATTGGTAGTCCAAAACAGTGAGTTTTAGGTGTTTTTTTTTTTTTTTTTTTTTTTTTTTTAGAGAAAGTGTAGTAAATAGCATATTTATGAAAACAAAATTAAGTAAATAGTAAATTTTAAAAGTATTTAAAATAAATATTAATTTACCACATAAATGTTTCATTTATAACTAGTAAAAAGATTTTTGTCCCACATAAATTATTTTTACTAGTTGTAAATTAAATATTTACATGATAAACTGTTATTTACTTTAAATAGTTTTAAAATATGTGTTATTTACTTAATTTAGTTTTAAAATTCAACTATTTGCTACAATTTCTGGTATTTTAAAGTTATAACTCTTATGTATATATCATGAAATTATTATTTTGTTATTTTATATATCTTTTCTCTCCTTTTCAAGTGTCAATTCCTTTATTTTCTTTTATTTTATTTTTTACATTTTCATCTCATAATTTTCAATGTTTCATATATTTGTATGATTAAATGTAACCTGTTGATTTAAACTATGTATCTTCTATATATCTTGCTTGTGTGTGTGAGCGATTAAATTAAAATTTACATCTTATGATGGAGTAAGTCTGCAATTTCATTAGGATAAACCTACCATTTACAATGTGTACTCTCCTAGATCTCTAGTGAATTTCTCTTCTATTTTTCAATTTTTTTTTGCATATTATTGTTCGTATTTTTTTATTATAAAAACTTCAATTACACTCAATACGAGCATCGTATCAAAATTAGTATACAGAAAAAGAAGTTAAATAAACAAATAGCTTTCTGGTCTTGTGGGCAGGAAATAGTATTAAAAGTCACTGCAAATTAAAGGTAATTGAAGTGTGGAAGTACAAAATTATTATGCAAATCTAATCTCTGAGTCTCAATAACTGTAGAATTAAGATGCTTTCTCAATAGCTTCAATGCATTCCACAACATTAGCCTTCTATGACATTGTTGTTATGAGGGCTGTTGTGTGGGAAAATGTGATGAAGACGTGGACCACCAAAATCACGACACGTGGCGATATTCGCTCTCCGCCAGATGCATGCCCCTCGACGCTTTGACACCTCAAGATCAGCCGAGCCCAAAGCCAATGTCCAGATTGAAACAATGACCCCATGTGGCGTCGACGGATTCAAAATGCCCGAACTAAGGCGCTAGGATCCCTCGACTGCAGAAAGGGTCGCTCGAAGAGGACGAAAAAGGCTGAGGCGGTGCTGACGACGAGGGAATGTTCCCGTCGAGACATAGCGGGTTGCGTGCGAAAGCAGGAGACTGCTGACAGCATTAATGGCAAGATTACAAACCGCCCACAGGGGACACAAAAGCATTACGGAGACTCACAGAGCCGTAATCGAAGACTGATCAGTAGAGTGAACAGTGCTAATTAGTGGGCTACTGGGCTATCACTGGGCCTAAAAAGGAGAAGCACTTGAGTGCAGAGGCCTACGGAGGAAAACCCCCAATGAAGGAAGCCTGGCTATATAAGGAGAAGGACCCCAATGAAGAAGGGGTCAGCTAATAAAAGAGAAGCGGATTTTAGAGAGAAAAAAGAGACAATTTGTGTAAATTGTAAACCCTCTCTAAGCAATATAAATCATACAGTGGATGTAACTCTGATTTTACAGAGTGAACCACTATAAAATTTCTCTTGTGTTTTTACATTCAGTTCATAAAAACACTAATTCTCTATCTTTAAACACATTAACCAGCCGGTAATCCAAGGGGAAACCAAAGGTAACCTGGCTGGTTTATTGTTGGCGAAATTCCACCGTCAACAAGGGCCTCATGCAAATCCTTGTTAGTCTTTAGGAGAGATCCCGCTAACAGGACCTGCAATACCAATAACCAAAATCAGAAATCTAAAGTATAAAAAATAAAATTTCCCTCTACATTTCTTACCAAATAATCAAGAACTTGAGAAAGTCAGATAGAATTTTCCTCAACATGAATGAAAGACTAAAAAATCGGCCATATATGTAGGTTGTGAAGAACTTACTGTTGAATATGGGAGAATTTTAGAACTAGAAAAGATGCTATGATGAAAAACTTAGAAATTTAAGAAGAAAAGGACTCTTTTATTACTTATAAAAAAAAACAAAAAAAAAAAAATGATACAAAATGGAAGAACTCACCCGATTTATACTAGTGACACCTCCACAAACAACGGCTAAAATTGTGCCAACATATTTCTAATCTAATAACTTATATATTTTTAAAACTTTTAATATTGGCATATTTTTTACTATTTTTCTGATTAAATATGTGCAAAATTAATCAAAAGTAGTTTCCCCTTTTCTTTTCTAGTTGTTCAAAGTTAATTATTCTTTTTTATCATTCTCGTTTCTTTCTTTAATTGTCTCTTTGATGTTTTGCGGGTTGAAGCTCACAACGTAACTGATTTCATCGAGATAGTAACATTTTTATAAAGCCATCCGTTGCAATCAGACTTTACTTATTTCTTTAATCCAAATAATAATGAATTGAACGTCAAATTGTGGATAATATTTATTATGTTTTGCATTAGGAAGAGAGTGATAAACATTTTCGCATGGGGTTGGATAGCCACATCTCAACTATGTTGGTACCCAACTGTCCAATACATCAATAACAAAAGGTTTATATCTACAACTATGAAAAACATAAAATACTTGAACTAACAATCAGCCTATCAAAATAAATTTGAAAAAAACCACCGTTGATGGATCTACTCATCCCTATAGGGAGAGGCCTCGTTAAAACCTCGTCAAGTAAAAACCCTAAAGGGTAAAAAAATCCTGACGAGGAAAAAAGAGTGCATGATCCTGGTGATTTTTGCTTGAAGCACTCCAACATCAAAGATCGATCCTTTGCCATCTCCGCAATAAATCTTGAGCTCTCCAAACTACCAAGGAAAAGAATCCTGCAATAGATAATAAGGATTCGTTTAGTTCGCTGATTTGAATTTTTATTTCGAGTTGAGATGTTACTTTATGTGAGTTTTTTGTTGTAATAAAAAAGTTAAATGTGACTGTTTCTAAGAGATTTAAATTCTAAATTCGAATTGGTTAAATGACATGGTCTAAAAAATCATTACAGGCTAAAGCTACAAAATAAGAATTTCTAAACAAAACACATACATAATATAACACACTGCTTTTACCAGCCAAACATCGGTTATTATATACATACACACACACACACATAGATGACTAGCTAGGTTCCTTAATCATGACAGAGTAACAAACTACCAATCATTTGCATGTTATCGTCTCCAAAATTCTTAACAAAGCAGTAAGAAAACAGGCTTAAAGTGTAAGTAAAAAAAAAAAAAAAAAAAAAAAAAAAAGAGGATATAAATGACCAGCACGCTATAGAATACCCAAAAACCAAATAAACAATAACCTCAACGTACAAACAAAAACATGAAGAAAAAGGGATATTGATAATGACCTCTTACAATATATATATATATATATATACACACACACCTTTCAGAAGTACATCACGTGCACATCTTCAGATCAGAGTGTCGAACGATTTTGCCAACGATGACCATAATGTCATCCACTTTGCCGCCTTCATAGTTTCTTCCCATCAATATTGTATTTGCTATTTCAAAAGGACTAACATAAGACGTGCTCAGCGAATTTCTACAAGCCGCGCCTGCTATCTTCCAAGCCAAGTCCTGCAGTACTTTCTCTTCTTTCTCCGTCTCGAATTTCTCGATGATCTCCTCGATTTCCGACGAAAACATGTTGTCGAGCAACCCGTCGGTTCCCATCACTATCAGATCTCCCTCCATCACTTCCACTTCCATCTCCATAGCGCAGTCGGGGCGGTCGCTTTTCTTCGCATTCCCAAGCTGATACGGACAGTTGAAATGGTGTTGCTGAGTCGGCGATGTGTACAACAACTGTCTATCTCTGAACACCATAAAGCCGCTGTCTCCGACGTTAACGGCGCGCAAGACGCCGTTCTTGTGTGTCAGAATACAAGCCGTTGAGGCCCCTGGGAGTTTGGTCTTGGAGAAAGCCTCATGCAGAACCCTTTTAGGATCGACTTGGGCTGATCCATCATCTTTGGCCTCTCCGAGGACTAGCATCATTGAGTTCTTCATCGGTTCTCGCGCATATTTGCGGAGTCAATGCCGTGTTTGGCCCAGCCACCAACGCCGTCGCGGCCACTCCGATCGTCTGCTCCCTCCTCCGCGACGAAGTGGGCATCTTCTCCTTGAGGCTTCAGCGGCTCGTCTTTGGGTATGTAGAATGCCGATGAAATCATCCTCAAACCCTCTTTCTTGATATCTGTCTTCATTCTCTTGCAAGGACGCTCTTCATTAACGTTTTCTGCTTCAACTTCACGTTTCTTCATCATGCTGTTCTTTGTAACTATCTTCATGTTTTTCAGATTTTTAGAGCAAGAAGTATTTTGAGAGAAATTGTGGCAAAAGCCCTAGATTCTGATGTTCATATACAATACATATGTACAGAGGAAGTCACTCGTATAGTGGAGTTTGACAAGGAAACTAATTGCTTAATTAGAGTTGGATTGGTATTTGGTTTTCTATGCATGAAAACTATTCACGTTAATTAGGAGTTGACTGCATACATATATATATATATATATATATAGGCACTAGATGATCACTTTCATGAGGAGAGAGCTTAACTAGTCAACGAATTGTTTAATTAGAGTTGGATTAGGATTAGTATTTAGGTTTTCAATTGCATGAAAACTCATGTTATAACTAGGAGTTGTAATTTGAGTTGGCAGAGTTTTAGTTGTGTAGGCTTAGTCAAGATTTCTAAAACCTTTTTTTTTTTTTTTTTTTTTTTTTTTTTTTTTTTTGTGCCATGGAGATTTTAAAAACATAAAAAGTGATACTTGAACATACCCTAAACCATTGATCGAATTGTAAATTCAAAAAAAATTAAAAAAAATAAAAACAATTCATGATCCAAAAAAATTGATCCTGGACATTGATCCATCACAAGATGTAAATAAAATTGATCCTAAAAATTTACAACCATTTCCTACAAGATGTTCTTGGCTCACTATTTTGATCACCAAAAAATTAGAGTTTGTTTGTTTGTTTGTTTTTTTTTTTTTTTTTTTTTTTTTTTACTTTTGCTTTTTTGGTTCTTTTATTAGTTTTTATTTTCTTGTTTCCTATTTTTCTTTTCTTTTCATATATTTAAAATAAAAAAGCAACACGTATTATTAATAACATAATGGAATCATATGTTACTTTTCTTGCTTTTTATTGTAATTCTCATCTGTTCTTTCAAAATATATGTTACTTTTATTGTAATGCTAAATATATAGAACGGGTACTATTCACAAGCTTCTCTCTCTTTTTTTTTTCCCCCTATTTTCTCTGTTTCTTTTTTTTTCCCCTATTTTCTTTGTTTCTTTTTTTTTTCCTTTGCTTTTAACTCTCTTTTTTTTTCTTTTGTTTTTTTAGCCTTTTTGGTGCTTTTTTTTCTCTTTTAACTTTTTCTTTCTTTATTTTTTGTATTCCTTGCCTGTTAAATCCCAAATCCTAGATCGTTATCATAAATCCTAAATATACAAATAAGTGGATATGAGACTATTGTTCATCCTATATTGGTAGTCCAAAACAGTGAGTTTTAGGTGTTTTATTTTTTTCCTTTTAAGAGAAAGTGTAGTAAATAGCATATTTATGAAACAAAATTAAGTAAATAGTAAATTTTAAAAGTATTTAAAATAAATATTAATTTACCACATAAATGTTTCATTTATAACTAGTAAAAAGATTTTATTCCCACATAAATTATTTTTACTAGTTGTAAATTAAATATTTACATGATAAACTGTTATTTACTTTAAATAGTTTTAAAATATGTGTTATTTACTTAATTTAGTTTTAAAATTCTATTATTTGCTACAATTTCCGTTATTTTAAAGTTATAACTCTTATGTATATATCATGAAATTATTATTTTGTTATTTTATATATCTTTTCTTTCCTTTTCAAGTGTCAATTCCTTTATTTTATTTTATTTTATTTTTTACATTTTCATCTCATAATTTTCAATGTTTCATATATTTGTATGATTAAATGTAACCTGTTGATTTAAACTAGCGTATCTTCTATATCTGCTTGTGTGTGAGCGATTAAATTAAAATTTACATCTTATGATGGAGTAAGTCTGCAATTTCTGTTAGGATAAACCTACCATTTACAATGTGTACTCTCCTAGATCTCTAGTGAATTTCTCTTCTATTTTTCAATTTTTTGCATATTATTGTTCGTATTTTACATTATAAAAACTTCAAGTACACTCAATACGTGCATCGTATCACAATTAGTATACAGAAAAAGAAGTTAAATAAACAAATAGCTTTCTGGTCTTGTGGGCAGGAAATAGTATTAAAAGTCACTGCAAATTAAAGGTAATTGAAGTGTGGAAGTACAAAATTATTATGCAAATCTGATCTCTGAGTCTCAATAACTGTAGAATTAAGATGCTTTCTCAATAGCTTCAATGCATTCCACAACATTAGCCTTCTGTGACATTGCTGTTATGAGGGCTGTTGTGTGGGAAAATGTGATGAAGACGTGGACCACCAAAATCACGACACGTGGCGATATTCGCTCTCCGCCAGATGCATGCCCCTCGACGCTTCGACACCTCAAGATCAGCCGCCGAGCCCAAAGCCAATGTCCAGATTGAAACAATGACCCCATGTGGCGTCGACGGATTCAAAATGCCTGAACTAAGGCGCTAGGATCCCTCGACTGCAGAAAGGGTCGCTCGAAGAGGACGAAAAAGGCTGAGGCGGTGCTGACGACGAGGGAATGTTCCCGTCGAGACATAGCGGGTTGCGTGCGAAAGCAGGAGGCTGCTGACAGCATTAATGGCAAGATTACAAACCGCCCACAGGGGACACAAAAGCATTACGGAGACTCACAGAGCCGTAATCGAAGACTGATCAGTAGAGTGAACAGTGCTGATTAGTGGGCTACTGGGCTATCACTGGGCCTAAAAAGGAGAAGCACTTGAGTGCAGAGGCCTACGGAGGAAAACCCCCAATGAAGGAAGCCCGGCTATATCAGGAGAAGGACCTCAATGAAGAAGGGGTCAGCTAATAAAAGAGAAGCGGATTTTAGAGAGAAAAAAGAGACAATTTGTGTAAATTGTAAACCCTCTCTAAGCAATATAAATCATACAGTGGATACAACTCTGATTTTACAAAGTGAACCACTATAAAATTTCTCTTGTGTTTTTACATTCAGTTCATAAAAACACTAATTCTCTATCTTTAAACACATTAACCAGCCGGTAATCCAAGGGGAAACCAAAGGTAACCTGGCTGGTTTATTGTTGGTGAAATTCCACCGTCAACAAGGGCCTCATGCAAATCCTTGTTAGTCTTTAGGAGAGATCCAGCTAACAGGACCTGCAATACCAATAACCAAAATCAGAAATCTAAAGTACAGAAAATAAAATTTCCCTCTACATTTCTTACCAAATAATCAAGAACTTGAGAAAGTCAGATAGAATTTTCCTCAACATGAATGAAAGACTAAAAAATCGGCCATATATGTAGGTTGTGAAGAACTTACTGTTGAATATGGGAGAATTTTAGAACTAGAAAAGATGCTATGATGAAAAACTTAGAAATTTAAGAAGAAAAGGACTCTTTTATTACTTCTAAAAAAAAAAAAAAAAAAAAATGCATGATACAAAATGGAAGAACTCACCCGATTTATACTAGTGACACCTCCACAAACAACGGCTAAAATTGTGCCAACATATTTCTAATCTAATAACTTATATATTTTTAAAACTTTTAATATTGGCATATTTTTTACTATTTTTTCTGATTAAATATGTGCAAGAATTAATCAAAAGTAGTTTCCCCTTTTCTTTTCTAGTTGTTCAAAGTTAATTATTCTTTTTTATCATTCTCGTTTCTTTCGGAATTGTCTGCCTGATGTTTTGCGGGTTGAAGCTCACAACGTAACTGATTTCATCGAGATAGTAACATTTTTATAAAGCCATCCGTTGCAATCAGACTTTACTTATTTCTTTAATCCAAATAATAATGAATTGAACGTCAAATTGTGGATAATATTTATTATGTTTTGCATTAGGAAGAGAGTGATAAACATTTTCGCATGGGGTTGGATAGCCACATCTCAACTATGTTGGTACCCAACTGTCCAATACATCAATAACAAAAGGTTTATATCTACAACTATGAAAAACATAAAATACTTGAACTAACAATCAGCCTATCAAAATAAATTTGAAAAAAACACCGTTGATGGATCTACTCATCCCTATAGGGAGAGGCTCGTTAAAACCTCGTCAAGTAAAAACCCTAAAGGGTAAAAAAAAAATCCCGACGAGGAAAAAAGAGTGCATGATCTTGGTGATTTTTGCTTGAAGCACTCCAACATCAAAGATCGATCCTTTGCCATCTCCGCAATAAATCTTGAGCTCTCCAAACTACCAAGGAAAAGAATCACGCAATAGATAATAAGGATTCGTTTAGTTCATTGATTTGAATTTTTACTTGAGTTGAGATGTTACTTTATGTGAGTTTTTTGTTGTAATAAAAAGTTAAATGTGACTTTTTTCTAAGAGATTTAAATTCTAAATTCGAATTAGTTAAATGACATGGTCTAAAAAATCATTACAGGCTAAAGCTACAAAATAAGAATTTCTAAACAAAACACATACATAATATAACACACTGCTTTTACCAGCCAAACATCGGTTATTATATACATACACACACACACACATAGATGACTAGCTAGGTTCCTTAATCATGACAGAGTAACAAACTACCAATCATTTGCATGTTATCGTCTCCAAAATTCTTAACAAAGCTGTAAGAAAACAGGGCTTAAAGTGTAAAAAAAAAAAAAAAAAAATAAATGAAAAAAAAGATATAAATGACGCTATAGAATACCCAAAACCAAATAAACAATAACCTCAACGTACAAACAAAAAAACATGAAGAAAAAGGGATATTGATAATGACCTCTTAAATATATATATATATATATATACACACACACCTTCGTAAGTACATCACGTGCACATCTTGATCGAGTGTCGAACGATTTTGCCAACGATGACCATAATGTCATCCACTTTGCCGCCTTCATAGTTTCTTCCCATCAATATTGTATTTGCTATTTCAAAAGGACTAACATAAGGCGTGCTCGGTAATTTCTACAAGCCGCGCCTTTGCTATCTTCCAAGCCAAGTCCTGCGATTACTTTCTCTTCTTTCTCCGTCTCGAATTTCTCGATGATCTCCTCGATTTCCGACGAAAACATGTTGTCGAGCAACCCGTCGGTTCCCATCACTATCAGATCTCCCTCCATCACTTCCACTTCCATCTCCATAGCGCAGTCGGGGCGGTCGCTTTTCTTCGCATTCCCAAGCTGATACGGACAGTTGAAATGGTGTTGCTGAGTCGGCGATGTGTACAACAACTGTCTATCTCTGAACACCATAAAGCCGCTGTCTCCGACGTTAACGGCGCGCAAGACGCCGTTCTTGTGTGTCGAATACAAGCCGTTGGGGCCCACAGGAGTTTGGTCTTGGAGAAAGCCTCATGCGAGAACCCTTTTAGGATCGACTTGGACTGATCCATCATCTTTGGCCTCTCGAGGGACTACTGCATCATTGAGTTCTTCATCAGTTCTAGCGTGCATATTTGCCGGAGTCAATGCCGTGTTTGGCCCAGCCACCAACGCCGTCGGCCACTCCGATCGTCTGCTCCTCCTCCGCGACGAAGTGGGCATCTTCTCCTTGAGGCTTCAGCGGCTCGTCTTTGGGTATGTAGAATGCCGATGAAATCATCCTCAAACCCTCTTTCTTGATATCTGTCTTCATTCTCTTGCAAGGACGCTCTTCATTAACGTTTTCTGCTTCAACTTCACGTTTCTTCATCATGCTGTTCTTTGTAACTATCTTCATGTTTTTGATTTTTTAGAGCAAGAAGTATTTTGAGAGAAATTGTGGCAAAAGCCCTAGATTCTGATGTTCATATACAATACATATGTACAGAGGAAGTCACTCGTATAGTGGAGTTTGACAAGGAAACTAATTGCTTAATTAGAGTTGGATTGGTATTTGGTTTTCTATGCATGAAAACTATTCACGTTAATTAGGAGTTGACTGCATACATATATATATAGGCACTAGATGATCACTCGCGGAGTAGAGCTTAACTAGTCAACGAATTGTTTAATTAGAGTTGGATTAGGATTAGTATTTAGCTTTCAGTGCATCATGAAAACTCATGTTATAACTAGGAGTTGTAATTTGAGTTGGCAGAGTTTTAGTTGTGTAGGCTTAGTCAAGATTTCTAAAACCTTTTTTTTCTTTTTTCTTTTTTTTTTTTATATATTTTTTGTGCCCATGAGATTTTAAAACATAAAAAGTGATAATGAACATACCCTAAACCATTGATCGAATTGTAAATTCAAAAAATAAAAAAAAAAAAAGAATTGTGATCTAAAAAAATTGATCCTGGACATTGAACCATCACAAGATGTAAAAGTAAAATTGATCCTAAAATTTACAACCATCACAAGATGTAAAAGAGCGGTTCTTGGCTCACTTTTTGGTCACCAAAAATTTTTTTAGTTTGTTTGTTTCTTTTTTTTTTTTTTTTTTTTTTTTAAGAACTTTGCTTTTTTTGTTCTTTTATTAGTTTTTATTTTCTTGTTTCCTATTTTTCTTTTCTTTTCATATATTTAAAATAAAAAAAACAACACGTATTATTAATAACATAATGGAATCATATGTTACTTTTCTTGCTTTTTATTGTAATTCTCATCTTTGTTCTTTCAAAATATATGTTACTTTTATTGTAATGCTAAATATATAGAACGGGTACTATTCACAAGCTTCTCTCTTTTTTTTTTTCCCCTTTTTCTCTGTTTTTTTTTTTTTCCTATTTTCTTTGTTTTTTTTTTTTTTTTTTTTTTTGCTTTTAACTCTCTCTTTTTTTCTTTTGTTTTTTTAGCCTTTTTGGTGCTTTTTTTTTTTCTCTTTTAACTTTTTCTTTCTTTATTTTTTGTATTCCTTGCCTGTTAAATCCCATATCCTAGATCCTTATCATAAATCCTAAATATACAAATAAGTGGATATGAGACTATTGTTCATCCTATATTGGTAGTCCAAAACAGTGAGTTTTAGGTGTTTTTTTTTTTTTTTTTTTTTTTTAAGAGAAAGTGTAGTAAATAGCATATTTATGAAAGAAAATTAAGTAAATAGTAAATTTTAAAAGTATTTAAAATAAATATTAATTTACCACATAAATGTTTCATTTATAAATAGTAAAAAGATTCTTGTTCCACATAAATTATTTTTACTAGTTGTAAATTAAATATTTAGATGATAAACTGTTATTTACTTTAAATAGTTTTAAAATATGTGTTATTTACTTAATTTAGTTTTAAAATTCTACTATTTGCTACAATTTCCGTTATTTTAAAGTTTTAACTCTTATGTATATATCATGAAATTATTATTTTGTTATTTTATATATCTTTTCTTTCCTTTTCAAGTGTCAATTCCTTTATTTTATTTTATTTTATTTTTTACATTTTCATCTCATAATTTTCAATGTTTCATATATTTGTATGATTAAATGTAACCTGTTGATTTAAACTAGCGTATCTTCTATATCTGCTTGTGTGTGAGCGATTAAATTAAAATTTACATCTTATGATGGAGTAAGTCTGCAATTTCTGTTAGGATAAACCTACCATTTACAATGTGTACTCTCCTAGATCTATAGTGAATTTCTCTTCTATTTTTCAATTTTTTGCATATTATTGTTCGTATTTTACATTATAAAAACTTCAATTACACTCAATACGTGCATCGTATCAAAATTAGTATCTGAAAAAAGAAGTTAAATAAACAAATAGCTTTCGGTCTTGTGGGCGGGAAATAGTATTAAAAGTCACTTTGCAAATTAAAGGTAATTGAAGTGTGGAAGTACAAAATTATTATGCAACCGATCTCCGAGTCTCAATAATCGTGAGAATTAAGATGCTTTCTCAATAGCTTCAATGCATTCCACAACATTAGCCTTCGTGACATTTCTATTATGAGGGTCATTGTGTGGGAAAATGTGATGAAGACATGGACCACCAAAATCACGACACGTGGCGATATTCGCTCTCCGCCAGATGCATGCCCCTCGACGCTTGACACCTCAAGATCACCGCGAGCCCAAAGCCAATGTCCAGATTGAAACAATGACCCCATGTGGCGCCGACGGATTCAAAATGCCCGAACTAAGGCGCTAGGATCCCCGACCGCAGAAAGGGGTCGCTCAAAGAGAACGAAAAAGGTCGAGGCGGTCGACGACGAGGGAATGTTCCTGTCGAGACATAGCGGGTTGCGTCGAAAGCGTGAGATCGCCGGCAGCATTAATGGCAAGATTACAAACCGCCCATTGGGGACACAAAAGCATTACGGAGACTCACAGAGCCGTAATCAAGACCGACCAAGAGAGTGAATAAAGGTTAATTAGTGGGCTCTTGGGCTATCACTGGGCCTAAAATGGAGAAGCACTTGAGTGCAGAGGCCTACGGAGGAAAACCCCCAATGAAGGAAGCCCGGCTATATCAGGAGAAGGACCTCAATGAAGAAGGGGTCAGCTAATAAAAGAGAAGCGGATTTTAGAGAGAAAAAAAAAAAAAGAGACAATTTGTGTAAATTGTAAACCCTCTCTAAGCAATATAAATCATACAGTGGATGCAACTCTAATTTTACAAAGTGAACCACTATAAAATTTCTCTTATGTTTTTACATTCAGTTCATAAAAACACTAATTCTCTATCTTTAAACACATTAACCAGCCGGTAATCCAAGGGGAAACCAAAGGTAACTTGGCTGGTTTATTGTTGGCGAAATTCCACCGTCAACAAGGGCCTCATGCAAATCCTTGTTAGTCTTTAGGAGAGATCCAGCTAACAGGACCTGCAATACCAATAACCAAAATCAGAAATCTAAAGTATAGAAAATAAAATTTCCCTCTACATTTCTTACCAAATAATCAAGAACTTGAGAAAGTCAGATAGAATTTTCCTCAACATGAATGAAAGACTAAAAAATCGGCCATATATGTAGGTTGTGAAGAACTTACTGTTGAATATGGGAGAATTTTAGAACTAGAAAAGATGCTATGATGAAAAACTTAGAAATTTAAGAAGAAAATGACTCTTTTATTACTTCTAAAAAAAAAACAAAAAAAATGCATGATACAAAATGGAAGAACTCACCCGATTTATACTAGTGACACCTCCACAAACAACGGCTAAAATTGTGCCAACATATTTCTAATCTAATAACTTATATATTTTTAAAACTTTTAATATTGGCATATTTTTTACTATTTTTTCTGATTAAATATGTGCAAGAATTAATCAAAAGTAGTTTCCCCTTTTCTTTTCTAGTTGTTCAAAGTTAATTATTCTTTTTTATCATTCTCGTTTCTTTCGGAATTGTCTGCCTTATGTTTTGCGGGTTGAAGCTCACAACATAACTGATTTCATCGAGATAGTAACATTTTTATAAAGCCATCCGCTGCAATCAGACTTTACTTATTTCTTTAACCCAAATAATAATGAATTGAACGTCAAATTGTGGATAATATTTATTATGTTTTGCATTAGGAAGAGAGTGATAAACATTTTCGCATGGGGTTGGATAGCCACATCTCAACTATGTTGGTACCCAACTGTCCAATACATCAATAACAAAAGGTTTATATCTACAACTATGAAAAACATAAAATACTTGAACTAACAATCAGCCTATCAAAATAAATTTGAAAAAGACCACCGTTGATGGATCTACTCATCCCTATAGGGAGAGGCCTCGTTAAAACCTCGTCAAGTAAAAACCCTAAAGGGTAAAAAAATCCTGAAGAGGAAAAAAGAGTGCATGATCCTGGTGATTTTTGCTTGAAGCACTCCAACATCAAAGATCGATCCTTTGCCATCTCCGCAATAAATCTTGAGCTCTCCAAACTACCAAGGAAAAGAATCCTGCAATAGATAATAAGGATTCGTTTAGTTCGCTGATTTGAATTTTTATTTCGAGTTGAGATGTTACTTTATGTGAGTTTTTTGTTGTAATAAAAAGTTAAATGTGACTGTTTCTAAGAGATTTAAATTCTAAATTGAATTGGTTAAATGACATGGTCTAAAAAATCATTACAGGCTAAAGCTACAAAATAAGAATTTCTAAACAAAACACATACATAATATAACACACTGCTTTTACCAGCCAAACATCGGTTATTATATACATACACACACACACACATAGATGACTAGCTAGGTTCCTTAATCATGACAGAGTAACAAACTACCAATCATTTGCATGTTATCGTCTCCAAAATTCTTAACAAAGCTGTAAGAAAACAGGCTTAAAGTGTAAGTAAAAAAAAAAAAAAAAAAAAAAAAAAAAAAAAAAGGATATAAATGACCAGCACGCTATAGAATACCCAAAAACCAAATAAACAATAACCTCAACGTACAAACAAAAACATGAAGAAAAAGGGATATTGATAATGACCTCTTACAATATATATATATATATATATATATATATATATACACACACACCTTTCAGAAGTACATCACGTGCACATCTTCAGATCAGAGTGTCGAACGATTTTGCCAACGATCACCATAATGTCATCCACTTTGCCGCCTTCATAGTTTCTTCCCATCAATATTGTATTTGCTATTTCAAAAGGACTAACATAAGACGTGCTCAGCGAATTTCTACAAGCCACGTCTGCTATCTTCCAAGCCAAGTCCTGCAGTACTTTCTCTTCTTTCTCCGTCTCGAATTTCTCGATGATCTCCTCGATTTCCGACGAAAACATGTTGTCGAGCAACCCGTCGGTTCCCATCACTATCAGATCTCCCTCCATCACTTCCACTTCCATCTCCATAGCGCAGTCGGGGCGGTCGCTTTTCTTCGCATTCCCAAGCTGATACGGACAGTTGAAATGGTGTTCTTTGAGTCGGCGATGTGTACAACAACTGTCTCTCTCTGAACACCATAAAACCCGCTGTCTCCGGCGTTAACGGTAGCGCAAAGACGCCGTTCTTGTGTGTCGAAATACAAGCCGTTGAGGCCCCTTGGAGTTTGGTCTTGGAAAAGCCTCATGCGAGAACCCTTTTAGGATCGACTTGGGTGATCCATCATCTTTGGCCTCTCCGAGGACTAGCTTTGTCATTGAGTTCTTCATCGGTTCTCGCGCATATTTGCGGAGTCAATGCCGTGTTTGGCCCAGCCACCAACGCCGTCGGCCCTTCCCGATCGTCTGCTCCTCCTCCGCGACGAAGTGGGCATCTTCTCCTTGAGGCTTCAGCGGCTCGTCTTTGGGTATGTAGAATGCCGGGAAATCATCCTCAAACCCTCTTTCTTGATATCATCTTCTTCATTCTCTTGCAAGGGCGCTCTTCATTAACGTTTTCTAACTTCAACTTCACGTTTCTTCATCATCTTTGTTCTTTGTAACTATCTTCATGTTTTTCAGATTTTTAGAGCAAGAAGTATTTTGAGAGAAATTGTGGCAAAAGCCCTAGATTCTGATGTTCATATACAATACATATGTACAGAGGAAGTCACTCGTATAGTGGAGTTTGACAAGGAAACTAATTGCTTAATTAGAGTTGGATTGGTATTTGGTTTTCTATGCATGAAAACTATTCACGTTAATTAGGAGTTGACTGCATACATATATATATATATATATAGAGGCACTAGATGATCACTCGCGCAGTAGAGCTTAACTAGTCAACGAATTGTTTAATTAGAGTTGGATTAGGATTAGTATTTAGCTTTCAGTGCATGAAAACTCATGTTATAACTAGGAGTTGTAATTTGAGTTGGCAGAGTTTTAGTTGTGTAGGCTTAGTCAAGATTTCTAAAACCTTTTTTTTTTTTTTTTTTCTTTTATATATTTTTGTGCCCGCGGAGATTTTAAAACATAAAAAAGTGATACTGAACATACCCTAAACCATTGATCGAATTGTAAATTCAAAAAAATAAAAATAAAAAAGAATTGTGAACCAAGACGAAATGATCCAGTTCTGAATTAAAAATTGATCCTAGACATTGTGAACCATCACAAGATGTAATAGTACAATTGATCACCAAAAATTTAGAGTTTGTTTGTTTGTTTTTTTTTTTTTTTTTTTTTTAAGAACTTTGCTTTTTTGGTTCTTTTATTAGTTTTTTATTTTCTTGTTTCCTATTTTTCTTTTCTTTTCATATATTTAAAATAAAAAAGCAACACGTATTATTAATAACATAATGGAATCATATGTTACTTTTCTTGCTTTTTATTGTAATTCTCGTGCTGTTCTTTCAAAATATGTTACTTTTATTGTAATGCTAAATATATAGAACGGGTACTAATCACAAGCTTGTCTCTCTGATTTTTTTTCCCTATTTTCTCTGTTTCTTTTTTTTTCCCCCCCTATTTTTTTTGTTTCTTTTTTTTTTCCTTTGCTTTTAACTCTCATTTTTTTCTTTTGTTTTGTTTAGCCTTTTTGGTGCTTTTTTTTTTTTCTCTTTTAACTTTTTCTTTCTTTATTTTTTGTTTTCGTTGCCTTTTAAATACCAAATCCTAGATCCTTATGATAAATCCTAAATATACAAATGAGTGGATATGAGACTATTGTTCATCCTATATTGGCAGTCCAAAATAGTGAGTTTTAGGTGTTTTATTTATTTATTTTTTTCAGAGAAAGTGTAGTAAATAGTATATTTATAAAACAAAGTTAAGTAAATAGCAGATTTTAAAAGTATTTGAAATAAATAGCAGTTTACCGCATAAATGATTCATTTATAACTAGTAAAAAGATTTTTGTTCTACGTAAATTATTTTTACTAGTCGTAAATGAAATATTTACATGATAAACTGTTATTTACTTCAAATAGTTTTAAAATATACGCTATTTACTTAAAGTTAGTTTCAAAATTCTACTATTTGCTACAATTTCCCTTTTTTTTTTAAGTTTTAACTCTTATGTATATATCATAAAATTATTATTTTGTTATTTTATATATCTTTTCTTTCCTTTTCAATTGTCAATTCCTTTATTTTATTTTATTTTATTTTTTACTTTTTCATCTTATAATTTAGAATGTTTCATATATTTGTATGATTAAATGTAACCTGTTGATTTAAACTAGCGTATCCTCTATATCTGCTTGTGTGTGAGCGATTAAATTAAAATTTACATCTTATGATGGAGTAAGTCTGCAATTTCTGTTAGGATAAACCTACCATTTACAATGTGTACTAGATCTCTTGTGAATTTCTCTTCTATTTTTCAATTTTTTGCATATTATTGTTCGTATTTTACATTATAAAAACTTCAATTACACTCAATACGTGCATCGTATCAAAATTAGTATACAGAAAAAGAAGTTAAATAAACAAATAGCTTTCTGGTCTTGTGGGCAGGAAATAGTATTAAAAGTCACTGCAAATTAAAGGTAATTGAAGTGTGGAAGTACAAAATTATTATGCAAATCTGATCTCTGAGTCTCAATAACTGTAGAATTAAGATGCTTTCTCAATAGCTTCAATGCATTCCACAACATTAGCCTTCTGTGACATTGCTGTTATGAGGGCCTCATGCAAATCCTTGTTAGTCTTTAGGAGAGATCCAGCTAACAGGACCTGCAATACCAATAACCAAAATCAGAAATCTAAAATACAGAAAATAAAATTTCCCTCTACATTTCTTACCAAATAATCAAGAACTTGAGAAAGTCAGATAGAAGTTTCCTCAACATGAATGAAAGACTAAAAAATCAGCCATATATGTAGGTTGTGAAGAATTACTGTTGAATATGGGAGAATTTTAGAACTAGAAAACTAGAAAAGAGGCTAGGATGAAAAACTTAGAAATTTAAGAAGAAAAGGACTCTTTTATTACTTCTCAAAAAAAAAAAATTTTGCATGATACAAAATGGAAGAACTCATCCTATTTATACTAGTGACACATCCACAAACAACGGCTAAGATTGTGCCAACACATTTCTAATCTAATGGTTACAATTCATTCTTTAGAATTCTCCATCAAAATATTTACCATTCTAGATTTCGTTTCCAAAATATTTTATTTTTCTAGAACTCTCTATATTTCTCTCATCTAAAAATATCTAGATAGTATTTCAAGATTATTGTAGTCTAAATTAGATAATTGGAAGTGCCTTTTAAAATTTGGGCTTATTGTAGTCTAAATTAGATAATTGGAAGTGCCTTTTAGAATTTGGGCTTATTGTAGTCTAAATTAGATAATTGGATCAAAGCCCAATAATTAAAATATCAAACTCAATTAACATTAAGCCCAAAAATAAGTTTAACTTCCAACCCCAAAGAAACTTCTCTATTTGATAAAGTCTTCACCCTTGAGAGGCTTAGTGAAAATATCTGCCACTTGATCTTGAGTCTTCTTCTCGTACTCCACATGTACCTCCTTTCTTGAAATGCATTCTCTTATGTAGTGATAGCGCGTATCAATATGCTTGCTCCTATTATGAAAGACTATAATTCTTTACTAATGCCATTGCAGACTTATTATCCACACGATTGCTAGTGGGCTCTTCTTGTTGCATGCTTGGCTCCTTCAACAAGTTCTTAAGCCAGATTGCATGACAAGCAAATGACGTGGCTACTACGTTCTCGGCTTCACAGGTGGAGAGGGTGACAATAGGTTGCTTCTTTGACATCCAGGTGAAAGCAGTGTCTCCCATGAAGAACACAAACCCTGTGGTGCTCTTTCTGTCATCGATGTCTCCAACCCAATCGCTATCACTATATCCAATAAGCTTGTAATTATTAGATTGTTAGATCTAATGTTACGTTTGATGTTCCAGATAATGTTGGAACACTATCTGAAACATCACTAGCTTACTTTATTATTTTGATTAACTTTGCTAAAAAAAAAAAAAAAAAAACAATAGTGCAAAAAGTAAATAGACACGCAATATGATCACGGTTCGGTGCGCACACCTACATCTGTAGGGTCACGCCCAGACAATAAATAGTTTCACTATGCTTCAAGAATTACAATACTGACGGACTTATTCATTCAATGACTCCCTCCTGGACTATGACGCCGCTATGATGAACCCTCACAATGACTCTGTTTAGTGTGCTCCACATGTCTTCAAATCCAACAACTGAACTCCCTTCAGTCGAACATACTTTCACACAAAAAGACTTAGAAATTTCAATACGTTCTCTCTACTCACAACAGCCCACTTTCTGGAAATTTCTGTAGCAACAAAAACGTTAACCGTTTTGTTGTAACTGGAGCCTTTTATATGGTTTTCAAAAAAGTTCCCAGAATCTTGCTCAAATATGATTCTTTAATCTTTTTCTCTATGATTCTCTCTAATGTGATCTGCATAATCTTCTGTTAAATTTGAATTTCAAAAACTTCGGATTATCCTTCCTGATTTCTAAATCTGAACCTCATTAAGAAATCAAATCAAATTCAAAGAATCGTACCTTTGAGATAACAAAGAATTCTCTTAGCAATCTTCAGGTGGGTGATTGCTGGAATCTCCATGTAGCGATTAACGAGCCCAACTGCAAAAAGAATGTCGGGTCTAATGCAGGTCAAGTAACATAGACTTCCAACAAAACTTTTGAAAACATTTGGATCTACTCTTTCTCCTTCGTCACACTTCGTTAACTTAAACTCCACACTCCACTAGGGTGTTTATGGGCTTACAGGTATCCATCTTGAACTTCTTCAGCATCTCTTTTCATAACCTTCTCCGTCTTCCTCTTGTTTGACTTCTATGCCAAGGTAGTAGGACATAAGACCAATATCAGTTATCTCGAATTCTTTTGTCATTGCTTTCTTGAACTCTTCAAACATACTTGCATTGCTTCCCTGTGAAGATCAAATCATCCACGTACAAGCACACGATCAAGACATCTTCTCCTTTGACTTTGACATAGAGAGCATGCTCATGAGGACATTTTGCAAAGTTATTATCTTGAAAGTACTTGTCGATTCGGCTATTCCATGCTCCCGGTGCTTGCTTTAACCCATAAAGGGCCTTCTATAACTTTAGTACTTTGTCTTCTTGTCCTTTCACCTCACAGCCCAACAGTTGCTCAATTTAGACTTCTTCTTCAAGGAATCCATTCAAGAAGGCATACTTCACATCCAATTGAAAAGTCTTCCACCTATTTTGAGCGATTAGGGAATTAGCCTTATAGTCTCCAAGAGAGCAACAGGAGCAAATACCTCATCATAGTCGATTTCAGCTCTTTGATTGTAATCCTTTGCTATTAGCCTTGCCTTGTATCTCTCAACTTCTCCCTTAGCATTCTTCTTTGTTTTGTACACCCACTTCACGCCAATCGCCTTGTGCCCCTTTGGAAGTGAAGTTAGTTCCCATGTGTTGTTCTTCTCAATGGCCTTGATTTCTTCATCCATTGCATTCCTCCACTTCTTACTTTGCACGGCTGCTTGAAAAGTCGTGGGCTTGCAATCGAAAAAGAGACAAAATAGAGTAAGATTATCTTGATTTTCGGTTACCTCGTAAAGTTCTTGCAAGCTTCTAAAGCGTGGCTCTCTTTCACTTAAACTTGTACTTGAGATGATGGCGATGAATCTCCTTGAGTACTTGGAGTTGGTGAAGTTGGTGGGGTAGTAGGCTCCTCTTTGTCTTGTTCCATCCTTGGTTGCTCCATATCTTCCTCTTTAAAGTAAGGACAAAAATTGTAGTCTTCATCATGTGGGCCCCAGTCTCATTCTCTTTCTTCATCGAACTCCACATCTCGGCTAATGATAGTCTTTCTAGTTTTTGGATTGTGAAAGGTCTGTTTTGGTTACTGGTGTTACAGAAAGCGTTACAACACTTTCCTGTAACACTGTTATAACGAAAGTTTCGATATGAAGCCAGTAAAACAGTAAAGCAGGAAACTAATGCAAAAAACGTAAAGGACACTAGAAAATGGTATCGCAGTTCGGTGAGCACACCTACTCTGCGGGGCTACGCCCAGACAATGAACAATCCACTAAGTTCAAAGAATTACAAACACCAATTTTACTTATACACCCAAAGACTCTCTCCTTGACATTGTCGCCGCCGTGTTGAATCTCCTTAATGACCTTGTCCAACGAGCACCACTCGTCTTCAAAACTGCACGGTGAAATCCCTTCGGCTGGCAGTGCGCTTTCTCCCGAAAGCTTCTAATCCTTCTCCCGAAAGACGATCTTCAATCAAAACTCAAAGGCTCACTCTCACATAGACTTTTTCTGAATATTTCTTCTATAAAAATCATGCCCCATAATATGGCCTTGAATTGCTTTTTTAAAACCATAAAACACAAAGGCTCATTCTTTTTCTCTTCCAAGCTATCTTCCTGTTCATGGACATGGTGTATATAAAGATATAGCAGAACCTTGCCCAAAGAACCACCACCGGCCATCCATCCACAAATCCCACGTTGACAAAACTTTCAAAACAAATACTTTTTTCAAAACAAGTTGCTACCCTCAATCAAGATAATATTCCACCAATGGATTTTTCCATACAAGAATTCCATCAATTCCTCCCAAAAGTCCACTCTTCTTTTTCAGCAATCAAATCCTTTGATTTGCAGCCCATATACATGACAACAAGACTTTCCTTAAGAGGTCTACCAATTTACAATGCCAATAAATCTTACAACCAATTTACCAAAAATAAGCCAACACAAAAAATGCACTAACAGATTGTACAACTTGTATCCTTTTGAATTTGAGTCATAACCGATGAAGATAAATGTTTCACTTTTATCATCCAACTTGGTTCTTTTTTCATCTAGCACACGTACGTAGGCGATGCTTCCAAACACTCCGAGGGGGAAATCCCAAGCTTTCTTCTGCGCCAAGCTTCTTGTGGTGTCTTTTCCCATACACTTCTCATAGGTGAACGGTTGGATAAGTAGAAGGTTGTTGCTTTTTTTTTTTTTTTTTTTCCTTTAAACTCATTCTTGAAACAAGTTTGAGCATATTATGGTCATTTATGGTTCAATTCTTCATTTCGTTCCCTTTTATTTGTTCATGATTTTTCATAACGAATGCTATTTTGTTCGAAAAATTCTTGAAATTCTTTAGAAGTGAATTCGCCTCCTTGATCGGATCACATGGCCTTAATTTTAATTCCAATTTCTTCCTCTATTGTTGCTTTCAATTTCTTAAATACTCCAAAAAATTCTGATTTATGCTTCAAGAAATACACACGTCTTTCTTGAAAAATCATCAATGAAGAAAAGGAAATAGTTACTACCTCCGAGAGAGTTCAGCTTTATTGGTCCACACACGTCTGTATGTACAAGCTCCAATGGCTTCTGCACTCTTGAAATTGCTTCTTTTGAAAGCTTTTCCTGCATTACTTCCCCAAATAGGCACCTTTCACACAACTGGCCAAGATGATTAATGGAAGGTAAGCCTCTCACCATCTTCTTTTTAAAGAGCAACTCTAGTCCTCCGAAGTTAAAGGTGTCCAAACCTTAAATGCCAAAGCCAAGACGAATCTTTGTAGCACACCTTAAGGCAGTTCGCGACATCGTTTTCAATGTTGAGCAAGAACATTATATTTCTTAACATTGGGACCTTAGCAATCATGTTACCGGCATTGTCTCTTTTAGAAAGGTTATTTTCTTTCAAGTGAATATCATAACCTTTCTCTAAAAGTTGTCCAAAACTCAAGATATTGCTCTTCATATTTGGCATGTAATAGATTTTGGAAATAAACTGGTGATTTCTACTCTTCAACCGGTTAAGAATGTTACCTTTGCCTTTTACAGCTACCTTCGACTCATAACAAGTTTTTCCTTCCGTACATATGATTGCTTGCACCTGTGTCTAGATACCATGTATTCTCTTCGCCTTTTTCATGATCTTTGTATGCTAACAGCAGAGTGCCATCTCCTTCAATTCTTTCTTTGGCGTAGTTAGCATTTTCATCAACTCTATTATTTTTTAGAGCTCTACATTCCAAGGCATAATGACCAAATCTATGGCAGTTGTAGCACTTGACTTGAGACTCGTCATGCCTTGACCACGAGCTTCCTCTTCCACGACCTCTTGTTGAGCTTTCTCTTCGGTTCTCATTCTCATAGTAGTTGTTGAAGTCTCCTTCTCCTTCTCTTCCTCGTCTATGACCTCTTCCTCAGCCACGACCTCTTCCACCTCGTCCTCTTCCGTTGCCAACGTCTTCTTCCTTTTCTTTGGAGTTGAGCTACACCTTGAGTAGGTCTTCGTCAACCTCGGATTTCTTCTTCTTCTTTTCTTCATAGGCTTGTAAAGAGCCCAATAGTTGCTCAATCAACATAGCCTCTTAAGTCTTTTGTTTCTTCAATGTTGGCGACAATATGATGGAACTTTGAATCTTTTCCATAATTTTTACATCATCTAACTTCTCACCATTTCTCTTTCTTTGATTAGTTACCGCCAAAACTCTAGTAAAATAGTCGGACACACTTTCACCATCTTTCATTCGCAAGGATTCAAACTCACCTCTCAAAGTTTGGAGGCGCACTTTCCTGACTTGTTCCGCTCCCTTGTGAGAGATCTGAAGCTTCTCCCATGCTTCCTTGGCGGACTTTACTTCTGCAACCTTCTCAAACGTGTCATCATCCAATCCTTGATAGATGAGGTAGAGAGCCTTCTTGTCTCTCTTTCTTGCATCCTTTAAAGTATCCCTTTGGGTTTGGGATAGAGCGACCTCTTCTTGTGGCTCATTGTAGCCTTTTTCCACCATTTTCCACACATCATTTGCTCCAAGGAGGGTCTTTATCTTGATGCTCCAATTGTCGTAGTTGCTCTTGTTGAGGACTGGGATTTGGAAGGGAACCATACTGTTATTTCCCATCTTTCTAGGGGATCTTGTAGCTCTGATACCAATATGTTGAATATGGGAGAATTTTAGAACCAGAAAAGAGGCTAGGATGAAAAACAGATTTAAGAGGAAGATGACTCTTTTATTACTTCTAAATATATATATATATATATATATATATTTTGGCTTGATACAAAATGGAAGAACTCGCCCTATTTATACTAGTGACACCTCTACAAACAACGGTTAGGATTGTGCCAACACATTTCTAATCTAATGATTACTATTAAAATCTCACATTGGTTGAAAATATTGGTATGATCCACTTAAAAAGGTGAGGGTAATCCTTCCCTAACAAGCCGGTTTTGTTAGGTTGAGTTAGGCCCAATATCCTTTCATTTATGTAAAATGGTATCAGAGCATGCCCAGTTTTGCAATGTTGGGTCCCCCAATATCGACTTATTCGCAGCAATTTGGCATGGCCCACGCTGTGCGTGAGGAGGCGTATTAGAATCCCATATTGGCTGGAGATATTGACATAATCCACTTAATAAAGTGAGGGTAATCGTCCCCTAATAAACCAGTTTTGTTAGGTTAAGTTAGACCCAATATCCTTTGATTTATGTAAAAATTACAATTTATTCTCTAGAATTTTCCATCAAAATATCTACTATTCTAAATTTCTCTTTCAAAATATCTTATTTTTCTAGAACTCTCTACATTTCTTTCATCTAAAAATATCTAGATATTATTTGATGATTATTCTAGTAGTGCCTTCTAGAATTTGAGCTTATTGTAGTCGAAATTAGATAATTGGATCAAAACCCAATAACTAAAATATCAAACTCAATTAACATTAAGCCCAAAAACAAGTTTAACTTGCAACACTTACAGCCCATCTAGTGAGATTCTGTTGCTGTTCTTTGCTTAGCTGTGGTTTGCTTCTGTTTATTAATCTCTAAAACATCAAAAAGAAAACGTGGTTATCATTCATCACTCAAGTTGTTGTCTAATGACAAAAAGCGCGGTAGGCAGGTAATTGTAATGTACCTGAAGAGTGAACAGATCAGCGGATTGCCCGACCACTTTGTCATATTTAAGGCCTTCTGCTGCAAGTCCAGCCATTGCCACCACTGCCAACCTAATAACACACCGTGGTTAATTTTGCTCAATCAATGATAGTTGAAGCTACTTAGCCATCAATGATTGTACCTGTTTGAAAAGGCTAAATGTTTTAAGCTATGTTGTGGGTTCGATGATAAAATTTTCAAGGATTTTCATTTTTTTCTTGATTGTGTTAAACTTAAACTAAAGGGATCAATGTTATAGCGAGTTAATGTCTTTGTTTTCAGTTTTCTTATTTTCTATGGTTTGTCTTCCTTTTCTTTTTTTTTTTTTTTCTTTTCTGTTTTGAGAGGATTTCATCTTTCCTTTGTAATTGATTTTTCTCTCAATGAAATGAAGTTTGCTTATTAAAAAAACTGAAGCAACCTAGAAATGGGAATATAATGGTAAAGATCCAAGGTTTAGATGAAATCTAAACTAGATAATGGGGAGTTACAAATTAGTGAACATAGTAATAGAATGTGACTTGCTGCCTTGCTGATGGCAGACTTAAGCTGAGGCTCTTCTTCCTTTATTTTTGTTTTTTTCTTTTTTTTTTTTGGCTAGATATTGCATGTAAATACGAGAAATTATCAGAGTTGGATAAAATCCATCTATATATTTGCAACATAAGTGGGATGTGATTAAGCAATGATACATTTTTAATGAGTATTATTATAATAATACCTGTCTAGTTCCTTGGTATCAAGCTGCCCACTGTATATCAGCTTTTCAAGCCTTTCATCAATGAGATTAACATGCTCTTTTCCAATATCCAGAGAATACCCCAGAATTGGTAGGCCCAGCAAGTAAGCAACTAAATCATCAAAGACAACATTTTCTTTTTAAGGAATTAACCATCATTCCAGAAAATTAATGTTCTAGATTGAGATCAGTGTGTTTGATATATGAATATTATGTGAGTACCTAAAAAATGAGCTGCTTCATGTCTAGCAATCCTCTCCTGATAATCCGGAAAGAAAGATGAGAATCCATCGATGGCGGCTTGAAGAAGCCTAAAATTTAGAGATTGAAGTGTCACTTATGGTTCTAGAGAATGGTAAATCTTGCAAAAAAAAATGTTTGTAAGCACTTGAATAAAAAAAATAAAAACATCGACCGATGAAAACCGTTTGTTATCTAGAATTTGTTCTTACCCTGGAGAAACGCTGCCCACAGCCAAGACAATTAGAGAGATGCTCCCTATCAAGTATGGCACAAAGAAGCCCCAATCCTGCAGAAGTGGCATGAACCCAAAAATGCATCACTCGAAGAAGTAAGAGCTCAACCAAAACTAGGAAAAAGCATACTATTAGTTACCAATCCATCCCAAAAACTTAAACTGTTAGGAAGCGGGGCAACAATGGTTTTTATGTTTTAACACGTACATTTACAAGCACTATTTATTGCAGACAAACTCAAGGATAAAGAATGTTCCAATTTACCCCAGGAAGTTGGCCAGCAAGAACACCTAAGAATCCAGTTGTCCCAACCACTGTGAAAAGAAAAGCCGCCTGTACCACTGAAAGATATCAAATATATAAACACTAGTTTTAAACCAATGCTTTGTAATTCCATTGTTTTGTAAAATTGCAGACTTACTATCAGGAAAAAAAAAAATCCCATTGGCTATGTGAAAATTTTTTACAATAACAAGTTGGCAATTTGGTTTCAACCATACATCCAAAAAACTAAATTCATATGAAGCTTGACATTCTTATTCATATGAAAAAAATATTGAAATTAGAATGTTGAGGGCTTTTCCAAATGAAACAAGTACTTACATCATTTCTGACACTGGGGATTGCTAGATTTTCTGCGTTTTTAATTCCGAGAGTTGTCAGCTCCCGGAGAGATGTCTGTGCCCAAATGACGAGACAACCAACAGTGAGAGTTTTCTCCAACCAAGTAATAACATAGGACAAAAGCATCCAAAGCAATTAGCAGTGACCAACAAATATGCGTAATTGGTGTACATGTATATGCATAGGTAATTTTGTAGAAGTGGCTAGTAGTGTTTGAATAGCACTTTCCCAGAACTTCATACTTGTAATGGAGACTGACCATACGACGTGACACATATGGCTGAGAACTCCATTTTTTGGCCCACCCAACTTCACTCAGCTGATCAAGTGCCTCTTTAACACCTGTGCTATCTTTCTGCAGCAAAATATGTACTTGTACATCAAACATCTGATGTAGGAAGATTTTACAATAAGCTGTCGTAATTTAGTTTTGTCTTGTTAGTAGTATATATGTCGTTTGTCTTAGGCGAATATTTTGTTAATGTTTTGTGTGTGAGCTATAAATAGCCACATTAGTAATTAACTAATGTAATAGGGAGATGTGTATTGAAATATTGACATCATAGTTGATCAAAATGTTCCAATACTGCAGATGGAATAAGAAATCTGAAACAGAAAATTTGAAATCATGTCGAAGTTATGTTTCCTAATTTTGCTTTCCATTGCTCTAAACCATTTTAAATCTACAGCTTTAGGCTTTTGGTTAGTTGAAAAGAAATTAAAAAAGGAAAAAATTATTCTGTTTAGAATAGATTTCCTTCTAATATGGAGAGATTAAAATTGGGGTATTTAAAAGGTGTTCAAATCCCTCACCCAATTGATTCCCTCCTCTTTTCTCTCCTACCAAACAATCATAAGTACCAAAATTGTTCCACTGATTCCCTCACCGCTCTTCCTCCTTCCATTTTGCCTTCCTACCAAACAAGTTCTTAGTATAAGAGAACTATTTTTTTCTTTTTGTACATGAAGAATAGGAACAGCAAAAATTCTTGTAGTCTCTAATCATTCTAATTAAAACCCAACTCACTTTTACTAGCTTTTACCCTCAATAAGGACCCAATGATATATTATATCTGTTCTTTCTTTCTTTCTTCTTTCATACCGAAATTCAATCTAGCTTCAACATTTCTTTTTCCTCCATGTTCTTGAATTATGCTATCTGAGTATCTGTAAATGCAGTTTACACAAACTTGTGCATCTTCAATTTCTATTTATATATGAAAAAAAAAACAATCAAATTTGAATTCTAAACTTCCATGAAAACTAAAATACATCCCAAATTATTTACCGCACAGTCCAATCTGAGCCACTAGTCACTAGATTATAGAAAGAAACGACCTCAAGAGTTGATTGGATTGCACAATACGCGCATTGAAGCTTCTTCATTCAAAATGTCAGTTTTCAATTGCCGTTAAATTATAGGGGCAAAATGCACACAGCCTATAATTAAACGTATTGGACATGCAAATAAAACAAACTAAGTGAAACATTAAAATAAAATAAAAAATAAAAAAAAAAAAGATAGAACTGATAATAACAAACGTCTTTTGACCATTGCAATGGCAGATTGGAGGTTAGTGAGGTCGACTCCAGGGGCGGCAGAGAAAGAAGCTCGGACACGCCAAGTGTAGCGCTTGAGATTTCGAAGACGAAAGCCGGTAGCTGCAGCAGCAGCAGCAGCAGCTACACCAGCGTTTGACAGAGAAGCCATGGCTACGTTGCTCAACATCGTGGTCGTTATTTGACACCAAAAATAATGTGAAGTGAGAGAGCCTTTAGTCAGGGATAAGGTTTGGCGCCACTTTGTGACGTCTCCAGGCCAGGAAAATAAGTTAAGTGCAGTTGAGGAGCTTACTAAAAGAGAGTGATAAATATAACTTGTTTTGTTTTACCCATTTAAATTTTTAATTTTTATTTTTATTTAGTTTATTAATTTAAATTAAAATATAATTTTATGTAAAAATTTTTTATTATAATAAAAAAATTAAATGTAATTATTTTTTAATATTTTTTATTATAATAAAATTTAAATCAGTAAAATGAACGATACTTTAATTTTTTTATTATAATAAAAAATTTATATAAAATAATATTTTAATTTAAATTAAAAACTCGAATGAATAAATTGTACAGTTCCATAAAATATCAAAAATTTTGGGGGGATGAATTACGAATTTCATTATATTTTACTCGTAAAATTAAAATAAATAAAAAAATTCAAGTTGGGCGACCACCTACCCTCGGCTGTTTGTGGCATCCGTCTTTGAACGTTCGGTTTATACAATGTTTCTCATTTTATACTTGTATTTTGAGAATATTAAGAAAATTATATTATATTGTAGATTGTTGTAAATTTAGGACATATTTATTTAACTGTATTACTGCACTCTATTGTATAAAAATATGTGATATTATATTTTGAGATGTTGGGCGGGCTGCGGAGACATTTGATGATGGCTAAATTGGGATAAATTTTGGATTTTATCAAAATTAGTTATGGGGTAAATCTAAATAAATCAAAATATGCTCATGAGATAAATTTGATGATTTAATTTTATAAATGGTCCTTGAACTATGTACTCTAGTTCAATAAGCGCTTTAAACTTTAAAAAATATTCATTTCACCCCTGAATAATTTACCCCACCTTAAAATACTCTCTCAATTTATATTACAAATAAAATAATAACATGACATTATTTATAATTTCATAAATACCCACGATCTGTTGATTCTATGTTAACTTACACAATAAATTATTGATTTTGTTTTAACCTATTCCCAATATTTTTTAAAAAATTATCGGCTACGTTGATATAAATTAATAGTTTAAATAACATTTATGAAAAGTCAATAATTCGTAGAATTTTTTTAATCACTTTACCTACTTTGAGGATAAAAGGAACAATTTTCAAAATCCAAGGTAAATTTTAAACAAAGATACATAGTTTGTGAACATTTATTAAATTAATCTTAAAAATATAAATTATGGATTTACTTATTAACTTACTAAAATTTCTGCTAATTTGTTTTTATTCTTTATGAGAAAAAGGCTATTTGCCTCCTCCCCTAAAAAATGGCATTTTTTGTTATTCTAGAATTTTACGCATGAAATAAATTATTTTGGACTTTACATTTAAAAGAACTTTTTAAGTCCTAGAAATAAGTGTAGAGTATTAGAAGTAGAGATGTCCATGACCATCGTATCGGCCCGAGTTGGCCCAACTCATTTAAATTAGGTTTATACATGTCTCGTGTCAGATTTGTGTAATTTTTGTGAGAGAAATAGTAAAAAAAAAAATCAATATAAAAAATTTAAAAAAATATATAAGTCAATTTTTAGTTATAAAAATTAATAGGTCATAACTTATCAAGTTATGGTTCATAATTAGATAAATTATGAATAAATTTATCAAGTTATAGTTCATAATCAGATAAATTATAAACAAAACCATGAATAATTTATCAAGTTATAATTCATAACCAGATAAGTTATAAACAAAAACAGTAATTTTACCTATTTATTAACTTATATAAACTATTAACCTATTAATTTTAATTCATCTCAAATCTTAACTTAATTTTCTCTTTCTTCTTTTTTGGGCATCAAAGCCTGGCCCAAGGCCCACATATTTGTCGGCCACACTTGTATCTATACTCGTGCTCGTGCGTCTATCACGTTTTTATTATACTCTTGATGTGCATTTGTTGTGCTAAATAACAAATTTACAATAAATACAAAAAAATAAAGCATTGAACATAATGAAATTATTAAAATCTTAACAAAAGAAAGCAAATAATTAATAAAAAAATGCCTCATTCAAAACTTTACTAAACAAAACCCATTGTGATAAGATATTGATAAAAAAAAAAAAAAAAAAGGTGTAATTATAAGTCTTATAAAGAACTACATAATAAAATTAGTTTTATAATTTATATTTACTAGTTGGGCCCCTATCATATTTTTAAGGGAAATAGTAGAAAATAGGTCAATATGAAAAGTTTAAGAAAGGAAATAGGCCAATTTTTAGTTATAGAAATTAATAGGCCATAACTTGTCAAGTTATGGTTCATAACCAGATAAGTTATGGACAAACTTGTCAAGTTATGGTTCATAACCGGACAAGTTATGGATAATTATGAATAATAACTTGTCAAGTTATGGTTCATAACCAGACAAGTTATGGACGAAAATAATAATTTGGCCTATTTATTAACTTATGTAAACTATTGGCCTATTAATTTTAATTCATCTCAAATTTTGGTCTATTTTCCTCTTTCTCCCTATTTTTAACATGCTCATAGATACAGCCATTTAAATGGGCCCGTTTTAACATTTCTAATTAGAAGACGGTTTTTGAAGTAATTTAATATTATCAAAACAATTACACTAAAAATACCAATCCATTAAGTCTATTGAAGCACATAATGCCAGTATAATGGACATAAAAGAAGGACATTAGACAAATAAATTTGGACTTAATTTATAATGAAATTTTAAGTCCTAAAAACTGTCGTGGAGTATTAGAAGGCGGTTTTTGAAGTATAGGGTTCCAATTTGGTATTATGTAAACAATTACTACATTAAGATACTGGTTCAATAATCTAATAAATACAGTAAATTGAATTTATTAAATTTAATAGTGGTTCGTGGGGTAAATCCGGGCCGGAATTTACTTATGTTTATTAGCTTACTACACATTTGCAATTTGCAATTTACACTTACACACACACACAAACATAAAATAAGATCTTTAAATTAGGGACCTTAGACCATTCTTAACAGTCAATTAGAACTTTCATTATTAAGTTTATCTGCATCAAAAAGATTATATGAGTTACAGTTCAGTAAGTAAATAATAAATTAATTTCCACTTTTAAAATATTTTTCTTTAACATGTAGAGCCTTCTTATATAACATTAATCTTGTGTTATTAAAACCTCTTGCATGTGACCCCTATTTTTGAATCTCTTATTCCTCAAGTGGACTCTCGTATTTATTATGAATTAACTGAGATAATGATAATGGCAAAATTCTTGAGGACTAAGAGTTTTCAAGATAGGGGCCACATGAAAGGGATTTTAGTAACACGAGATTAACATCATACAAGAGAGTCTTAAAGTCACAGTTAAATATAAGTGTTTTGAAGTGAAAATTGATATGGTTTACTTACTGAGTTGTTGCTCATATAATTCTTGTGATGCAGGATAAGCTCTTAGATAGAAGTTTTAGTTGACAGTGAAAGAATGCTCTAAGATTCCATAACTAGTTTAGAAATATTAAGGTTTAAAATTTTAAATTTTAAGAATTTTGTTTCGATGATTGTTTCTATAATAGATATTCATTTTTCATTATGTAGTATTAATTTATTTTAATGAACGTTTCTCTCAAATTGATGAGATTTTTAGATGTTAATTTATAATGAGCGTTACATCATAGTGGGCAGTAATATCATTCCATTTATTTAGCATTCGGATCACATTTTTGGAACGGTGCCAAATTAAATTGTCTTGCATTTGAGTTGAGCCAACATGAATAGAGAGAACTCTAGGCCTTGTTTATTTCACCAATTTGAATTTTCAATTTTAAATTTTTACAGTAAAAAGCTTTTAAAAAATGTCACATCTAATTTTTTTTTATAATAAAAAGTTCTCATAAAATGTCACATCTCAATTTAAATTAAAAACTCGGATCTATAAAGTGAGCGAGGTCCTAATAATGTCCTGTTCATAGAAATTGGCTTTAACACTTGAGAATGTCAAAAGTTCTGATGTTATCTAAACAACTACACTAAAAACCATTAAATCTAATGAAACAATATTACAAGAATAAAGCACGTAAAAAGCCAAAAAAAAAAAAAAAAAAAAAAAAAACAAAAAAAAAAAACAAAAAAAAAAAAAAAAAAAAAAAAAAACAAAAACAAAAACAAAAACAAAAAAAAAAAAAAACAAAAAACAAAAACAAAAACAAAAACAAAAAAAAAAAAAAAAAAAAACAAAACAAAACAAAAAGTAGTGTCTGATGTTGAGAGTGGGATTTGAACCCACGCCCTTTCGGACCAGAACCTTAATCTGGCGCCTTAGACCAACTCGGCCATCTCAACTGTGATGTCTGTTTTATGCTCTCTTTAAAAAATAGATAAGAAGAAGGTATTTTTTTAAAAAAATTTTAAGATGCAGTCAAGGTAATCTTAATTTTTTTAATAAGAAACATAAAAATTAAAATAGAAATTTAAAATTTTCATCAAATTTACACGAGTTGTTACCAATAAAATGTTTTATTCTCAAGTTTATATATGCTTTTTTATGTTCTAACTACAAATAGAAGTTTCTTAATATTTCTCTCCTTATATTAATACTTTAGTTCGAACGTTTTATTAATTCTTTCCATTAGCCTTTTCAAACATTTTGATATCACTTCTACCATGAATAATTAATAAATCATTTTGAAAAATACTCTTTGAAAGTATATAAAATCTAAATTTTTTTTATTAAATAATTACACTAATAAAAAATATTTATAAAAAATAAAAAATAAAAATCTAAACTCATACACTCTTATATATAATTATGTAATTTTCTCATAATTTTTAATTTATGGTCCTATTGCAATTTTCCATATAATAGCTGTCAATATGGCGGCCAACCTATGTGTGCCAAAAAGGAAACATGGTCAAACCGAAGAAGGGAAGACGAATTCTGGCCCGACCAAAGGGCCCAAGGTTGCCACAGGGCCCAAGGTCACCAAAGGGCCCAAGGTCGGATCGGGCTATATTTATTTAGGAAAATAGTAGAAAAATAGAATATTAAAAAAGACTTGAAATATAAATTTTTAAAATTAATAAATTAATAGTTTATAAAGTTAATAAATAGGTTAAATTATTATTTTTATCTAAACTTGTCTGTTATAAACAAACTTGTCAAGTTATTATTCATAATTTACAAGTTATCCATAATTATGAATAATAACTATAACAAGTTATGGTTCATAACCTATAACTTATGGACAAAAACTATAATTTGACAACTTTGATTAACCTATGTAAACTATTGAATTAAAATTTTAATTCATCTCAAATTTTAAGCTATTTTCCTCTTTCTCCCATTTATTTACTAGGTTTAATTTTTTCGAATTTTAAAAGTCTAGATCGGCACCATTTTACACCCTGTTATATCATATGATATTGGTTTGATTTAGTGTTAAATATGCATTTAATATTTTTTGTTACAATTAAAAGAAATTTGTTTAAACGCACCACAACCGTAATTTGGTGATAAGTTTAAAAAAATAATCTCCCAAACCAGACTGCCTTCATCACAGTACCAACTGCCAATTGCCCATTTTAAGGAGAAAGAGGAAAATATGTTAAGATTTGAGATGAATTAAAATTAATAAGCTAATAATTTACATAAGTTAATAAATATGCTAAATTATTATTTTCGTCTATAACTTGTCAGGTTATGAACCATAACTTAACAAGTTATTATATAATGAACCATAACTTGATAAGTTTGTCCATAATTTATCTGATTATGAATTATAACTTAAAAAGTTATGATCTATTAATTTTTATAACTAAAAATTTACTTATATATTTTCTTAAATTTTTTATATTGACTTATTTTCTACTATTTCTCCCTATTTTGTAGTCATAACACCATTATACATCATTCACGTTTTCAACCCCAAATAAACCCATGGACTTTAGCTGTTCATCTGTTCCTGGGCCGGGACTTGTCGGGCCCAATAATAACTCTTTGTCGATTGAAAAGTGAGGAAAATAGATAAATATTCTTAAAAGTGGAAAACGTCTCAATTTTTATCTCTTATTTTTAATTAATATTTTTTTAATTAAATAATTATATTAATTAAAAATAAAAAATAAAATACTAGATTTATACACTTAAAGTAAGTTTTAACAATTTTTTCCTTTAAAAATCAGCTAAACAAAAGAAAAAACAGCTCAAAGTAGAAAAAGCTGATTCATTAGGGGAAAAAAATTATAAAAACTGATTCATTAGGGGAAAAAAAATTATAAAATGCTGATTCATTAGGGAAAAAAAAAATATAGGCCGACATCACTGCCCCTTATGAAATGGCTGTTTCTGGTCAACTATGACTATGTGATATTGTTTGTCCTGATCTCCTTAAGAGCATTTTCAGATTTTCAAAACACAAATAATTACACTTTTTTTTTTTTTTTTTTAGATTTCTACTAGAGAGAAAATAAACTATCAATAAGTTTATGTTTTAAGCATAAAAAAATTATTTATTCTGTATGTATATATTTGAAAAAAAAAAAATTAGTATGATTTTGATCATATCTTATACTCATAAATTTTTCCGTTCATTTCGTTGATTCAAGTTTTGTTACAGTAAAAAACTCTCATAAATAATCACATTTAATTTTTTACTACAGTAAAAAGTTCTCACATAAGTCATATCTCAACTTAAATTAAAAATTTAAATCAGTAAACTAAACGAGTCTATAACTGTAAAAGGATTCTCTTTTTTTTTTTTTTGGGTTTTGTGTTTTTCTTTTCCCTATTAAAAGTTGGGCGACTAAATTCTATTGGGTAGGATAAAATTTGAGGGTGGGAAGATCTCATGTGCATTGATTAAATATGTCGCCTAGTTTAAAGTGAAGGTGACATTTGAATGGACACATAAGACTGTGCGTTGAACCTACAATAACTGCTTAAACGACACCCCACCATGATCTTTGTATATATCCATCCAACTCCTCTTCCTTTTCTTTTTTGTTTTTTTGCTGAAAAATGATATGCAAATTAATGAACTCAAAGATTTGATTTACAATACCAACAACCATGTCCTTTAAAACCAGTGGATTTTATTTTTCAAATAATAATAATAAACTAAACCAGTGGCTGCTCCTGAATCCATAATTCCTTGGTGCATGGTTTTGACTATATATATATATATATATATATATATATATAATACACTTTATGTATAATAGTCTCGATATGTCTACATATATATATTTTATCCACTCTTATATATTAAACTAAGTTTTTTAATTAGATCATTGATGGATCCTTGGTTACGTAATTATATTTTGGTAAATAAGTTGACGTTTGAAGTATTATTCATTGGGATTCCCGTGAAGTTGATAGAATAAAACAATAGATTATTGTTTCGAAAATAATAGTTATACAAGCATCAATAGAATAATAACAGCTATATTATAAGATAGATGCATCGAATTAAACCAAGTATATATTCCTTTGAAAACTGGGTGAGTTTGTATATTTATATGAATTTATCAGAGATTTGATGTGACAAGGTGAGATAATTACATTCTCAAATCAAGGCTGAACTATTGATTTCTATTATATTAATCACACTTTAATTGATTACCTTAAAATATTCACCGGGAGTTCATGATATATATATATATATATATATATATATATATGCATTTCTATTTATCAAATATAATATAAATACTCAAAATCATGTATTTCCTATGGTATTTTCTTAGTTATAGTTTTGGGTTTGGTCACAAATCAAGCTAGTTGTTTTTCATTGATGAAATTCGTGCCTCCTTTCCACTCTACCCTAATTAGCTCGTTAATGCTATGTTTGGTAGGATAAATAGAAAAGAGAAAAGAAAGAAAAGTGAAATACATAAGTGAATAAAGTAAAATAATTTTCTCTCATGTTGTTTGGTAGAAAAGAAAGAAAAGTGAAAAAAAAATATCAAATCTAAGGCGTTTTACAATAATACCCTAAAACAAATAAAAATATGATAATAGTGAAAGTTAAAATTATTATTTTACCACCCATTATTTATTTGTCTAACTTTTTCTCATATTTTCTTCCCAAAGTTGAAAGAATTAAAAATTAGTGGGCTCCAAAGATTTTCATTTTCCTTCTTTTCTCATTTTTTCTTTACCGAACAACTTAAAATTTCCATTTTTCTCTCTAAAATCCTTCATCTATTTTATTTTCTCTCTCTTTTTTACCCTACCAAACACACCGTAAAAGTGGAGAAAGAAAAACTAGCTAGACAAGCAACTTCTCACGGAGGAAACCAGACTAGGATTGTGCTATCACAAGTTTTCATTATCACCATATATAGTTTTGAATAAAGATGCAAATCCTAATTCCTACACATATGCGAAGTGATAGGTGTAACACAGATATTTGTTATGTGTGACACCAACAAATATATTATTATTCCAAACATGTAACATCAACAAAATGTAACACCAAGAAATATATTTGTCCCGAACATGTAACATCAACAAAATCTAACACCAACAAATATATTTATCTCGAAGAGTGCTGGACTTACATGGGGCCGAGGGGACGTCTTTCTTTTTATTAAAAGAAAAAATATTACTATTATGCTCTTACTAAAAAATAAATTCAGCGTACTCTCCTACTTAATTAAAAGACTAGTTCTACTACTGAATTCTCGAATCATGTTACATAAAATGAATATCGTTTATGACAAGTAAAATTTTAAGTTAGAATTGCTTTATTTAAAAAATAACTTTGAAAAATTGTCCTCATTTTTCAAGAAGAACACGTTATGGTCACTAGTCCCGGCATTTATAGGAACGGGCACTCCAGCCTCGCCCAAAAGACAATTGCATCCTTTTCTTTAAAGGATGGACTTTTTCTATTTATGGTCTGTTTAATTCATTAATTTGAGTTTTTAATTCGAGTTGAGATGTAACTTTATGTGAGAGTTTTTTATTGTAATAAAAAATTAGATGTGACTGTTTTTTATAGCTTTTTACTGTAATAAAACTCGAATTGGTGAAATAAATGGAACCTTAATGTTTTTTTTTTTTTGTTTGCAAGTCTTTGACCCCTTTCCAAACATTTTCTTCCCCTTTACTTTCTTCTTCTTTATTTATTTAACTAAAGCTCTCCACTAATATATAATACATTATGTTGCTTGGTTGAAGAGGATTCTGTTTTATAATTGGATATATAAGAGGCTCAAATAACAAAAAGCTCTACCAAATATTTATTTGACGAAGTCAAGGAAAAAGAATGTAGGAATATAACAGGAGGCATATATAGATTGATTTGATTTTTTTTTTTTAAATTAAGAATTGTGCAAGGCAGTTGAGATGTAATATCATTATCCATTTTGATTTCAAAGGCAACTCGCTAATGATGTAACGTTTTATAAAAAAGGCTATAGGACTAGACAGTTAAATTTAATTATCAATAGTATTTGATTATAAGCTTGATTACGGGCTTTACCTACTCATAAATAGAAGAATATTTATCATAAAATAATAATAATAGAGATTTTTGACTTTTGAGTCTTAATTCCAGGTTCACATTGCTAATAGGTATATAATATATATTTCTTTTGGTATGTTCGTTATATATATATATATATATATATATATATATATAGTTAATTTGCCGTGACATTGACCCCCAAAAGGTGTTCATTATTAGACCTATAGTTTGTGCATTATAACCTGGGGCATGCTTTGCTACAAATATTATTTTATGTGAAATGTTTGTCAAACAGGTGACATTTAAATGATTAGTTCCTCTTTTAATAATAAGAACAACACCACACATTTCCATCAGCATACTATTACTAATTTTATTATGCGAATTTATATCATTAAATAATCCGAAAAGATATATTGATATGTTTATATGTCCTAGCTTTCAGCTATCGTCAATAAGAGTTACTTTTTTTTTTTTTTTGCTGCAAAATATTAGTAGTTGACTTTATTCTCTGTTGTATAAGTCATGTTGTCACATATTTTAAAGAAGCCATTACTAGAAAATTAACTAAAGCAAGTTTAATCCGAAAATCCGAAATGAATTTTTCTAAACTAAAAATAATCAAGTTCATACTTACTTTTTTTTTTCCTGCTTTACAATATATAGTTTTATATTTCTTTTTTAAATGAAAAATCCAACCGCATCAGCGGCGCAGTACATTGCGGGAGAGACTCTCATATTTATAAGTTCAAATAATTAGTCTTCCACAAATATTACATTGCAATAAAGTTCAAATAATTAGTCTTTCATAAATTGCGGGCCGTTTAGTTTATTGATTCGAGTTTTTAATTTAAATTGATATGTGATTTTATGTGAGAGCTTTTTACTGTAACAAAAAAGTTAGATGTGACTGTTTGTGAGAGTTTTTTACTGTAGCAAAACTTAAATTCTAAACTCGAATCAGCGTGAAATAAACGAGGCAAACAAATTTGAGTATTTGACAATTAGTTTAGAAAATTACATGCAACCTTTTCTTGTCTGAGCCAATAATGTGTGTATGTACATATATTTCCTACCGATGAACAAAATTATCCTCCATTTTTGAAACCTAACAAGGATAGTCTATTGAAACCTGACCATCCAGAAATTATCCTTTACGCTGTTCAAAATAGTAATAAAATAACCTTTTTTTTGTGAATCTTTCGAAATTCCGAAAGCAACCTCAATAATTATTGTTCAAATATAATTTATTTGCTTAAAAATAAATAAAATAAAGGAAAAAAAAGAATTCAGGGTCCGTTTGGTTCAGGGATTCGAATCATGTGATTTGAACCATTTTCGATTTACGTGTATTTTTTGTGAGAGAAACCACTATAGCGAACCACGAATCTTGATTCGAATCGGGGGACGAATCCCCCAACCAAACATCCCCGTTACTATTCAGACAACCGCAAAGCAAGATTTAATGTGGGGCGGGACCAATCAACAAGTAAAATATGACCAATCGTACTTTTATGTCATTGTTTTTTTCACTTTCTGCGTTCATAATTTGATACATATATTCTATTAACATGATATATTATTATTTAAATAACAAATGTAATAGTGGAGTTCACGTGTTAAGTAATAATACAGAGAGTGATAAAAAATAATGACCCTGCATTTCTCTTATTTTTATTGAATTTTTTCTCTAGATTTAATATCTTAACTAGTAATGCTTAAGGTAATGTTTAAGTATTGGCTGTTAAACACATGTATGCCATTTTTTAACCATTTACCCAGTTAAAAGGTTATATTTTAGTTATTTTAATAAATTAAAAGGGATAATCGTATGATATTTTAAAAACATGAGTGATGTTTTTCAGATTTTATAAGATCTTTTCTGCTTCCTACGCATGCATGCGTATCCAGTTTCATTTTTTCTCTTGCTAAATGGGGAAAAAAAAACACCCAATATTTCTGATATATAGTCCAAACAAATTATTAAGCATGTTTTGGCATTTATATGTACAGATGCGAAAGCTGGTCGGCCAACAGGCTTGACCAATCCGGCAAAGGAAATGTTAATGTTTCACTGAATATCACACACACACACATATACGCATACATATATATATATATATATATATATATATATATATCTGTGTGTATACATATATATGAGAAGAAGAGAAAACCACCAAAGATGTTAGAAAAACAATAATAAAAATAAAAACTATTTGGCACACACTTTGATCAGACTGATCAGACCCCACAATTTTTCCACCGTTAAAGTGTGGTCCGAGTTCATGGTGTACAGATATTGTGTCCTTCTCTTTCTTGGCCTCGCTTTCAGTTTGATGCTGCAGATGATTAGTTTGGTTTGGCTGACACTGTGAGGTATGATCTCACTGCCCACTATGCATGCACGTGGCTTTACTCTTACAAATTTTCATATCCCCAGCTAGCTAGCTTGAGTACCAAACTCATTAGTGCCTCACTGAGAGCTTGTTTTGTAGATGAATTGAAAAGGGAAGTGTTAGAAGGGATGATGAGAAGAATATGAAAGAATTCAAATTTAATCAGTTTTAATTTCCCCTAACATAAAAGAATTAAAGGAAGGAATTGATACCAAATATATATAATAAAAGTATATAAGGTTCTTCACTATTTCTTTATTTTTTTTCGCTTAGATTATATTCTGTTTTTTTATTTTACTATGTTCACTCCTATCAAGTACAGATTAAGTACAGAGTTTAATTATGATCTCTATTATTTAGTACGAGTATTCTTTATATGCAATTTCTTCTTCTAAGATCAATAAAATTTATTGAGCCTATTAATTACTAAATGTGTATTTAGTATTATCTAGTACGGGTATTCTTTATATGCAATTTCTTCTTCTAAGATCAATAAAATTTATTGAACCTATTAATCACTAAATGTATATTTAGTAAATATTAATGTCACATTTATTAAGGAGTCTAAATCTTAACATGCATAAATACACATATACATACATATACATATAAATATATAAGTATAAATAATTGTTTGCATGTTATTGTAAGAGGGGCTATATTATGGATATGCATAATATCTTGTCATAGGCTCTAAGATCGTATACAAGAACGTATGGATACATTTGTCATAATCGTATATGAAAATGCAAGTTTAAAATCATCGATGTCATTAGTACTGATGGAGCACTGCTTTGTCCACCACAAATCTTTCTTTAACTAATTAAAATGCATAGCTAGTTGAGTTTAAAGATTATGGGACTTCTGCTATAATCAGGGGAAAAAAAAAAATTGTTCGACTAGTTACATATTTCTTAACAATTGCACTTTGACTATATTTTGTAATAAAAATGGTCTTATTTATTTTATTAATTTAAATTTAAAATTTTAATTTTATTAGAGTTAAAATTTTTTATAAAAAATTATATTTAATTTTTTCTATTATAATTAAAAGTTCGTATAAAATTAAATATTAATTTAAATTAAAAATTTAAATTGGCACTTGAACAATATGTACTATTATTGTATATACTAAAATAATATACAGCTATGGCCTTTACTACAAACTCTGGTATACTGTGAGAAGCAATTTCTTTCTTTTGTTTTCTTTTCCCTTTTTCTGAAGATATTTGACGACATGAACCCTAAAAGCTGCCCTACAAAAAGAAACAAAAAAGAAGAAATGAAAAACCCTAAAAAGCCTCTGCCGACTAGCTAGCTAGTAGTAGCCAGCAAAAGAGAATCCACCGACTAAACTAAAACAAACAGGCCACTTGTCCTTGCGTACTCGGGGGGAGTTCGGATCCAACTAAAATGGCACAGAAAAAGCTAACTAGTTCTGTCCAAAACCAAATATGAACACAAACCAAGTAACTAACTCCCCCTGAGCCTTCCCCGCTAGCTTACTGATCTGTGTATTGTTGTAACTTGTACGTACGTGCGTGCTGAGGTTGACGTGAGTACTGATGACAATATTAAGGTGTTGACAGTAAATAATTGCCGTTTTCACGTGCTTTTGTTTCTCTTTTCGATCTCTGAGCTCATTTCTTTCTCTCTCCCTCTCTCTATCTCTGATTAAATAACGTCTGACATGCAAAACAACGACCAAGAGGCACTAGGGTTCAGGCCTCTGAACAGAAAACGGAAAGATATATATAGAGACATATATATGCGTATATGTATTCATATATATATGTGTATACACGCACGCACACAGTAGAGGGAATGCTGTAGGATAGAGATTGTGTTCCACATACCAGCCTGGGATATCGTACGGCCTTTTGTGGACGAAATTTTATGTGGGTTCAATAGTTGATGATCAGCTTTTGAATTGAATATGGGTGGATGGATATACGTAAGCAATTACTTAAAAGGTGTGTTTGGGAGATAGATATAAAATTATAATTTTAGATAATGTTTTAAATTGTTTAAAATAATTTTGAATTAATATTTAATTTAAATGATTTTAAATTATAATTTAAAATTTAATGTGATATTTTAAATTAATTCATTTTAAAATTATTTTCTTTTAATTTAAAGTGATTTAAATTTCTAATTATGAATTATAATTTAAACTTAAAATTATGAATCATAATTTTAATTTTAAAATCATAAGTAAAATCATTTGATTTAAATTTTTATATTAATGTCTCGTTTATTTTACAGATTTAAATTTTTAATTTTAAATTTTTATAATAAAAAATTCTCAAAAAATATCCCATCTAATTTTTTTTATTATAATAAAAAATTCTTAAAAAAATATTATATTTCAATTCAAATTAAAAATTTAAATTTAGAAAATAAATAAACTTAAATGAATCTTTGTGCTTCTCTCTCTCTCTCTCTCTCCAAACACCGAAGCCCTAATTTTAACGTGTAGGGGAGGCGATATATATAAAATATATATATCACTTGGGGGAGTTCTTGAGCCGCGAACCTAACTGAGGACAGTGAGTTATCTCTGCAAAAGTGCAATCCCTTTTTCGGGTAGTTGTCGTAATCTTTTTACGATACACATATTTTTAGGAGGAATTTTTTGACTGAAAATTACTGAAACATTACTTTTTCAAAAAAAAATAATAATAATAATTACTAACATTATTTGTAACATTATTCTTATTAATTACCTTTTATTTTTTTCTCCTTTGGCGTTTTGTCTAAAACGGTTTCTAAGCAGGTACAACAAGTTGAGGAATGTACATTCTGGTTTCTCATGGTTCTACTGGAAACTCCTTCTTCATAAGTAATGTTTTCTTGTTTCTTTCCTTGCCCATGGGGTGTATATAATAATTTTCTCCGACATTTTGGACCATTTTTTCTACTTTCTTTTATTTAATAATATTTGAGTGGGAACTTCGTATAGGAGGGAGTGTTTTTTAAGGTATGAACCTAGTTGGTGTGCTTTGACGTTCTAATTAGAAAACATTATAGGGTGGGTTTAGTGGGGTGAGTTTAAAAGAATCCCCAGACTCAAATCCTAGGTGTAACTAACTTGTATATATATAAAAAAATGGTTTTGTTTAGTGATCAGATTATATTAAATTTATATTGTATTTAAAGGCCCATTTGGATTGACTTAAAAAAAATTATTTTTAATTTATTTAGTTTAAAAATCACTTTTGAATCTGTTTAAATGGTCAATCTTAAAGTGTTTTTAATTTCTTAAGTACTTTTAGATTAGTCATCTCCTTAGTGCTTATAAAAAAAAAATTTAGTTATATTTTAACTTTTTATTTGTGAACAACAAATTAAATATCACATCCATATCCTTTTATTACATTATTTTTTATAACATGAAGTGCTTTTGACTTTTTTACCCAAACAAGTTCAAAAGCTCTTCTTAAATATAAAAATATTTTTCAAGCATTATACAAATACTAATTAAAAAGCCTCAACTTATATTTACCTTCTTCTATTACTTAAAAGCACAAACACAAACCATCCCAAACGGGGCCGTAATTGGTTAAATTTTAGGATTAATTTCATTAATGTACCTAAATTTTATACCACATTTCAACATGTTCCCCGAATTATGTATCATAATTCAAAATACCCTATACATTTATGAGATTAATAAAACAACGGGGTGTTGTTACTAACACTTTTATATAAATGCCCCTAAATAATTAATTTTAAATCAACTTATTCTTCAACAATTAATTTTGTATCAACTCACCCTTGATTATTTAAAAAATAAGGGGATAAGTTAATACAAAATCAGTAGTCTAAGGCTATTTATGAAATAACATTAGTTCAATGAGTATTATGAATTATTTTTCATATTTTAAGAGGCGAAATAAACTATTTTCAAAATTTAAGAACATGTTGAAATAGAATACAAAATTCAGGTAGAGTTTATGAATCTTGCATGAAAAGTAATTGAGAAAGGAAAATTTTCTTCCCCCATTTGTTTTAGTAATTTAATTTCGTTTGAACAATGAGTACAATCTGAATTCATGTTTGATAAGCATGTAATTTGAATTATATTCCTTATTTGAACTGATTTAAACTGTTTAATTTAGAATTTAACTCCCTCTTAAAGTAACTTAAACCGTTCAAAGAATTTTTAAATAGTAAAAAATGCTAACTCTATCTACTTTTTACACTTACCAAGCATAAATTTGATTTTTATATCCTGTTTAGATTTAAATTTTCACTGCATATTTAAATATCAATTCAAACAATAATTTAAATCACAACGTTTAAATTTTTTTTGTTTAAATAAAAAAAATTTAAACCAACAAAACTTCACAAATGAACCAAACAGGGACTTTGTTTCCATGCTAGCTACTAACATTTATTGGAAACTACCATCAAGGTATCCCGGTTCGTTATTGATTTTCCTTTTCAAGTGTAGACATCAACATGCATGAAAGTTCGGTGGTGCACATTGTCGTAATCATGAATATTGAATCCAAAAAAAAAAAGAAGACGAAGAAACTTTATGTTGTTTAAGACTTTATTTACGGATTTGAGTTTATAATTTAAATTTTATTATAGTAAAAAAATTTTAAAAATAATCAATTTAATTTTTTATTATAATAAAAAATTTTATATAAAATTACATTTTAAATTAAATTATAAATTTAAATTAATAAAATAAACCGGATATAATAATACGAACCACTTATGCAAAGAAAGGTATTTGTACAAGACGTCATGGCATGAAATGTAAGAATCTCTTTTCTATTTTGCGAAACCTAGCTAGCATAACTTTGAAGAAACAGTGGCCCATGCACGCATTTGCTATCGGATTAGGCTAAAAGTTACTGTGGATTTTGCTTTGGGGTTAGTCAACTGCCTAACTTTTACTACGGACAAATCGTATCTGAATCATTGATTGTATGAGCTATCACACAGTGAAAAGTCATGTGATTCCTACGCTAGTCAACATGAGCTAGACAGTGACGTCTGTGTTAGTGTCGTTTTGGCACTACACATATAAGATATATAAGGCCGTTTAGCTCACCATTCAAATTTCTTATTTGTAAAATTTTTTTATTATAATAAATAAAATTAGATGTGATTATTTTAAAATTTTTTTATTATAATAAAATTTAAATTTTAAATTTAAATTAATAAAATAAACAGAATTATAATTCTTTTTTTTTTTTTATCAACTATATGAACTTTAATCGAATAAAAATGCTTTGGGGTTAACTGTTGCCGCTAATTAATTAAAGGCCGACCTCATACGTAATAGTTGAATCTGAATCTCGTCCATTTTTTTTAATTTAAATTAAAAATTTATATTAAAAAATAACTTTATAAATAAAAATATTATAATAAAAAGTTTAAATTTAATTTTTATAAAAAAAATACTGTAGAAAAAATTTAAATTTTAATTTAAATTAATGAAACTTGAAATTATAATATTGATGTTTAACATTACTGATATCTCGTTGATCAAGTGATTATAGAAGGGAAAATCTTAAAACGACATCTTTATATATATACACTCAGATACGTAAATATGGCTGTAACCAGTTTTGTTTTTTTATTTTATTGATTTAATTACCAGCTGGCCTTGGGGGACAAAACACCCTTCTGGCTCTGTGGCAAGCACGCCTGAGGGCCACAACGAGGGTTTGTGTAGTATAGCACTTGAATATCACGTGCTAAGACATGCAGTATTTTGACCAAGGCCTTTGAATTCTAGTTCATACTCATCTTTTTCTTGACCTGAAAATATGACACGCGTCCTGCTCTTGTTGTCTCTCGAAAGTTTTTACACATAAAACTCAAAAAAAGACAACTCAAGTTTCAACTTTATTCAAGTTCACGTTCTTTTAAGTTTTAACTTCACTCAATTTTACTCAGCTTTATTCAAGTTCTAACTTCAACTCAAGTTATAACTCAAATTCAACTCAAAAACTACACTCAAATTACACTCTAAAAGAACAACCCCTCGTATATTCGCGATCAAAATCGATTCTATGCTCCATACGAAAAAAACCCACCCAAAAAATAACTCAAAGGAGTAGCTTCTTTGAGGATATGGATTATCTTGTCCCACCATCAAAATAGTTTGGGAATTTTAAGATTATTGATATAAATATAGACGAATGCATACATCTTTCTCCACGAGTCTAAGATCGAGTAAGAATTTAGAATCAGTTTAGTTCGTTAATCGAGTTTTTAATTTGAATTGGGATGTGACTTTACGTGAAAATTTTTTATTGTAATAAAAAGTCAGATGTAATTATTTAAAAGAATTTTTTAGGCCTCGTTTATTTTACCGATTCGAGTTTTCAGTTTTAAGTTTCCACAGTAAAAAATTCTCAGAAAATATTACATCTAACTTTTTTTGTTAGAGTAAAAAGCTGTCAGAAAAATATCACATCTCAACTCGAATCTGCGAAGTGAACGAGGCTTTAATGTAACAAAATTTGAATTTTAAACTCAAATCGGTAAAATAAATATGATTATATTATGGCCGGATCTTATAAGAACCTATATATATATGTATATAAATGCGCATGTGACAAATGGTTGAGAGATGTGCAACGAACGAGTGTATATATGCTTATTTTGTGAGATTGATAGCTATACAATTGTCTTTGGCTAGTTTATATGCATATATCTTTTCATATTGAAGTAGAGAATAACGTCAATAGTTGGTATTGTCATCAAGTTCCCATAGATAGAGTTCGAGAGCGTGACGCGTCCTCTTGATGTCGAGTAATCGATCCTTTGAGGTCAATTTTGAGATCACCAGAGAGATATTGTCTATTATTGGCCCTATGGTAAAATCGCTTGGGGCTTCAGACATCCACATATTGAGATTGAGTGTGACATCACTTGCAAATAATTCAAAATATAAATCGAAATCAACATAGAAGGTTTCATGAGATTGAGATCACCCCTTGAGACCCATTCAAATCGCAATATGTATCGAAATCAACATCGAAGGTTTCAGAATTTCTTTAATAGTTTCTAATAAAGAAAATCATTAATATTTCCAAAACTCTTAGGAGGGTAGATAGATTTCGAATCATGATTTTGGATCCTGATTTATAATAGTGTTTGTTTACAGTGATTTTAAATCATAATTCAAAATCAGTGTTTTGTTTGTGGACGTTTAGTTTATGGATTCAGAATCATAATTCATAACCATTCTTGATTTACGTGTATTTTTAGTGAGAAAAAATATTATAGCGAATCACGAACTATGATTCAAATCATGACACGAATCTACTAACCAAATGCTTCTTAATCATAATTCAGAATCTGATGTGATGTTTTAAACCAGAATCACTCATGATTCTAAAACCTCCCCCTTTGATTCAAGGTGATTCAAGTTCTTAATTTTGAATCATGATTTTAAAATTATGATTTGAACTCAAAATTATGAATCATGGTTATAATTCCAGAATTATAATTAGAATCACTCTGATTTGAATCCTTGTACCATTCATTGGTGAAACGAATTTTCTACTTGATTACATTGACTGTAAATAAAACATTCAATTCATCCTTTACTCTCTTTGCTAATACTCTGAATATCAGAGTCTCACTATAAACTATAGACGATGAGTTTCATAGCTCCAACATACAGATGAAAGGATAGTAGCATGACAAAATTCTAAACCCATGGAATTTCATAAAGATTATTAAATTACCTTTTTCTATTTAACATTATTCTGAAATAATTTCATAGTTCAAAACTACCTCCTGCATGAAAGGGGTTTTTTTTTCATGTATATATATATATATATATATATTTTCTACCACATAACTCTCCTGTAAATTATCACATAAAATATTAAGATATTTACCATGCAGTTCTCTGTTCCTATCAGTCCATAAAACGGATACGAATGTTTCTGCTATGCATGTCTTCACGGGTACCTGAGCAAGCAAATTTAATGACATAAAAAATAGATGGATATTGGCGAATGAAATGTGACACGCCAAATATACGTTAACAAAACTCAAATCATGCTCAAGAAACTCTTTCCATAAATATTAAAAATGTTAAGTAACAAAATAACATAATAAACGCATTCTTTTAATATTGTATTTTGCTTCAAGTATTATTTACATTTGTTAAATTGATCAATAATCAACGGCAGCTTTTTATAAAACGAGTCCTTCACCTACATTGTATTCAGTTTACGATAATCAAAACCACTATTTTTTTACTGTTACAAGTAGAGGCAAATCATAATTACGACGAATAACGACATCATATATAAGAATTAGCAACTTGTAACGGTTCCATATGATTTGCATTTATCAACATGTATTTAGAGTTTATTTGGTACGAAAATTTAAACCAGAGTAATTCTAATCATAATTTTAAAACTAAAATCATAATTCATGATCATAATTTCAAATCATAATTTTAAAATTATAATTCAAAATTAAAAGTTTGAATTTCCTTGAATGCATAATTTTAAAATCATAATTTAAACTAATTTAAAATATTATTAAATTTTAAATTATAATTTAAAATCATTCAAATTAAATACTAATATTAAATTAAATATTAATACTAAATCATGATTTTAGAATCTGAAAATGCATCCAAATGCATCCAAGCCCATTTGCGAGTGGTATAAATAGGTCAAATAAATTGGCTTCCTTTATAAAGGATATTTCTACGCTATATTTTTAAAAACAGTCTATTCTATATATTCTTTAATTTTAGTATGGTTTTAGTCTAATCCAACAGTTTAATTTTAATACGGCTTTAGTGAAATCCAATAGTTTAATTTTAATATGGTTTTAGTCAAATCCAACAGTCTAATTTTAATATGGTTTTAGTCAAATCTCACAGTTTAATCAACAGTCAGAAGTGAATAGGAAGTCAGAAATAAATAGAGACAGAAAGACAGTGAGAGCGTACAGAAATAAGATCCCTACCACAAGTTCTCTAAAGAAAATCCATTTCATGAAACACATTCTTCACACTTGTTTTTGATTAGTCCATACAGAAATATGCGGCACTACTGCATTACATACTTAGCATTAGACTGTGATTAGAGTAACGACAGTCTAATATAATAATTAATGATAATAACATTAGGCATTAGAGATCAAACACTACATGCAGACGCTTCTCTGCTATCACCACGCGCTTTCACAAAATCCAGAGTTTCTCCAACCAAAAAACCGTTTCCAAAACTGGAGACCTCTACATTAACTAAAAACCACGCTATCCATGCCCTACTTAAGCTTGAAACAAATAAAAATTAACAAAAAAAAAAAAAAAAAGGAATACAGTATACTAATAAATATACAGCTTCCATATCAATCCCCTAATTAAACATATCCCACAACAATAATTAAGTAGCCACATAATTATAATAATAGTAATAATAATTAACCCTAATTATTTATATTTAAAACCAAACTAGAATTCCCTAACTTGCGCAGCCGCGGCACTGAGAGAATGCTTCATCTCACAAGACAGCTTCAGGACCTCGCTTAGATCAACAGGCCAGGTCGGGTCTTCGGCCCATTCGAAATTCCTCACCAGCTCTGCCACCCAGCGCGTGACCGTCACGATCCCGAGGTTCTTACCGGGACAAACGCGCCGGCCCGCGCCGAAAGGAGCCAGCCTGAGGTCGGAGCCCCGGACGTCCACGTCAGCAGCGAGGAACCTCTCGGGTTGGAAAGCGAGCGGGTCCTCCCACACGAGCGGGTCGTGGGTTATGGCCCACATGTTCACCATGGCGGTGGTGCGCGCCGGGACGACCATCCCGTTGCTGAGCTGGACATCCGACGTGGACAGGCGGGCCCACGAGAGGAGCGGGCCAGGCGGGTGCACTCTCAGGGTCTCCTTCACCACCGCCTGCAGGAAAGGCAGGCTCGCGAGCTCAGCGTCCGTCACCGCTCTTCCTTCACCCGCAACGGATACTATCTCTTCACGGAGCTTCTCTTGCTTCTCCGGGTGGAGGATCAACTCGGCCATCACCCACTCCGTCAGCAGAGCTGTCGTATCAGTGCCTCGGAAAATCATCTCCTGAACGAGTCAACTCGCCGAGTCATAACTAGATCATAATTACAAAAACGACCGAGGAAAAATGAAAAAAAAAAAAACAGATTAATTACGTACCCATAAAACAGCGATCATGTCATCGTCTTGAAGCTTCTCGTCGCCGTCCAAAGAGAGCAAAACATCAACGAAATCTCCATGATCAGAAATATTGTTCATATTCTTATTACCGAGTCGGTGCTGTTGAATGATGCCCAGAACGAGTTTCCTGACTCGGGGAACGAGTTTCGCGCATCGCTCGTTTATGCGAAACGGGTCGTAGAAGTAACTCAGCCATGGAAGATAATCAGACCAGTTGAAAGCGCCCAAGAGCTCGAACCCTTCTCTTACCATGTCCTTAAGCTCCTCAAGCTCTTCGCTATCGTGCAGCGGGTCATATCTTTTTCCAAACACGCTTACCATGATGTTGTTAAGCGACGCCACTTGGAGGTGCTTTCTGAGTGAGACGAAGCCGTGGAGCTTCTGCTCGGTTGCTATGTTGTGCAGCATGGCGGCGCATTCTAGCTGGCGGCCGCTTTCATGGGCTAAAATGCGCCGGGGAGAGAAAAGGTGAGTAGAAGCTATTCTCCTGAGGAGCCGCCAGTACGTGCCGTTCGGTGCGAAGCCGATGGCGCGGCCAAACATCAGGCTCTTAGCCGACTGCTTCAACGGCCGGTCCGCGAAGTGCGGGGAGGTCAGTATTTCCCTGGCGGTGTGGGGATCGGAGGCCACGACGAGGGGTGTCGAGCCGAGGCTGAGAGCCATGAGTTGTGTCTCGTCTCGGCTCCAGGCCATGGAAGCCAGGGCTCGGTGAGCCAAGCCCCGGCTCAGGGTGAAGAGGCTCCCGAAGATGGGAAGCCCACGGGGCCCACGGATGGCGGTTGGGCCTCTCCGGTTCCTCCCGTCCTTCCATGCAACGCCGCCGGTCGCAAAGGCCCACGTGAGAAGCCCAAACGACACGAAAGCCAGGGCCAGAGAGAGCAAAACGCAGCCGTCCAGAAGGGTCTTGGAGCCGAGAAAAGCTGGTAAGGTAAACACCCACCAGCTTGTGTCTTTTGTTACAAGAGAAGTGATCTCCATGTTTTTTTTTTTTTTCTAGAGAGAGAGAGAGAAGGCTTTGGCGGTTTTTGTTTCTGGTTAGTTGGTGAAGGGTAAGAGAGGTGTGTGTTGGGTGAGAGAGATATATAGGGGCAGGGAAATTGTGTGTTTCTATATGGCACCACCACACAAAAGTAGAATCTGCTTTATATGTGTGTATAATAATAATAATAATAATATTCTATTCCTCAGACTTGGGATGATTTTAACGAGAAAAAGAAGTGGTATATACATGTAGCTGTCTACAGTCCTTGGGGAAGGACCATATATATTCTTATGGTAATATATAGAAATGATAGTTTAACACAATGTATTTATTCCCCATGACACTTGCATTAAAAATACGTAGTGCTAAAAAATTTAGTTATCACCAATTCTTGTTAAACATTAGGATTCTGTTCATTTTACCGATTTAAGTTTAAAATTTTAATTTTGTTACAGTAAAAAATTCTCAGAAACAATCATATTTAATTTTTTTACTACAATAAAAAACTTTTACATAAAGTCACATTTTAACTCGAATTAAAAATTTGAATCAACGAACTAAACAGACTCTAGTGGTGTTTGTATCACGTTAAACTAAATTAAAGATGTAAAATTGCTTGGTGTTTCACCTTTCTAACATTCGTGCTATGTTAGATTGCGTTTGAGTTACATTAAATAAGATCCTTGTTATATTAATTAACCGTAATTTTATTTTTCATACAAATCTATATGTTAATGTAAAAGTATGGTCCTATTGGGAGAGCCATAAAAAAACCCTATATATATATATATATATATATATAGAGAGAGAGAGAGAGAGAGAGAGAGAGAGAGAGAGAGAGAGAGAGAGAGAGAGAGAGAGAGAGAGAGAGAGAGAGAGAGAGAGAGAGAGAGAGAGAGATTCAAATAATCAATCTAATTGTTTGGTGTTATAAATGACTCAATCACATTTTGTCATCTTATTTAATGAATTAAAACGTTAAAGCGTGAAAAAAGTAAATTAAAAATATGGTTGGTTCAATCTCATTTTAGACATCAAAATTGAAGATATAATAATATGAATTTTGTGTGTGTGTGTGTGTGTGTGTGTGTGTGTGTATATATATATATATATATTGGAAGGATATATTCACGTGGCGAGAGGAAGGGAGAGACAATTGTGGTTTGCAATTTTGCATGAGAGAGAGAGAGAGAGAGAGAGAGAGAGAGAGAGAGAGAGAGAGAGAGAGAGAGAGTGTGGTTGGGGTGTGATGAGGACGTTATGGATGGGTATTGAAGAGCGCAGGTTAAATATGTGCTGCTGAGATAAAGGCGTATAAGAGCATTGAATGGGAACATAGGTTTTTGAGGCTAAAAACGGCGAACCAATTTCCCAAACAATTTAATTATATTTATTTTCATTGTCTCGCTATAAAGGCAGATCCATGTATGTTGAGAGAGAAATAACGCTTGGGGCTCAAGTAACGCGCGCATTGAGAGCTGTGACGGTTTTTAATTGAATGTGCGTAAAGACGCAGAGATAGCTGCTCTCTGCTTTGATCATTTGAGAGGGACTTGTGAGAGATCTATTTGATGTTTCCATTTTAACTGTAATTAATTCTTCTTATTATTATATTGCATAGAATAATCTTAAGAGTTTAAAAAAAAAAACTTTTAAAAAGGAAAAAAAATATGGTTGCATGTATTATCTAATAATAATTTTATAACTAATTACGTCGAAGAATCTTCCATCCAATAAAATAATAATAATACCAAAATAATAATAATACTAATCTTTTCCAGCATTTTTCTTATTTATTTCTATATACACCAAAATATTTAAGACTGAACAAATCATAAGACTGTGCATGTCCCGTTTAGTTCGTTGATTCAAATTTTTAATTAAAGTTAAGATATGATATTATGTGAGAACTTTTTATTGTAACAAAACTCAAATTCTAAACTCGAATCGGCAAAGTGAACGGGTTGCATTCGGCTAGAGGATTTTTTTTTATTTATTTATTGCTGATTTGATTTTGCATAATAGTCTCAATGAAGTTATTTTATTTTTCCCTTGAAAAAAGGAAAACGTTTCGAAGAGTGAGTGGATGTTGTACTCCCACACATAAATGATAACGATAATATATTTAGGCGTTTCTTCCTCAATTAAAATCATATTCTAGACATTGTAACGACAGTATTCTTTAGTGGCACGTATATAGGCGTGCTTGTCGTACATTCTAAAGGATGACATATGAACTAATATAAATGCTTTTTTTTTTTTTTTTTTTTTTTTGAAGTTACAAAATTGTTGACATGCTTTCTTTGATGCCAATATTCAACGATATATTGCATTATAGAATATTGATTGTTAAACAAAGTTATAATCTCAACGCATAACAGGCAACAATATTAAATAAATAAATTTTCTGAAAACTTCTTCCCTAAAATGAGATTCCAGAAAAAATAGTGATGTGATATTAAGGATTTAATTTAGTATATATTTTATTTTTACCCTTCGAATTTTAATTAATTTGTCACTTTGTCTCCCGAACTTTAAAAATTAGTTTGCGTACCAGTAATTTTTCCCCTTTTGTTTATTTGACTAATGGATTTGATGATGTAGTAATTGTTAAATGACTAATTTAACAAATTATTTGCATAAATGCCCCATAAAGTATGTATCGTATTTCCCTGATCTATCAAAACACATAAAAATGCCTCTAATCTTTAGAAAACATAATAAAATAACAGTTTTATTAATGTGGTCATTAAGACATTAAATTCTAATTGAATCATTGAAAGTGATTAAATATTAAGAAATATAAAAATGCTTCACTTTAAAAAATTTAAAAATTAAATAATTTTAAAAAAAATTAAAAAAAAAATCAAAAAAGAAAAGAGGAACAAAAATTAAAAAGTCATCCTCTTTAGCTCTTGAAGTGTAGATTAAAATAAAATTTTCACTTAAAGAAGAAGAATGTTTTTTGATGTTTGAAGAGGAAGAGATTTTTTTTTAATCTTTTTTATTGATATTTTTTACTTGTCTTTTGGATTTTTTGAATTTTTAGTGGCATGTTATATCAACTAATGTTTTTTATAGAAAAATTTGAAAAACCTAAAAGAGAATTCAAAAATAAAAAAAATTTCTTTTAAGGAAAAAATGTGTTTTGATATGTGCTTTCAGAGTTGAAGAGGAATAAGGTTTTTTTTTTTAAAAAAAAAAAAAATCTTATTTTCTTTTGGGTTTTGATTTTTGAAAAAAAAAATAGTTCATTTTTTAATTTTAAAATTTTTTGAAGTGTAGCATTTTAATATTTATTATTATTATTATTATTATTATTTTTTAATATTTAATCACTTTTATTAATTCGATTAGAATTTAATGTCTAATTAATTTTTAATAACATGCCACATCAATAAAACTATTATTTTATTATGTTTTCTATAGATTATAGATATTTTGATGTATTTAAATAGATCATGGGGTATTTTGAAATATGATACATATTTCAAGGGACACTTATGCAAATAATTCATTAAACTATCCCTCCAATAATTGTCACATCATGAAATCCCTTCGTCAAATAAACAGAAGGGGCATAGTGACTAACATTTTAATCAGGGGGTGCCCAGGCGAATTTTAAAAGTTCGGGGGACAAAATAACAAACAGACTAAAGTTCGGGGGTAAAAGTAAAATTTATCCTTTAATTTAATTTAAATGTATAATTTCCACATGTTTGTTTTGTACAAAAACCCTCTTAACTATTCGAATTTGGTAATTTATTCCTTATTCTTTTTTCTTGGTATTTGACCCCTTATGTAAAAATCTTTATAATTAAGGTCCAATCAAAAGCATGTTTATTTTTATGACAATTTTGATCACAATCCACACACATAAGCATCTCTTAAGGACAATGAATGTCCTTTCTCACCCTATTTCTTTGACTATCTTGATGTCAGTGTCATCTAATTTGTCTAAACACAATTAGCTATGACCAACAACTATTGATTTTTAATGTGCAATGTCCTCAACAGAGACTTCAAGGGTGAGAAATGACCTTTATTGCCCTCAACAAATGCTCACATGTGCGTCATGTGATCAAAATCATAAAAAAGAATTGAGGTTGTTTATTATTGCAAAGATTTTTAAGTTGAAGGGTCAATTGTTAAAAAAAAAAAACGAATAGAGACTAAATTGTTAAATTTGAATAATTAAGGGGTGTTCATATAAATAAGTCATTTCCATATAAATATGATTTATTAAGTTTTATGTGGCGCTATGTAAATTTTAATACAAACATGTACATATCTGATTGTTAAAAAACTAATCTAACGGTTAAAAATAACGGTTCCTACTGGTAGAGCAAAATAGCATCTACATCATAAAGATTATCTATTTCTTAAATCTTGTGGAAAATTCATGTGTATATTCACTATTGAGAGTATGAGTTTATCGACATAAACAATAAACATAGGTTAGCTTTGACTCATAATCTTAACAAAAATCAAGAGACGTCATTATTTATTACTATATTAGTCTAGTTTTTACGTTATTGTTTTTCATTAATACTGACAGATAATTTGTCATAATGTAAGTGTTTATTTGTTTATAAACTCTAATGACAATTTTTAACACTCTATTTAACTTTATTTTCAATTTAAATTATAATTTATTTGCATATTTATATACCGATTCGAAGCACAATTCAAATCAGCATGATTTAGATTCTACAATTCAAACCAAGTACTAATATCAAAATTTAATAAAAGTTTTATAAATTATAAAGCATTCATATATCCTAATGTATAAGGTAAATATTACTCGGTCCTAAACTATAGTTAAGTGGTAGCTAGTATAGTACAAAAATCATGTGGTTAGACAAAATTATAGCACGCCTTGGCGACTATTGGTAACTATATGCAACATGATTTTAGAAAACTTTAATACGTTACATAATTGATTAATTACTAGATATTCATGTAATAATAAATGTGCAATCAAATGTGTAATTAATTTGATACACATTTATCATGCGACTTTGGGATTAACAGTAATTAATAATACTTAGATTACACCATAAAATCTATTAGGGTCAATAATCACAAACCATAAATCTTAATCTAGTGTATGAGGTAAATTTACTGATCCTACATGTTAAATAGTTAAGTAACCCGTATTAAACTGTAATATGTTACCATTAAGCATTCATTTTGGTGATTAACACTTACTAGTAATAGTGATCACTCATCATATTGCCAAACAATATATGAAGTATACATTTAATAACCCTTACTAATTTATTTCAATTTGATATTGATTAGTAGAACCTAGCAAAAACTTATGCGTTATACTTATGACGTATAGTGTTACTTTATATTAGGGGTGTTCATCGGTTAAAAATCTATAATTTCAGTCAGTTTCAAAACTGAACTAACAATGTTATTTTTTTGAAAATTTTAAACCGAAACTGAGCTAAAAAATAATATCTTAACCGACCGATTTTTATTGATTTTTACCGGTCAGGTTGTCTTAACTAAAAATTATTTTGTTAACTATTTTCCTCTTAAATTTTAACCATTCAAATATTTAATATTTAAATAGGTAAAATTAAACAGAAAAAATGGCTTAAAAGACAAAAACATAAAGCCTAAAAGAATGTACCCTTAAGAACTAAGGCTTTACATCTAATCTCAATTAGAAAACTTATTTATATTGAAGTCCATCATATTAAAGAAGTTAGACCACTCTAACTTATAAGTTGTGATTGATAAATCAAATACCCCTTTATATAAAATAGTTGAGAGAAGACATTCTCATCTCTTTTCAATGTGGGACTTTCATATCTTTTGAAAAGTCCCACATTGAAAAGAGATGAGAATGTTTTTTCTCAACTATTCTATATAAAGGGCTATGTATCACAACATACAAGTTAGAGAGGTCTAACTTCTTTTCAATATCTATCTTCAATAATATGATGGACGTATTCACCATCTACAAGGTTAGAGGTTTGAATTTATAGATAATAAAGTTTTTTTTAAATAAAGTAGAAGGTAGTCAGTCAGTTTGGTTTAATCGATCACCTTAGCTGCATAATTGAAACCGAATCGCCCATGAACCATGGACGGTCGATTAACCGACTAAATTAGTTGGTTTGATGACGTGGAATTGAATCTTCAGTTTTTTTCAATTTGTGACGGTTTTTCAACTTTTTGAACACTTCTATTTTATACTACAACTATCGTAACCCAAAATTTTTCTTTACCTCTGACTCTGTTCAATTTTCACCATCTTTTATTAAATTTGATTAATTAAAAATTTAATGGGTCATAAACGAGTATTATGCATTATAAAAGTAAAAAATCAGCTTAGTTACGAGTTCAATATGGTTGTTACACTTTCAATACTTACAGGCTTCTATCTGCATTAGTTACATTGTCATTTAAACACATACTCCCATAATATTTTAATAATGTATATTGTTATTTAATTCGGTTAAAATTACTGTTACACCCTTAACTTCAATAAAATATTAATTTTGGGCTCAGACTTATAGGGTGCGTTTGGAACTCGTTCTAAAATAGTTTTATTTTCTGTATGAAAATGGAAATCAAAACGTTTTTAATCTCAGACAGAAATCATTTCTGAAAATGCATTTGGTAGTTTTATTATGAAATTGTTTTCGATATAAAAAAACATAAATGTTGTTTGGTAATTCATTTATATTGACCCTAAAAATTTTCTTATTAAATCCTTCTTTGTTCCACATGGGAACCTTCTGGTGATATATTCCTAATTTCCACTTCTTTGTCTCTCCACAAAACGTGCTTTCACCCAAAAAAAAGAAAAAAAAATTCCTGCGAACTCTCCTCCTTCAATGGATTTCTTCAAGTCTGTCTTTTCTCCTTCAATGGATTAACGGATTTCTTCAAGTCTGTCTTTGCCGACGAACCCTTGGAGCCCTCCGACTCTAATGAGGCCCAAAACAACAATGCTCCACCTACCGCACGGATCTCGAGGAGTTTGGCTCCAGCCTGAGGATGGAGACGGCGGTGATCCGTGACGCCTCCTCATGCGCCGTCAAGGACCTCCCGGCGTCACTCGAGATCGGTGCCACCATCACTCAGGAGTCGCTCGAATTGGTCGGCCAAGCAATCGATGACATTAGGAGCTTTGTTTGGAAATCGATGGCCGAGATCATTTCTCAAGGCATGCATTCGATTTTGGCCGTCGCCGACGAAGACTTTGACGCTTTTCGCCGGCCGAGACAACTTATTTTGAACAATGTTGATCTCGAGAAAAAGGTTTAGATTTAATGAAGTTCAAGTAAATAGTAAGGAGAAAATGAAAATAAAAAAAGAAAAACCACTCAAATTCATTTTCAAAAATTCAATGATTTTGTGAGAACCAAAAACATTTTCAATTTTATTTTTGGTTGAAGATTGCTTCAGACGCAATGCTCAGATCACTTTCATTTTTTTCCTCGAAAAATGTTATTCTAAACAAGCACATAGCCGCCCAATCCACCTAACACGGTCAGAGCACAACATGTAGAAGTTTGCCGCATGGCTCACGTTTTAAATTTGTTGATGCGAAAAGCCTTCCACGTTGGTGTCGTTTCTCACACGATTGTCGAGAGTTGGCCTATGTATATAGACATATATACATTTATATATACGCACATAGACACACACGTTACAATCTAAATATTTGTACTTTCTTTTTATGAACGACAAGTAATTACATAGATTTTGTAATTGAAGTTTAAATGTAATTTTATAGGAGAATTTTTAACTGTAATAAATAAATTAAATGTGATTTTTTATAAAAAATTTTAATAATAATAAAATTAAAATTAAAAATTTAAATCGATAAAATAAATAAGATTACAATTTTTATTTTCTATCCTGCTCTTATTTTTCTCTTTAAAGTTACTTGTACAATTTGTGTAGTACTCTAGTTGGAAGAACGTGCATAATATTAATCAGCTGAATTTTTGGGTACGTGAATGTAAATTGATTTTAAAAGTTTAATTCTTTTTCCTGATTTATCATTCCCGAGTGTTTAGTAGAAAAATATTTAAGTAGAGAATATTCCAACGAAAAAAAAAAAAGATTTTAGCTTGGCAGTCTTTACCTTGGGAGCAGGAGTACCAACATTTATGGTCCGTTTGTTTCGAAAATTTTAATATGATTTAAGATTACAGTTTTTGATTCGTTACAATATTTTTTTTATAAAAAATTTAAATTTTAAAAATTAAAATCATGAACTATAATTCTGAATCTATGAATTAAACGTCATCTTACTTACAATCTTAGTTAAAAGATTATCCTACCTCAAGTAAATCTTAACAGTTAACTCCAAACAAGAAACTCATCCTAGTGTCTACATATCTCTAAAATTCTTTGGCGGACATGAAGTGGAAGTCGAAGCTCGTAGATGAATGAAGTCGCGGCGACCTTTAAAGCGGCAGCACAATCCGTTGCTCAAGCCTCTTAAACCAGGTTGTGCCTAATGAATACATGTGAAATGAACAAATATGCTAGTTTAGTCAGATGAGGAAACAAACTATATATAAAATGAACATATTTAGGGTATGTTTAGTTCACTGATTTGAGTTTTTAATTTGAGTTGAGATGTGATTTTATGTAAGAGCTTTTTACTGTAGCAAAAAAGTTAGATGTGACTGTTTTTAAAAAAATTTTACTGTAATAAAACTCAAATTCTAAACTCGAATTGGTAAATTGAACGAGATCTTACTAGCTTAGTCAAATAAGGGCGCAAACTGAGGAAATGTTTCATCAGAATTCACTATTTGGAAAAGATGAGATTTGTATATAAGCATACATATGTTTGTTTGAATGTTAAAATCTCAAACTAAATTAAATCCAACATGTTTGTTTAACAACATGCAATGTGTATACCTTTCCTGCATTTGTTGAATCATTCTCTTCTCTATCAAACCAACCAGAATAATACACCCTTGATCTCTAATTTCCTCAAAGCTTAGCCAACTCCTGTTTGAAGTGCACCAAATAACTTATCTTGACATCTCAGCAAACCATAAGTAGTCTTCTGTGGTCTGGGATAACAGTATGAAAGCCTACATGAGTAGTAAATTTGACATTAGCAAAGTAAACGTGCCCTAAAGTTTAACAATCTGCTGTTGAACTAACTCAATCTCTATGGATCACCTTCCTATTTGGCTCCTGGAATTCTCAAATATATGAACTGGCAAATTTCAACGTTTCAGCCACGTTAATACAGTTTCCATTGTGCAAAAGGAGTTAGAACCGATCCAGATCCGTCAAAAAAGTATCCATCAAAAATACTCCTTTGAAGCATAGTGAACCTTGGACGACGCTTGATTCAATCAGATTAATAATGTGTTAAACGAAATTTTATTGCAATATTTTGAAGAGAGAAAAAAAAAAAAAAAACGAAAAATTTCATGCCAACACAAATATATATGGTTTCTATATCCTTGTTACAAAGAATGACAGAAGTGTTCATACCAATACACAAGGAAAATAAAGAAGCTTAACATCAAAGTGGAGAACTGCATGATGTTTAGGCAAAATAATACCCACATAGCAGAGCAGAGAAGGAAAACAAAGAACGTTGATACGGTGATAGGGTTAACATTAAAAAGGAAAAATAGCTGTGTTGAGCAAGTCCACATTATATTGTGCCCTATTTGTGGGGTGGGGAAAAGAAAGTAATCAGAGAGTATCATTTCTTGGTGCTTCAGGGAACCAAGAGCTCCAATCATGAGATTGCAAATATTGCTTCATTTAAAATATATAAATTAAAAAACTAATACCAACTAAAATAATAATAATAACCCCAACCCCAAAAAAAAAAAAAAAAAAAAAAAAACCCTAAAAACCCATTAAATCATTTCTCATGCAGGGCCGCCTTCTTTGTGTGGGCGAGGTGGGGTTGCAACGTCAATGGGTGGGGAGGGGGTGGTTGTACCACCTAAGCAGAGGGAGATCTAACGGGCAGAAGGGGAAGGCCAGTGGCTGCACTTGGGCTTGGAAGATCTCATGTTGAGGAGCATTGAGAATAATAGAATTGTTGGTCACAAGTTTTCCTAATATAACCCTTTGGTTAAGCCAAATCTTTCTGTTATTTCAGCTACTGCTTATATCTTCATATGGTCTCGCAGTGCCTGATGCTGGAGACCAGATTTGACAAAAACATAAGAATCTGACTGTAAAGGAAATAGGAATACTATTTAGCTCCAGGAAGGAATTCTAGAAGATACGCACTATGAGTTTCCTACATTTCAAATTCAGCCATATCATGACAGGTAATGCGAAAACATAGAAATTCAAATACCAAAGTGGAGAAATGCGGGGGTTCTAATAAATAATCCAATTAGATTACAAGGAATGCAACAAAAACTTTATGACTCGATAGGAACTGTTTCTCATTGAATTCCTTTCTACTCTACTAAATTCTCTCCAAAACCTAGAAGAAAGCAGATAAAAATCTTAGACAGGATAAAACAAAAAAAAAGGGAGAAAATAAAATAAAAAATGATGATGATCTATCATGATGCCATTTACTCATTTTTATCCAGGACTCAAAAAACTGAGAGCAGGAGTACCAAACATTACTGCTTATAATCTTAGTTAAAATTATGTACTCAAGTATTTCTTAACAGTTTAACTCCAAACAAGAAACTCATCCTTGTGTCTCCACCTGTCTCTAATATTCTTCGGCGACATGCATGGAAGTCAAAGCTCATTGAGGAATAAGGTTGCGGTGATCTATAAAGCCACAGTGCAGTCCGTCACGCAAACCTCTTAAGCCTGATTGTGCCTAATGAATACAGGTGAAATGATCAACAAACTTATTAGTTTAGTCAGATGAGGAAACAAACTATGTATAAAAGGAACAAATTCACTTACTAGCCCAGTCACACAAACTGAGGGAGTTTTTTTTTTATTTTTCAGAATTCATTATTTAGAAAAGATGGAGTTTGTTGTTATAAGCATACATGATTGTGTGATGTCTTTTTTTTTTTTTTTTTTTTTTTTTTTTTTTTAAGAAACAAACGAGAATTTTATTAAAAACAAACGCAGAACATGAGTACAGAAAGAATAAAGATGGACGAGAGATCCATCCAAAAGGCAAAAAGAAAACCAGAAGAAAAAAATTGAAAAAAAAAAAAAAAAAAAACAAGATTACATAACATCATGCCCCTCTCAACTCACCATGTCCTCCCACCCTAATATTGTGTGAATGTTAAAAACTCAAACCAAACTCCAAGGGCTGTCCACTTGAATAAGTTTAAAAAATAAACGTCCTAAACAGACTTTCTGTCTCTTCACTTTACAAGTCCTTAAACTAAAGTCATTAGTGTTTTGATGCGGTAGCTGTCACTATGCCTTTTTTTACTGTCGTTTCTTAACAATCCCTTGCGACTTGTCATTTTTGTTCTGCCTTCATTATTACTATATAGTTATCTTTCTTTGTCATTAATCTCCTTTAAGCTGGTTGTAAGTGTCGTTTGCTACTGTAGCCTTATAAGGCAAGACTTGTTTTTGTTTGGGAACGAACTCATTTTAATCAACAATATAACTCTTTGCTCGAGCCTTGCTCTCTGGTTTTGTGGTTACTTGCAGCGTATCAGGGTTTAGGAGAATTCGGACTGCTTGTCCTTTCTCCGTCCCATCCAGTTGGTAAAACTTCATTTTGAAATGGTCTCTACATCATTTTGGTATCAGAGCCCTCGGTTCTTTCCCGGGGAGGTACGATGGTCAAGAACGGTAGGGGAAGCTCCAAGAGCCCAGTTGTCGAGGGTGGAGAAATTGAGGCGTTGTGGAACACCATAGGAGATCTGGAACAATGCATTGAACTGAAGTTTGACAAATTTCTGTAGGAGATGCGTGAAGCTCTGTCCAACTCAAGGCCCACCAACATTGAGGAATTGGGCGAAGCTCGTCATCAACGGCGGGACCGGGAATTGTCCGGAACTCCACCGCGCTAACATCATCACCGTCACCGTCCCCGATTTCCTTCTCAATCTGATGATTCGGAGTCGGAAAGTGAACCACCGCAACGGAAGAGGCACTACAGTACCGGATTTGAAATCGAAGATGAGGACGAACCCAAACCCAGGTATGGCCACAGATCTTTTTTCCAATCTAGATGATTTAAGTTGAGGATTGATATTCCCGAATTTGACGGGTACCTGGATATTGAGAAGTTCTTGGACTGGATAAAAATTGTGGATAATTTTATTGATTACATGAATATACCGAAGAAAGAGCAGGTGAAACTGGTTGCTTATTAGATGAACGCTGGAGCTTTGGCATGGTGGGAACAGGTGAAGATGTAGAGGCAAGAGGAGGGGCGTGGTCCAGTTAGGTCATGGAAGCAAATGAAGGAACTCATGAAGTCACAATTTCTTCCTAGTGACTACGAGCAAATCCATTATCTACGTTTGCAGAATTGTACCCAAGACAGTAGGACAACTGGAGAATATATTGAGAAATTTCTGAGGCTTAGTGCTCGGAACAATTTGCATGAGAATAGCCTCCAACAAGTGGCCTGATTCATCCGAGGCCTTTGTGAGCCCATCCAAGAGAAACTAGAGCTCAAAACCATCAAAACCATTCTCCAAGCTATAAACCTAGCCTACAAAGCTGAACTAAGCATTATTAAGTCCACCAAACCTTCTTTCTACCATCGGAACCCACTAGAATATATACAAAACAAGCCAAACACCAACACCAATAGTCTCCTCAACTCACAAAAGCCAATCACAAACAGGGCCCCCTTCAAACCCAATTTGGCCGTGACCACTTCAAACACCAACCAAAATCCTAACATAGCCCCTAACCCTTATGCTAAGTCTTATGGACTCAAATGCTACCACTGTAACCAACCCAACCACAAATCAAATGAATGTCCCATTCGAAAACCTCAAACTAACCTAGCTAAATGAGGGTTGAATCAGGCAGTGACGAGTTTACGGAGACGTATGGATCCTTTGATGGAGTCAAGGTGGTCGAAGGTGATGTAGGTGAAGAAGTCATATGTGTTATGCAACGCTTGTTGCTGTCCCCAAAGCGCCTTGAACCCACTCAGCGACATGCCATCTTTAAGACAAAGTATACCATCAACTTAAAGGTGTACAACATCATTTTTGATAGCGGTTGTAACGAAAATGTGGTATCGAGAGGGCTAGTTAAGGCCCTTGGCTTACCAACCACCAAGCACCCTCACCCTTACAAGATTGGATAGGTGAAGAAAGGCGTGGAAGAATGAGTCGATGAAGTGTGCTGAGTTCCCTTCTCTATTGGGAAGTTTTACAAAGATGAAGTGGAGTGTAATGTTATCGACATGGATGCATGCCATGTCCTTTTAGGATGACCTTAGGAGTTTGACATGAAGACTATCCACAACAGCGTCGAGACAATACCTATCAATTCGAGTGGAAAGGGCAAAAAATTGTCCTCATTCCCTCCAAAGACCATCCACCTAGCTCTAGCAGACCAATCCCCAAAAAGAAAGTGTTGTGTAATCAGAGTGGTGCAGCCTTCCAAAAGGAGATGCTTAAAGAACCCTTTTGCTTGGATGACCAAGAAATAAGATGACATCTAAGATAGACAATATAGGCACTCATAGAGGTATAGTCATCTTTGTTGCCAACCCAATCTACATTTTAGAAGGCATCAAGAGAAAGTGGATTTTCCTTATGAAGAAATAATCCATGAGTCAATGTGCCACACAGATATTGAAGCAGTCATTTTGCAGCATTCCAATGTTCAAACGTCGGGCGATGCATGAATTGGGAAAGCTTGTTAACAACATATGCTATGTCTAGTGAAGTGAGGCAAAGATATTGTAGACTACCAACAATTGTTCTATATTATGTGTAGTCAGTTAGAGTTGTACCTGAATGAAGTGTGAGATTTCCATCTGTAATAAGTGGTGTAGCAACAGGTTTTGCACCAAACATTTTTGTCCGGGCAAGAAGATCAGTGATGTAGCGCTTTTGAGTAAGTAACAAATGAGATGGAGTGGTGAGAACCTCAATGCCGGGAAAATAAAACAAGGCACCAAGATCTTTGATTGAAAATCTTTGTGCCAGAAGGTCAATGTAGCGTTGAATAATATTGGTGTTGGTACCTGTGATAATAATGTCATCCACATAAACAAGTAGATATATAGTAATGTCACCTGAGTGGAGAATGAATAGAGAAGTGTCTACATGAGAGTTTGTGAACCCAGACTTAATGAGGAACTAGCGAAGTTCAAGGTACCAAGCCCGTGGGGCCTCCTTGAGTCCATATATAGCCTTCTTTAATTTGCATACATGTGTTGGATTGTCTCTATCAATAAATCCCGAGGCTGGGCCATGTAGAAATCTTCAAAATATGGCCTTGAAAGGAAGGCATTATTAACATCCAACTGTCACAATTGCCAACCTCTACTGACTGCCAGGCTTAGAACAAGGCATATTGTTGTTGGCTTAACAACCGGACTAAAAGTGTCATGATAATCCATGCCAGGTCACTGATGAAAATCTTTGGCAACTAATTTGGCTTTGTACCTCCAACAGAACCATCAGGAAGCCATTTAATACGAAAAACCTACTTATATCCAACAAGATTATGTAGAGAAGTAGATGGAACAAGCTCCCAGGTTCCATTATGAACAAAAGCATCAAATTCATCATTCATAGCTTGTCTCCATTTGGGATCTTTTAGGGCTTAGTTAACAGTATGAGGCTTAATGTTTGATGGTTGAGAAAGGACAGTAGTGAGATTCATCTTGGTTAGGGGTTTGTGGATGTTGTTTTTTGCTTTAGTGGTCATGGGATGGGTATTTTGAGGGGTGGGTTAAGCTGTGGTTGAAGTAGAAAAGGTCTCAAAATTGTGTGGTTCTAATGGTAAATGGTCGACCGTGGTTTCTTGGAGGTCAACCGAACTGTGTCCAAGTAAAGGGAGGTTTGTGGACAGAGGTCAATGATCGGCTGGTGAGGAGGGTCAGTCAATTGTTTGGGCATTTTGTGAAGGATTTTGACACAAGGAATCCCTTTGTGGAGGCGTATTGAGTGAGCCACTTGAAATGGGTAGAATTTGCACCGGGGAAGCCATTTGAAAATAATCTCTGGGGTGGGATAAGATAGATAAGATTGGTGAGTGGTAAAAGGAAGAGAGTTTTCAAGAAATTTAACATGACGAGAAATAAATGTTTTAGAAGTGGACAGATCAAGACACATATAGGCACTTTGTGTTGAAGAGTAACCAAGAAAAACACAAGGAGTGAAATGGGAGTCAAGTTTATGTTGAGAATAAGGACGAAACCACGGATAACATAAGCAACCGAACACCCAAAGTTTAGTGTAGTTGGGTTGAGACTCAAAGAGTTTTTCAAAAGGAGATGAAAGATGTAGTATGGGTGTGGGCATACGGTTGATAAAATATACAGCAGTGGCAAAAGGCATAAGTCCAATAAGTTAGAGGCATTGATGCATGAGTGAGAAAAGATAGTCCGGTTTCAACAATATGGCGATGACGTCGTTCGGAAAGGCCATTGTGTTCTGGTATATGGGGTGGTGTAGTAAGATGATATACCATTGGTGGAGAGAAAACTATCAAGGGCTTGATATTCACCACCATTATCTAAATAGAGGGTAACAATTTTGTGTTTAAATTGGTTTTAACTAATGCCTTAAAGCGCACAAAGGCATCATACACATGGGATTTCTGTTTAAGTGGATAATACCAAATGTACCGGTATAATGATCAACAAAAATAACATAGTACCATCAACAGAATAAATAGGAAAGGTCCATACATAAGAAAAGAGAAGTTCAAGCGGATAGGATGAGGTTAAGGTAGAAGAAGAAAATGGAATTTTTTGACTTTTATTACATGAACAGGCATTACAATGTGTGGAAAAGGATAACGGACTAGACAATGGTAAAGAAAACTTGGCAACAATATTTTTCATAATAGTAAATGATGGATGACCTAGTCTAGAGTGCCACTCGGACAAAGTGGTCTTGACACTGGAAAATGCAAGCAACGGTGAAGAGGTAACTAAAGGGGATGTGGTTGGCCACTCATATATGCCATCTTTAGGTTCACCCATCAAAAGGATTGCCCCCGTGTTTAGATCCTTCACCTGAAAAGCAGATGGTAAGAATTCAATAGAAACATGGTTATTAGTACAAAATTGATAAATCAAAATTAAGTTCTTTTCATGGAATGGACACAAAGGTTCTTTTCATGGAAGGGGACACAAAGGACGTTTTGTAAAGTAAAGGTGCAAGAGGAAGTAGGTATGGTGGTAGAACCGGTATGGATGATGTGAAGGGCCAATCCATTGTCGATCATGACATCATTAGATCCTTGATCCAGGCTATGAAAAGAGAGATTGCTCAAGTGAGACATAATGTGGTGAGATGCTCCATTATCCAACAGCTGAAGTAGGAGTAATGTTGTTGCCGAGAACAACATGATTGGCTCATGGTTGCCAGGGTGTGGAAGGGCAATATCCACGAGAGCCTTAAGGATGGGGTGTCGAGAATTGTTGATTAGTGACAAGCTGAAACATCGAGCATCGTTTGGCAATGTGTCCTTGAATGCCGCATGCTTGACAATGACCCAAATAAGGTTTGGGTTGGCATTGATCATGAGGAGAAAGCATAGTGGTAGGGCCTGGTTGTTGTGGATTGGTGGCTGGTGGATGCCAATTTGGATGATTCCGGAAGGCTATGGGATTTTTCGTTGCTGGTAGTGATAGAAAGATGGTTGAGCAATTTGAAGAGATGCTTCTTTGTTGAAAAGTTTCTCATGGAGTTCAGCAAAAGAAATTGATGTATCAAGGGCATTAATTGCATCAATGACGGATTTGTACTCATCACTGAGTCCTTCAAGAACCTGATTAATAAGATCCTCATCATCAACTGGCTTCCCTAGAAGAGCAAGTTCATTGGCACGAGTCTTTATCGCCTACATATATTCACTAATTGATTTTGATCCCTTGTTACACCGCTTTAATTGTTCCTTCAATTGTTTAATATGACCACAAGATGGTTTGGTGTAGGTATTAGCTAAGGTTTGCCATGCATAAAAGGAAGTGGTGGTGCGGGCAATAAGCGGTTACACTAAAACGAGATAGCACCAAGGAGAGCGCTAAAGATGAGATGATCTTTGAGATGATCTTGACTAGGTTGTGTATGTCGGATTTGGTAATGCAACACCATTGACGGTGACGATGGGTGGTGGTGGAGTATGAATGCCATCAATGAAGTGATGAAGATCATAACCTTTAAGAAGAGATTGGATTTGAAGGCTCCATATGAGATAATTGGTGGATGACAATTTGGTGATATTGGAGAGATTGATTGTAAGGAGGGGATGTTGAGGATCCTGGGAGTTTTGGATGGTGATAGGGTCATTGGTGGAAGAGAGGGTCGCATCAGAAGCCATTGAGGAGATTGATGGCATAGTTTTAGATTTTTTTTTTTTTATGAAGGATGTTGGTTGTGGTTGTTCTGGAAAAAAAAAGGAAGAAGATACGCCCAAGAAGATTAGGCTATTGATACCATGTTGAAATAGAGAGAGGAATATTGAGAAACAATGGCTTAACTTTTCCATTGATTAAGAATGAATATATAATTATATATACACAAAATTGAGCATTGCCATGAGTTACCCAAAACACAAAAGTAGGAAACTATCTTAGAATTAGGAGATTACAACTAATTATAAAGATATTACAACTAATTACAAGAATTTAAAATATAGAGAAAATATGTTGTAATTAATTCTCTAATAGTGAATACTATGTGAATGGTGGTTTAATGCAAGTCAAGAGATGAGATTTAGTAGTCATAAAAGGTGAAAAAGTGAAAAACTTGTATAAACTGATTGGGACTACAGCTGTAGGAGGAGCTACGAAGGTACAATCAAGTCACAAAGAATCTTCTTCTGTTGTTAAAGAAGTTGCCGGAGTAAAAGAGTGCAACAAGATAATAATAGTTGAAGATGATAAAGGCAAGATGGTGAAGGCTTATGGCAATGAAGATGCTTTGAAGAAGAAGTCAGTTCCTCATGTTAAGTTTAATGAGAGTTTGAACTTGACGCATGTTTATTCCTGTTAAAGTTTGCATTATTGTCACCCTATCCATGAGGGGTGTGACGATGGGTGTCATGATTGGATACCTAATTGTGTGAGTTAAGAGAATTTGAGTTTAGGTGGAGATTTCTAGGTAAGTAACTCAAATTGGTTTTAGAAAAGTTACTATTTTGTATTTTTTGGGTAAGTTACTATTTTTTATTTTTGAGCAAGAATTATTAGGAGTATATAAATAAGTGCTTTGTGAAAGAATTTATAGGTGTTCAAAGAAAAAGGTAAGAGAAAGAATGCTTCCTTTTTAGAGAAAGAGAGAAAAGTGAGGAGAGAGATGGACAAATGGTGTAAGGGATTGTGGGTAGAGAAAGAAAATGAGAAAGTTTGTTTAAGTGTGTAATTATGAAATTTTAGTGAATTTTTATCATTCTCTCCGGACGTAGAAAATTTTTTCAAACTACTTAAATCTAGGACTGTACAAAAAAATTGTAAAACTGAAACCGACCGCTTAAAATCGAAAATCAAAATGACAATGCCACGTGGAACCAAACACAATCGGTTTGGTTAACCAACCAATTCTCTAGATATTTAGTTCGGTTTCAGTTTTAACGTGTGCAAATTCGGTTAAAACTAAACCAACTGAGGATTTTTTTTAATGTTTTCTTTCTTTTTTTTTAACTTATGTTGTCATTTTTAGTTTAGAATGTTGTTTTTAGTTTTACAAGTCACAAAACTGAAAAAAAAAAAAAAACCCACCCTCTTTCTCTCATTCTCTCTCTGCCTCTCTCTGTCTCTCATTCTCTCACCCAGACATAGACACCCATGCCCACGACCACCCACCCTCATGCCTCACCTCTCTCATTCTCACCCACCCTCACGCAAGCCCCCAGCCGCCTCTTTCCTCAATCATCCTCATTCACACATCCGCCTCCGGCCTTGACTCTCTCACTCTCTCTTTCTGCCACTCTAACTCTCACGGTGAAAGAAGCCCTAGCCACTGCTCCACCGATCTCTTCAGTCCTCCTCGGGCTCGCATGTCCGCCGAGGTTTGGCTTTTGTTTCTCCACTTTCTATTTCCATCAAGCTTGGTCGATTGGATTTCTTGCATTTGATTTTGATATTATATATATATATATGTATATGCGGTATGCCACAGAATTTGTGGAAGGAAATATATTGAATCAGTTATTGATATTGAACCTGGGTTTTGGTTGATTGGATTTCTTGCATTTGATTTTGATATTATATATATATATATATGTATGCGGTATGCCACAGAATTTGTGGAAGGAAATATATTGAATCAGTTATTGATATTGAACCTAGGCATGTGAAGAAACCCATGGTTGTTTTTGTTTACTTGTAGTATTTTGCCTTGGCATGTATTAATGTAAGTCATGTATTTTTTTTTATTTTTTTTTTTTTTTGAGTCTAGGAATTAGAGAAATGGCTAACAAATGGGTAGCTAATCCATCCCTTTCTCTCTCTCTCTCTCTCTCTCTCTCTCTATTCCTCTTCCTTTCCATCTGCATTTCTCTCTCTCTAGATATATATATATATATCTTGGATATGTATGTATTGTAATGTAATGTATAGTCTACTGAATTTCTACACAATTTTGTAAAATCACAAGTCAATGTTGTTGCTGACCATTCTCTGACCATAATTCTGGTATGTACTGCCTCTCTTCTCTCCTTTAGAAATTTATTAACCGCCTCCTTATATCTCATTCAATTGTGCTTCATTTATTTAACTCCTTGGTTGAAGAATCATATATTACCCATGTTATACGACAGTATATCACATGGATTCTTTTATGGTGCCGAAAGAAGAATTCTTAACATTAATATCAAGAATATGATAATTTACGTATTTTATATCTAAATTTGTGAACTCAGAGAATTAGTAAGCCATGATAGGCATGTGAATTTTAAGGGATCATTAAAATCAACAAGAAAGCATGTTGTTTGTCATTTTTTAATTGTTAGCTTGATTCTTATAGATGTCTTCATCGAAAAAGCAAAAAAAAGATAGAGTCTCAATCTAGTCAAAAAGAAACCAAAACTATTGAAACACAAGAGACAACTGAGGAAGAAGGGAAATGTACTAAGAAAAGGAAGAAAGCCCGACAAGTAAGCCCGTTTTGGCAGCATTTCACGAGGGATGAAAAAATCAAGAGGGCTACTTGCAAGCATTGTGGTGTCACTTATACCGCTGATTCAAAAAGAATGGCATGTCTACAATGAAAAGTCATATAGAAAGTTGCTTGATGAATCCAGAGAATGAAAACAAACAAAAGACCATCCAATTTAGTAGAAAGATTGGAGCACATGAAGAGGACACTGCTACTAGTACTATGACACTAAGAGCTTGGTCCAAAGGGGTTATAAGAGAACCGTTTCGGAATATATCGTATTGGATGAGTTATTGTTCCGACACGTGGAAGGTAAAGGGTTTAAGCGCTATTCGGCATACTTGAATCCTAGAGTGTTTGACATTTCAAGGATAACAATTGTGAGGGATGTTTATCAAATGTTTTTGGAGGAGAAGAAGAAGTTGAAGAAGGTTTTAGGAAAGCAATAGGTGTGTTTGACGACTGATACTTGGACATCAATTTAGAACATCACTTACATGTGTTTGATTGCACATTAGATCGATGAAGATTGGAATATGCAGAAAATGATCATTAATTTCATCCAAGTTTTAAATCATAAAGGAGAAAAAGTTGCACAGGAGATTTAGTTTGCCTTAATGATTAGGGCATAACTGCATTACTCACAGTTACAGTGGACAATGCATCGTCCAATGATTTGGCTATGGATAGGTTGAAGAGAAAAGTCAAAGATATTCCTAATTTTCTCGTCTTAGGTGGCCAGATGATACATATGCAGTGTGTTTATCACATTCTAAACTTGATTGTTAATGATAGGCTCACGGACTTAGCATATTCTATTGCAAGCATCCACAATGCAGTTAGGTAAGTAAGGTCCTCACCTCAATGCCTCAAGAAGTTTAAGGAGTGCATGAAGGAAGAAAACATCAACTAAACTGCCCTATTGTGTTTGGATGTGAAGACGAGGTGGAACTCTACCTACCTAATGTTGGAGACTTCTTTCAAGTTTGTCCCCATTTTTGAGAGGTTGCTTTTGGATCAAAACTATTATGCTTACTTTGATGAAGTTATAAAAGACAAAAAGATGGAGGGTCCACCAAATGAGACGGATTGGGACAATGCATGGGTTTTTCTTTAGGTTCTTAGGTAAGTTTTACACTTTGACGAAGAAGTTTAGTGGTTCATATTATTGCACTTCAAACTTCTATTTCAAATATATTTGTGCTGTCAAACGAGAGTTGATTAAGTTAGAGGAGTGTGATGATCCTATGTTGAATGAAATGGCAATGATGATGAATAAGAAATTTGATAAGTATTGGGAAAATGTCGAGAAAATGAATCACATGATGTTTCTTGGCTTGGTTCTTGATCCAAGATATAAGTTGGATTATCTTGCTCTTGCCTTCAAGTGTATCTACAATGATTCGACATTTGTCACGTTGTTAAAAGGGGTTGAGGACACATTGTGTAGATTGTACAAGGAATATCATGATCGGGCTCCTCCTCCACCTTTGGCTCCTCGTCGTCCCCCCCCCTAATTCTACCATTAAGCAACCGCAATTATCACAGTTGGCCAAACCTCGATTTAGGAATACAAGGTCAGGTCACTCAGTAGAAACTTATTCTGGTTGTAATTCAAGTCCTTCAACAATTACGGCATCTAGTTAGCCCGCCTCAATGCTGGATATTGATGATGAGATAGAGGCCATGTTTAGAAAGCAAAAGATGAGTGGGAATGGTGCAAATGTACAGAAGAATGATGTGGATAAGTATTTATCTAAGCAATGCGAAGAGCTAGTGGATGACAGTTTTGACATCCTAGGTTAGTTGAAAGTAAATGCTACTAGGAATAAGGAATTGTCCCAAATTGCTAGAGATGTGCTTGCAGTTCCAGTTTTGACGGTTGCATCTGAATCAGCTTTTTCTACCAATCGTCGTATTCTTGATCCTTTTAGGAGTTCATTGGCTCCTAGGATGGTGGAAGCACTTATTTGCTTAAAAAGTTGGTTGAACGTGAAGGATGAAGAATATGAACCCTTGGTCCTTAGGCAATATATGGATGAGGTTGAATCTTTTGCAGATTGCTATCATGTTGTCTCAGGTAATGCTAATCATGATTGTACATACTATACATACTTGATATAATTATATCTTTTTTATTCATTTCATGACATATGTAAATTAATTTATAATTTTCTTGTAGATTATGGTGAGGTTGTTTCTACTCCAACGTGTTCAAAGGACAAAAGCGCTCAAGTAAATGATGTTGAATCTTCTAAAAGACCCAAGTAAAATAATTAGAATTATATCTATTTCTTTTTTTTTTTTCTCATTATCTATTCAATTTCATTTACTTAATTCTAATTTTCTATTATAGTGATACATATGAAGATATAATGGATTTGGATTTGGATTCGGATGAAAGGGAATAGGAGGTTTATGAGAAATTGGAAATGAACTTCACTATGCTTTTTAATTATGCTTTGGACTTCTTAATTTCTTATGCCAAGTTAATGTTTTTTACACTTTGAACATTAGTATTGTTTGTTGTAACTTTCAAATTTCTAGTTTGTACTTTAGATTTTGGACATTGGATTTGAATATTTTGTATGTGGTATTATCAATTTGGATGTTGTGCTTTGTATTCATTTATTGTGATTACATGCTTGCATACAAGGAATGTTTTACATTTTTTCGCAATTTTTTGTCAAAAAATACAATTAAATATGCAGGTAACCTGATAGTTAACTGATAGTCACCATCCAGATTACCAAATCGAAAACCGACTAGAAGCCGACCGAAAATTGAAAATTCAGTTAACCGAACCAAATTGTAATTTCACGGTTCGGTTTCGGTTCTCGATTTCTAAAAATCGACGATTTTTAACCGCCGAACACCCCTACTTAAATCTTTGTCTACTCTATTTTTTTGTTAGGCCTCATTCATTTCTCCGGTTCGAGTTTTCAGTTATAGATTTCAACAGTTAAAAGCTCTTAGAAAATGTCATATCTATTTTTTTCTGCTACAGTTAAAAGTTCTCAGAAAATGTCACATCTCAGCTCGAATTGAAAACTCAAATCTACGAAGCGAACAAAACCTTAGTTTAGGTCTTGAATATCACATCTTAACTCAAATTGAAAACTCGAATTTGCGCAGCAAAAATGCCTTGGTTTAGGTTTTACTATTGAATCTGACTAAGATAGTACGTACTTTTCATTTGAGTGATGAGATATATCAAGCTTGCTCCCCTCTTCATTTTAGCTTGTTTAATTGGTTGTATTCCGTAACTTACCAGTTGCGAATATATGAATATTGTGCTAAATAATACATTTAGTTTAGATAAGGCTTCGGTATTGGATAGCAGTTCTAAAGCTCCATATGCCCTTCATTCCTTGACAACCATTTCAATAGCTGAATGGTTAAGATGGATGATGACATGAAGAGGACTTTCTTGAGAAGATATATTTTCAAGATTTTTTTTTTTTTTTTTGATAAACTATGGTCAAGTTTCTTAGCATATTAGTCTGGATGTTGTTGATCTTTCCGAACTCCTTGATGAAGTTTACATTATATCATTTTCTCTTAGTTTATGGGAAAGTTCTCTTAGTCTGGATGTTGTTCGTTTTATAGGGGCCTTATCTTGGTCTGATTTCCATACCTTTGCTTTCATATTCCTCACAAGCAGTAATTATTTATTTATTTATTTTTCCCATTCCTTGAAGGCTAAACCTTGGAGGATAACACATAAATTTGTACGTTTTCTCACACTGATAAATAAGTTTCAATATGTGCTCAATAATTTGTCATTTGTGTAATAGTTCATATGGATATACGACGGTTCCTAACTACTACATTCCATTTTCTAGTGTCGGCGTCTGTTCGTTATCATGCTGGTGGAGTCTAGTTGCTGCTTATTCATTGCGGATCTATAAAGCCTTTCACTTTATGGATTCGAAATTTAAATTGAGATGTGATATTTTTAGAGAGTTTTTTTTGTAATAGAAAAAATTAAATGTGACATTTTTTGAGAACTTTTTTTATTAGAACCGAAAACTTAAATTAAAAAACGAGGCCAAATTATCTTTAAATTATATTTTGTTTTAATGCCTAAATGATTATTGTTTCTTTTTTTTTTTTTTTTTTTTTCGTGAAATTTATTTTTGTTTTAACATGGATGTGCTTCCTGATTTTTTCGACGTAAGAAATTGTGATAAATGACTTTATACCACGTTTTCCTTTTTTTTTTTTTTTTTTTTTTTCAATTTGAAAGTTTTCGGTCGGTTTTGGTCGGTTTAAATTGACATCATTAATCATCAATCATGGGACTTTTTGTATTTTTGACCCAAAAATACGTTTTTTCCTTCAATGGGAAGTTACAAACATGGATAATCATTTAATGAATACAAGCACAACATCAAAATTGATAATTGTACAAGCACAAGTTTAAAAACATTTAAATTTTTCATAAGTAAAACAAAGCAAAAATATAAAAAAAAAAAAAAAAAAATCATCTCGGTGTTTTATATTGAAACCAAAACCGAACTGACTTTTGAGGATGTCGGTCGGTTAACCGAACCGAATGTGTTCGGTTTCATGTGGCACTGTCATTTTTAGTTTTGAGCGGTCGATTTTTGGTCGGTTTTAGTTTTGCAGTTTTTTTGTACACTCCTACCACGCAATATGAAATACAAAACGTGTTAGCAGACAAAAGGTAAACTTAGAATAAGTGGAACATAGAAGCTCTGAAAAAATATTATTTTGATGGGAAAGAAAAATATTATTTTTGGATCAAAGTCTGAGATATAGTTTGGGAAAGCTTACTCCTTTTATTTAAATTATAAATTTTCCTTCTAAATATTTTGTAAAGTTTACATTCTCAAAAAAATAAGGCTTTATTTTGTTTTTTCATTCAAATTTTGTAATTTAATTTGAATTATGGTGATTTAAATTACAATTCAAACTGTTATTTGGATAATAAATTATAATTTAAATTATGAATAAAATTCAAAAAGTGTTTGGATAAAGTATTTAAAATTGTCATTATAATTTTATAATAAATTTTATAAAATTTCATTGTAAATGACATTTAAAAATATATAATATGGATGATAATTTGTTCCTCTCATCATTATAGACACATTAAAATGAAAAATTATCTCAATTGGAATTGAAACGAAAATATTTTTAAGTTTAAAATTGAGGAGAGAAAAAATGTAAAATCCGAATTGCTTTCTACAGTGAAAACAATTCGGATTGTGTAAATTTAAGGGGGAGGGTGGATCAATTTTAAAATCAAGCGTTTGAACCATTTAAATTGTCCTCATTTAATTCTTTACCAAACATCAATTTAAATCTTAAACTATGGTTTGAACTGATTTTTTTAGTTTGAAATGTTGAAACAAACATGTTCTAGAATTAACCAATGGGTGATTCTACTTTTACATACTGTCTTATATATACACACCTCACATAATTTTAAAGTGATTAAATTTACTTTTTACATATTCTTATTGCTCTCAAATTATCCCTAATTATTTTGCATAAGATTATTAATTCTTGATCACTTTTTTTTTCCTTTTCATAGTCACCATTTAATTTAATTTGTCACATTTAAGGTTGTACAAAAATAATTGAAACCGATAGGCACCACCAAAACCAATTGATAAAGGGGTCAGAAGTAGTGGTTGACGTCATTGGTCAAAGAAACCAAACCACCCAACTTTGGAGGTTTAGTCATCAATTTTAGTGGACGTTTGGTTCGTGTATTCAGAATCATGATTCAAAACTATTCTCATTTACGTGTATTTTTTTTTTTTAGAGAAAATACTGTAAAGAACTATGAATCATGATTCAGAATCAAGAATGGATATAAGAAACAAACGAGCTTCGCTGAATCAGTGAATTGAAAACCAACTTTCTTCCCTAACTTTGATGAAGTTTGTGGCCATTTCCTTGCAGTACTACGCCGCTCCCTCTTCCTTGAATTCTCCTTTCTTTAATCATTTGTAGTTTAAATATTTGGTTTGTTTGTCACTTTTTTAAAGTTTGTTTTGAGTTTAAAAAATATAGCAATATTTTTTTCAACTCGTTATGGGTAAATGAATAAGTCAGGGGAAATAGCTATCCCAATAAGGACTTCCGGATCCAACTCCACCTTAAACTACACGGGTATATAGTAGCAAATAGGAGTAGGGGTTGCAATTTGTATCAGTATGTCGTGTTTATGTTAATTCGTTTATTAATTATCTCAAAAAATATCAACTTAAATATAATATGTTTTTAAATGTGTCAAAAATATTAACTCAAACACGACCTATTTATTAATTATATTAATCATGTCAACCCGTATAACTTATTTCAATTAATATATTGAATAAATAATTAATATAATAATAACTTATTTAATAGTCATAATACTTGTTTATTGGTCAATTTGAGAACGTTTAGTTCATGGATTCAAAATCATGATTTAAAATTATTCTTGTTTTACGTGTATTTTTTGTGAGAGAAAAATACGGTAGAGAATTATAAATCATGATTCAGAATCAGAGACGAATACATAAAACAAACATTATCGCTTTTAAGAAAAATAAATAAATTTTACGTACAAATATTAGAATTCATGTTATTTGTATTTAATATGTCATATAAATTTTCATATTATATCACATATTAATAAATTGTAAATAATATATATAATTAATCATAATAATTTATATCACTTCGTGTTAAATAATTAATTTTAATTTAATTTATTTATTAATCATGTTAATGATATTAAATTTATTATCACCCAAACTTATTTATAATAAATATAAACCCGTTAACTCGTATTAACGTATCTCTGTCTGAATTTACAGCTTTAGATAGGAAGGACAAAAAAGAGTAAGAAGGTATGGGGTGAGAAAGCTTACCTGGCCCACCCTGCATTTACATCCCATATGGGCACGTAACTTTTTATTATTATTATTATTTTGTACATTGTATTTTTATGTAAAAGGTGGGTTTAATTTCGTTTTTTTTTTTTTTTTTTTTTTTTTTTTTTTTTTTTTTTGAATTAATTTCGTAATTGGTCATACGGATTTTGTACACTTTTAAATAAAATTTAAATTCCCCAAAAAATTTATAATTGTATAATGACATTAACCTATGTTTGTTTTATAGATTTAAATCAAAAGTTTTGGTTCAAACATTGTTTATTAAGGATTTCACTTATAAAATTTTTAACGAATTAAATTTCTATTTAAATCTATAAAACAACAATATTATAAATGTTATCGTTATTTTTATCACTATTGAGATAGACAAAGCTATTGGCTTGTTCCGTATCTAAATAATCATTGTTAATTTCTCTGTTTTTTTTTCGCAAAAACAGAGCTATTAGTTTTTTTTTTAACGTAATAATGAAATTTAGGGTACTAATATTATTATACATAATGATAGACAGTTTTATAATAAGCTGAAATTATAAAATCAACGTGATTATTATTATTATTATTATTATTATTTGCATGTTTCACATCGTATTTTTTTAATATCAAGGGGTTTAGTTTCTATTTGATCATTGCCACGGATTTACATCACGTTTTAATAAACTTTGAATTGCATAAGTGTTATCGTTATTCCTTATTAAAAAAATGTAATCCTTAGGCAGACTTATATATTCTAATTTGGTCACAAAGACGGATTCTTTTTTTTTTTTAACATAAAAACGGATTAAGATCACTATTTTTAAATAAAATTTGAATTCCCTCGTAATTTTTGTAATTTGTATAGTGATAAGTTACGTTTATTTTGCTCAAAAAAAAAAAAAAAAAAAACAAAACAAAACAAAACTGTTACCATTATTCTTTATTAAAAAAATGTTATCTTTAGGCATAAGTAAGGATGTTATTTCAATATTTAAATTATCACTATTAGATTCCTTTTCTTTCATTATACAATGAAATTTAGGATAATAAAGCCTATTCAATGATCATCACGCTTCACGTTTGTTTTCTCTCACTACAGTTTTCCTCCGTTCTCTTCCCACAATATCTCTTTCCAAACGAATTAAAAAAAAAAAAAAAATTCATGCCCACCACCGCCGATGAGCCACTGGGGACCCTCATCCCGTCACTGCCAAACGAAGTCGCTTTGCAATGTCTGGCTCGCGTCCCAAGACAGTATCACCTCGTCCTCGCGGCGGTGTCGAAGCCAATCAGATCCCTCCTCGCTTCCCCAGACTTCTTCGCCGTCCGATCATCCCTCAACTGCTCCGAACTCCTGTTTTACCTGAGGGTCGTAGAGGCCAATCAGCCGCTTTGGTTCATGGTCCACCGAAACGCCGCAACGGGCAATACCAAAGTTGCTCGGCTCCCAATAGCTCCCACGGAACCGTTAGTGTGGTCCGACTGCGCCGTCGTGGGCCCCAATATCTACGACCTCGGCTGCCGCTTTTCAACCGAGGTGTGGATTTTCAACTGCGGCATACACACGTGGGAGCGCGGTCCGAGCTTGCCAAAGATGCGAAGTAAAGCCGTCAAGCATGTAGTATTGGAGGGCAAGATTTACGCGATCGGAGGTTGGACAGCAGAGTGCGCATTGGCCGACGTGTTCGACACGGTGACCGGGCGCTGGGAGGCCCTTCCTAGCCCCAAGCTTCGGGTCTACGGCGAACCGGTTGTTGGATGCGCCATTAGGAGTGGGAAGGTTTGCGTCTGGTTGAAGCGAGAAGAGCTCCGGTTCGACCCCGCGACGAGGACATGGGCGGTGTTTAAGAGTCGCGCCGGATTGGAATTGCATTCGAGTGTAGAGATATGCGACGTGAATGGGGTTTTGTGTTCCCTTGATCCTTATAGTATCCCGTTCGGTAAAATTAAACACTTTGACGAAAGAACTGGTGTTTGGAGACCGCTCAAGCTTGTGGATGATAGAGGTTTACTGAATTTGAATGATCACTTGATGAGACCTTGGATGTTCAATGTGCGAGGGAGGTTGGTTCTAATCGGGACCGAATATTTTCGGGGCGGTACGCGAGTATGGTGCGGGGTAATTGAAGTAGTAAAGAATGTCGGGGATGAGTGTGGGGATTTTAGGGGAGAAGTTCTGTGGTCGGAGATTGTTTTTTGGACCAACGAATGGGTGATGGAAGGACGAAAGCCGCCTCTTATCTATGCTTGTTTACCGGTTTCTTTATGAGGACTAGTCACGCATGCAATAGGGTACGTTATATCTGATTGATTTTCATCTTGCTTTGCATTGCGTAACTCTTACATAGTTGATATATAGAGGATATTTGGTACGAGAATTCGTGTCATGTTCGTGATTCGTTACAGTATTTTTTCTCATAAAAATACATGTAAATCGAGAATGAGTCTGAATTATAATTCTGAATCCATAAACCAAACATTCATATAGTTTATGTTGCGGTAGTATATACTTTTTACTATTTCATCCTTTTTTTTTTTTTTGTGGAAAGGTGTTGACGTAGATAGTTCTTTGAACCATCTTGAGTGATCTCAACACATTTTTTGCGTCATAGAAAATATATTGGTGCTTTTCCAAAGCAGTCAAGGCATACATCTCAGAACAATAACGTTGATAATTATTACTAAATTCCATATATAAATATGTATGTATATAAGAGGGAGCTCTAAGTAGTTAATGTTTTTGTTATAATCCCTGCAGCCAAACACACTAGTAAATTTAGTTGTTTATAAAATATTCCTACTAGCATTTGATTTAGTATACATTGCATCTTAATCTATGACCAAATTATGAACAAAAACATAATTAGGGCCCGTTCACTTCGCTGATTCGAGTTTTTAATTCGAGTTGAGATTTGATTTTATGTGAGAGCTTTTTACTGTAGTAAAAAAGTTAGATGTGATTGTTTGTGAGAGCTTTTTACTGTAGCAAAACTCGAATTCTAAACTCGAATAAGCGAAATGAACGGAGCCTTACTTTATTCCCCTTAAATTCGAGACATGTGCGTCTCACGTGGGCCATTCCGTGATGTTTATAACAGACATTAGCTAAATGGGCTTAATTGCACCACTTTAGCAAGTTTTGGGACAAAACGTTAAAATTAAAAGTTTATAGGGCAATTTGTTAAACCACTACAAGTTTAAGAGACAAATGTGCTAAAAACTCTTTAAATAAAATTTAAATTCCCTAAAAAATCTTGCAAATGTATAATGACATTAATCTTTGTTTGTTATAGACTTGAATAATAATAAAAAAAATTGTTCAAACATTATTTATTGTGTTTTCTCCTATAAAAATCGAATTAAATTTAAAATTCTATTCAAATCTATAATCTAAACGAACCAAGCAGGTTATCAATGTCATCATATTATCTTTATAGATATATGGCTGGTATTTCCATATCCAAATGATCAGTATTAGTTTTTATTCTTTTTAATTTTTTGAAAATTCTTTTTCATCATTATAATGAAATTTAGGGTACTAGTATTACTACCCATATCATGATAGAAATTTTTATAAGAAACTGAAATTATTATTTATGCGATTAATCTTTTTTTTAAGTTTTAAATGGTATTTTTATGATATGCAGTGGGTTTAATTTCTAATTTGGTCATAACCACGGATTCAGATCACTTTTCAAATAAAATTTGAATTCCTTCACAATTTTTGTAATTATTTATATATAATATAAATGTTATCATTACTATTCTTAAGAAAAGAAAAAATCTTATCGTTACTCGTTGAAAAAAAAAAAAAAAAAAAAAAAAAAAAAAAAAAAAATGTACTTATCCTTTGGCAGACTCATATTTCTAATTTGGTCATAACCACGCTTTCATATCACTTGTTATTTTATTTTATTTTATTTTTTTGAATAGATTGTTAAATAAAATTTGAATTCCCTCACAAAATTCGTAATTTGTATAGTGATAACTGTCATCATTATCATTCCACAAAAGTGTTATCATTAATCTTTATATAAAAAAAATTATCTTCAGGAGGAATTACGGGTGTTATTTTAATATTCAGATAATCAAAATATTATTAGTTTCCTTTTCTATCATTATATTAAAATTTAGGATAATAACTGAGAGCAACCTGCTCTAAATTATTACTACTCTTCCGAAACCTCGTTAACAAACACCATGTCCACCGCCACCGATGAGGCACCGGCGATCCTCATCCCGTCACTGCCAAGACAGTATCACCCCGTCCTTGCGGCGGTGTCGAAGCCCATCAGATGCCCCCTCTCCTCCCCGGAGTTCTTTGCGGTCCGATCATCCCCCAACTGCTCCGAGCTTCTGTTTTACCTCAGAATCGTAGAGTTCGATAAGCCGCTTTGGTTCATGGTCCATCGAAGACCTAACCCAAACGCCGCAACGGGTGATATCAAAGTTGCTCGGCTCCCAAGCTCCCCCGAGGAGCCTTTAGTGTGGTCTGATTACGCCGTCGTCGGCTCCAAGATCTACGACCTAGGCCACCTCTTTTCAACCGAGGTGTGGATTTTCCACTGTGGCTTACACAGGTGGGAGCGTGATCCAAGCATACCAATGCGAAGACATGCTGTTTAGTTTTGGACGGCAAGATTTACGCGATCCAATGGTGGACAGAGGAGAACTCATGCGCCGACGTTTTTCGACACGGTGACTGGGCGCTGGGAGGCCCTTCCTAGTCCCAAGCTTAGGGTCTACGCAGAAAATGTTGTTGGATGTGCCATTGGGAGTGGGAAGGTTACCGTCTGGTTGAAGCGAGAAGAGCTCAGGTTCGACCCCGCGACGACGACGTGGGAGGTGTTTGAGAGTGGCATCGGATCGGAATTGCGTCCGACTGTAGAGATATGCGAGGTGAATGGGGTGTTGTGTTGCTTTTATCATTATAGTAGAAGAATTCCCACAATTAAACGCTTTGATGAAAGAATTGGTGCGTGGAAACTGCTCAAGCTTGTGGATGATAGAGGGTTGCTGAATGCTGAATAACTTGCCGCAACCGTGGATGGCCAATGTGCGAGGGAGGTTGGTACTAATTGGGACCAAATCTTTTTCGGGTGATAACCAAGTATGGTGTGGGGAAATTGAGGTGAAGGAGGATGGGGATGAGGATTTTAAGGGAGAAGTTCTATGGTCGGAGATGGTTTTTTCGACGGACAAATGGGTGATGGATAGGCAGCACTTTTTCTATGCTTGTCTACCAGTTTCTTTATGAGGGCTAGGTCATGCAATGGAGATGGGAATGCATTACGGCCCTTTAGTCTGTTGATTCGAGTTTTTAATTCGAATTGTGATGTGACTTTATGTGAGAGTTTTTTACTGTAGTAAAAAAATTAGATGTGACTGTTTCTAAGAGTTTTTTACTGTAATAAAACTCAAATTTTAAATTTAAATCGGTGAAATGAACAGGACCAACATCTGATTGTTTCTTTTCATTACATATTTGCATGATACATATTCATCTTGCTTTGTTTAACTTTAACATGGTTGATAGTTTTTGTTGTGATTGTATAATTGGGAATGTTGCAATGAGATGGGATTTTGCGGAAAGACAATTGTTTAGAATTATTTGAGTGGGACATAAACTTGAAAATTATGCTGGGTGTATTTGTTCAGTCCTTGATGATAGAACATACATGACACAAAACCATCCTTTTTTTTTTTCGTTGGTTGCTAGCTAGAAGCCAAGACTTTCGCACGCTTTCCTCCTCCATTTTTGGAACTGACATCTAATAAAATATGTTCTTTTTGTTTTATTGTTTTTGCTTTCCCACTTGTAGGACACTGAAATATGGTGCCGAACGGCTAGCACAGATTTGAAATTTTATTTTTCTTTCCTGAAAAAAATTTGTAACATGAAAGAAAACAAGTTTTAGGTCAGGTAATTTGCTCCGATGCCATTTTATGATTTGGAGCAACAAGCAAGTACAAATACTTATACTTGTTTCCTGCATAAAATTTGCGCTTGTAATTAGTACTCCTATTTTTCATGTCTTAATTCTATAATTAGGATAATTTTAATAAGGGAAGAATTGTGTCATGGCATGTGGTACACTCGTCTAATAAAAAACATACATTTAGGTAGTTTGTTTATGTCAGTTTTGTTTAATTATATTTCTTTGTAATATGTTCCTCATTAATTTTAGTTAAGATCACCATAAAACCTTGCCAATATATCTTATATTAATTAAGATTCGTTTTATATGGTTTTAGATTTTTAGAATAAAATTATTTTGATACAATATCTTGCCGGTATCCTGAATTTTTAACATATCAATATTATTGAAATGAAGCGTTATTTCATAGTCGATGATTAGTTTGAAATGTGCTCTTTTCCTTTTACAATTTTACTATAATGGTTTTTTTTTTTTTTTTTTTTTTTTAAGTTTACATATCTTATTACTATTGGATGGAGCCCACTGGCTGTTTTTTGTTTATTTTTTTAGAAAATTACTGAACTTACTCTTAAAAATACATGAGTCTTAATTTTTATTTATTACTCTTGATTAATATTTGTTTGACTAATATAATTATTTGACTAAAAATATATTAATCAATAATAATGGTAAAAATCTAGACTCACCGCGTACTCTAAAAAATATTTATCTTTTTTTTAATTAACTATTATTGTTGATAACTTAGACTGTTATTTTAGGGTCCGTTTGATAATCTTATTTGACCATTTTCGTCCTTTGTTTCCGTTAAAATCATTTAACCACGTTATTTTTATTTTCTTCATGGAAATTAATTAATGCCGAGGGATTGGAACTACGTATTTTACACTAACAGTACATGTTCGTTTCACTTGAGTTTGTACTTTATCTTTATCAGTACCAGTGAAAACATTAGTACTCCAATTTAAAAAATATTTGGAGAAAATATCAATGAATATACAGGAAAAATTAAGAAAATGTACAGAAATTACATTAGAACATATTTCTAATGTTTTATGATAGAATAAACATTAAAGAGATACATAAATAAACAAGGTTTTCTTAAAAAAAAAAAAAAAAAATCATTATGTCAAATTCTATGATATTGATAGAAAAGCTATTGGGTTGGGTGTTGGCACACCAATCCCATCTCGGTAACGAAAAAATCAGGAGGAAGATTAGGTAGCCGAAGCCGCTTTCTAGTAATGGGATTACATATAAGACGGAAAAGGTATAAGAAAAAATTTACATAACAAGATGATCTTGTCTCATAAAGAGCACTAGATTCCTCGGAAACCAGTTGAGAGAGTCGGCAGTCATCGTAACACGTTTGTTTATCCACCGTATTAGTGCTTTCAAACAAAAGAATAAAGGAGGAGTAATCATTAATTGATTGGTCGTGTTTGCGGTGGATGAATTTCTGAATAAATTTTGGGTTATGAATATGATCATTCCAGTGTTTGCAAACAGAACTATATCGAATGGCAGATCGGGTATCAGGGAAGCGAATAAATATTTTCACCAATATATCATCACTCAGTCTCGTTCATTTAATCGATTTGAGTTTAAAATTCAAGTTTGTTACAGTAAAAAGCTCTCGTAAAGAGTCATATCTAATTTTTTTATTATAATAAACATAAAATTACATTTTAATTCGAATTAAAAACTAAAATCAACGAACTAAATGAATCATTACTATGGACAAGACGAGAATTTGGTTAATTCCGTAGCTTTATCTGTATCTGTAGCTGTAGTAATCTCGCTCATCTTCCTTCTTTGGGTACATGTACTCATACCAACGTCTCCATCTCCGTCACCTTGGTTGATCACCATGCAGTATCAGACCGTCGTCGCTCGAAAAAGGTTGACACAGTGTTGAAAGGAGTGAAATTGGAAGGAGAAAGGGGAAGTTGGAGGCTTAGTTTTAGGACTTCAATAGGGAATAGAGAGCGTATTTCTTAAGGATGTAGAAAGATTTTGGAGGAATTATGGCATTCGTTTCCATTGAATTTGATTTGAATATATATATATATATATATATATATATATATATATATATATATATATATACACACACACATTGCAAGAGATTTAGGTAATTTACAATTCAAATATTAAAAAAAAAAAAATGGAAAACTAACCAACTGAGAAACTGCCTAAATGATTATAAGAAAATTCAAAATCTAAATTCTAATAAATACAACCTTTATTTGTTTTCCCCTGTATTTCTGTTGTAGACAGTGATAATCCCTTGACTAAGACAGATTGATGAAGCCGGATCGTGTTTCTTCCGGGTCGTACCAGCCGGTTCGTCTGCAAGTTGATGTTGGTGTGTCGCAGACTCACAGTTTTTAAGGGTCAGTTTAGTTCGATGATTCGAGTTTTTAATTCGAATTAAGATATGACTTTATGTTAAAGTTTTTTACTGTAATAAAAAAATTAGATATGATTGTTTTTAAGAATTTTTTACTGTAGTAAAACTTGAATCGGTAAAATAAAGGAGATCTAACTTTAGAACTCCATTTCGTAGTGGCCGACTCTGTTTAGTATCATGCTTGTGAAGTCCCTTCGTTGCCTAGCCGTTGTGGATCCAAGAACATGTTTGTCTGATGTCTTTTGCTTGAATTAGTGCTCACCTTGTTAAGATCGGGCTTCTTTCCTAATTTTCCTAGGATCATTAGAAAACTTGTGACTAACAATTCTATTTTTCTTTGAAACCATATGCAGGTTTTCTTTGTTTCCATTTTTTTTTTAATCACAAAAGATTGCAATGAACTTTTCGATTAACACATTAATGATTTCATTGAACTGTGGTTATTTAATGCTCTTTGTATTTGCAAGAAATATACTGATCATCTATGGCGTACTAAAAAAAAAAAAAAAAAAAGGAGTAGATACTTTGGGAGACAACGTTGTTAATATTTTATTTACTATTATTGACACAAAATGGTTCAAATAATAAACCCTGAGGGCATTTGCGTCTTTCTACTTTTTAAATAGTTTTCATTTTTTTTTTTTCAATTTACAAAAGCCAATCCTGGTCCCTTTCGACAATTCGGAGTAGTTTGTCCGATCCAAATGAAGCTCACCCTCCACATGAGCGTTTGCTCAGGCATTAAATTCGAATTTGAAACTCAACTCAAACGGAGTTAGCGTCATTTATTTTACTTATTTAAATTTTTAATTTGAGTTAAGATGTAATTTTATGTGATAATTTTTTATTGTATTAAAAAAATAAATGTAATTATTTTTTAGAGTTTTTTACTATAACAAAATTCAAATTTTAAACTCGAATTAATAAAATGAACGGGATTGTCCAACTCTAATTTGTACCCTTTTAAATTTTAACTATTCTAACCTTTTTTACTAAAAATTATTTTTTTCTCACTTTTCTACATTACTAATTGTAATCGCGCGTGATTCATTTATTTATTTAAAATAAATGTTATACTAAATGTTTTTAAAAAAAGAGAAATATGAAAAAATAGGATATTAATTTAATTTATTTTGTTGTGTTTTAAAGTAGATTTTTTTTGTTTTGTTTAATCTTTTTATTTAATTTGGTGTTATTTTATTATATTTTAGTGTATTTTTGCTTAATTTTATTTGTATTCAAATTATTTGTAGTATTTTTATCTGTAGAATGTTGAAAATTTATAAAAAATAATAATGATTAAAAAATTATATCAGAAATTATTTGGATAATCTGATCGAGATCATTTAAAATAAAGATTATACAAATTTCGTTTTCTAAAGAAAAAAGAGAAAGTAGCAAAGAAAAAGGCACAAAAATAAATAAAGCGAAGGCAAAACCAAGAAAAGATTTGAAGGACAGGGAAAAAAAATTAACAAACAATCACAAACAAGTTAATAAGTTTTACAAATAATTTATCTATACAACAACTTATAAACAAAAAAAAAAAGATTAAACAATTTATAAAAATATTTTTTAATAAGCTCACAATTATTTCCTTTTATTTTGTAAGCAAATTATATATTTTTATTTCTTTTTTTTTCAGTGAATATTATTTTGACACGTGGTCACTTATTTTATTGTGTTTTAAATTAATCATATTTTGAGTTGTTTAATTTATTTTTATTGAATAAGGTGTGATTTTATTTTATTTTAGTATATTTTTTAAATATTTTATTTTATCCGAATTATCTGAGTTGTAGTGAAAATTCAATGCAAAATGACATTAAAAAGGGATAAAATCAGACTTCACATCACTCCAAAATAAATAATAATAAATCATAATAATTAAAAATAAAACCAAAATAAATTTTAACCCGTCGGATCAAAAAGTTCAACGGCTAAGATAGGCATGTAAGAAACACGCGTGGATGAGGAGCGTCTAAAGGTGGCAGATGACAACTGCATCAGCGTGGCGGCAAGTCGGCCCCGCCACTTTTCCTTTGACCAATGAAGGAGCGAAACGTGGCATGATTGTGGTCACTAATTGTGGCCACGCTTGATCAATTGTTTCGTACTTACGTGAGCACTTTTTTTTTTCCTTTAATGATTTATTGACGTGTGGCCAGTCATTTCGATAAACGAATAGGTTACTGCCACATGGATCTCACTTATCAGGATTTCCAATCGGTGAGCGTCGTGTGGCGATTTTACTGAATACTATTACACTGAATTGTGCTCTAAAAAAAGGTCTTTTATGTGGTTAATTTTAGGGGGAGAAATGTATGAAATGTTTCGCACGTCCCCCAAAAAAATAGATTCTCTCTTAGTAGGAAGTTTAGATGACATGAAAATTAATGGAGGTTTGTTTTATGTATTTAAAATTATTATTTAAAATTATTTTTATTTTATGTATTTTTTGTAAAAAAATATTGTAGAGATAAATTATAACTTAAAATTAGAGATGAATACAGAAAATAAATATCCTCTCAAAGTTTCAAATGTTATAAGTATTGTTTCGTTTCATCATCGATTTAAATGATACTCCGTTCATCGCATTTAGAACGAAAAAAGGAAAAAAAAAATTTTGATCCACATGCTCTATTAGAAATTTAGAATCTAATATGGACAGTAAGATTTTGTTAGATTTGTTACAAAATCAAAAAGGCTTTCAAATGATCTTTTTCAATATCTACTCAAATACATGCTTTAATTTTATTTCTTGTTTAAACATAAATTTAGAATGCAATTTGAACCATACTTTTTCAGATTCTATGGTTTGAATAAAAAAATTTAAATCATCAAACCAACGAACCAAACAACACCATAATATTAAAGATAAATTTTATAAAATTTCCCATACATTGTCACTTGTGTCAACATTCTTACTCTATCTGCTCTTTAATTTTAAAACATACGTGTTATGATTCCCGACAAATAATGTGTCTCCAAATTCACTAGCAACCTTCGAAATGTGCTATTTTTATACACAATAGCACGCCTGACACATGTGACTATGTCAAATTTATATTTCTTTAAACCCTTAAGCATGCCAATTGAATTTGAGTCCATTCTCCACTTTTCCCTCTCGTTTTCTTGCTTTTGGGCAACTACTCTAAGAAAAAAAATTATCCAAGATTTAGCACCTAACTTAGTTTGTTCGGAGTAAAAAGCATCTATTAATTCCTAAATGTAACATCTAAGCTTAAAACAAATAACAAGTCTACAATTATATCCAAAAAAAAAAAAAAAAATAACAACTTGAAGCGGTTTCGGGAAAATTATAGCATATCCTTTTTCCATGAATTAATTGAACACATATAGGTTACAAGATGTCCTAATCTAGGTAATTTACAATTCAAATAATTCATCAAATATTGAAAAAGAGAAAACTAACTAAATGAGAAACTGCCTAGATAATTACAAATAAAATAAAAATCTAAATCTAAACATTTAGAAATTTAAATGAAATAAATACAAATTATGTAATATCTCCTATAAAATAACATTTTACAAAGTTAAAAGGGTAAATCTAAAGCAGAATTTTAAATTAAGGGGTGCAACATATACATTTTAAAGTTTAAGAGTATGTTGATAAAAGTACGTAAATCAAGGGAATTTGTAAAATTTATCCTAATATTAAACCACTAATCTATATATTCTAAAAGGGTTAAGCTCACAAATGGTTCTTAAAGTTTAGTCTCAATCTCATTTTAGTCCATAACTTTTCAAACGTCGCACAATTAGTCCCTGAAGTTTTATTTTATTTCAATTTTATCCTTCTGTTAACTTAGTATTAAATTTTTGACAAAATTTATAGAAATTATGGACTATATTGAAAATATATAAAGTTCAGAGACTAAAACAGTACAAAAAATTAAAAGTTAATTTCTACATATAGACTTAAAATTTTAGTTGTTTCTAATTTTGGACTCTAATTTACATAGATTTATTCAAAGTTTAACATTTAGTTGCTGGAAAGACTGAAACTGAAACAAAATAAAACTTCAGGGGACCATCTGTATAACGTTTGAAAAGTCAAATACTAAAGTAGGATTGAATGTAAACCTCAAAGATCATTTATGGAATTAACTCATTTTAAAATAATCAAACAAATATTTATTTCTTCACTACAAACTATTCTATTTATTTTTCATTAACTAAAGAGACTCTATTTAGTAGGGTCTTTATATCAGTAATGTAATTTTTAACTATTAAATCTAGTTAAAATTACATAAAATTAAAAAAATATATTAAACATATAATTTTGTATACATATCAAATGACTGATAATAAGAAATTATCTATTATTCATTTTTTTTTCAAATTTTACTAGAAAACCTCTATTAAACATATAGTTTTGTTTTTTTTTCCTCTAATTGTGCAACCCATCACACCAGATCTACGCACTACCCCAAACCATACCATTCATACCCCCCCAAACCTCTCTGAGAAGTGAGAATCTTCCGATCAGAGATTTTGAGCCACTACAAAAATCCAATCCCTCAGCCAAAAAAAAAAAAAAAAAAACATCTTTTTGGTCCAAAGAAGATGAAGATGTAACGGAAACTCTAGCTTTTTTTTGCTCAACAACGAAGGCTCTGGCCACTTCGGTTTAGTTTGATAGTGTTGTAAATTTTAAAAAAATATATTTATAACTATACTGAAAGAAGAAGTAATTGTTACAAAAAACAGTTGAATATTTAATAAATTATATTTATAGTAGTCATCTTGATTCTAAAATCATTATAATAACGTTTGGTAAACTATGATGTTAAATTACTGTGGACAGTTAAAAATTACGACTATATTATATTATACTATAATATAATATATATAATTATAATATAATATATATTTATTATTATATTTAATATAATAAAAAAACTATTATTGCATAATATTTTATATAATTATGATATAGAATATAATAATATTATAATAATAATAACTAAAATAATTAAAAATAACGATTATATTATATTATATATAATTACAATATAATATATATTTATTATTATATTTAATATAATACAATAAAACTATTATTAAATAACATATTATATAACTATGATTTAGAATATAATAATATTATTAAAATGATTAATATAATTACAATATTATAAAACATATTATAATATTACATAAGAAATATTAATATTTCAGTTATAATATAATTAAAAATTACAACTATATTATAATATATTATATTATATTATAATATAATATATTATATTATATAATCATTACTATATTATATTAAACAAATATATTATCATTAATATATTATATAACCATGTATAATACACTATAATATATAATAATATTAGAATTATAAAACTATATTATTATTTAATTATATTAATTATTATATTATTATTAATATAATAAATATAATTATATCAATATAATATAATGTAATATTATTAGTGTAATATTATTAATATAATAAATATAATTATATCAATGCAATATAATATGTAATATATTATAAAATAATAATTACAATATCATATTATAATTATATTATAATTATAGGCAAAGTCTTTAAATCGACACCTACTATTTGCCGGATTGAAACGACAGTTGTATAATTCAGTATAAATCGTGTATATTTATATGTAAAGATGTATATGTTAAGTTATAAGAAACGACAATGTAATTAATCCTCGAAACATGTATTTTTTATAGCAATTAAGTAAACACATAGCCTAAAAATATATATATTGGCTGATTTGTTGTATTTCATGTTAATGAACGTAAGCGACAATGTATATAGCAAAATATGATTTTAGTATCTTGTGTTCTTGATAATATTAAAATGATACCTCAACATTTTTAAAAACATATTCTTGGTACTCTGAAGTTAATTTTTAAGATGTGAAATGACCTTAGTACTCTTTTACTTAATTAATTAAAATCTAATAAATCTAGAAAAAATTCATTAACTTTTTATTTTATTATTTTCCTTTAAATATTTTAATGTGTTAAAATATTTTCATATTTTTTTAAGAAACTAGTAAAAGTAGGCACATGCAATTACAATACGACATGAATTTGACTATTATATTTATTGTTTATTAGAAAAATAATTTTATGATGTAAACAAATAAGTTCTAACTAATCGCCATACTCTATTATTTTTCTTAACATTTAGACCGCACAGCTTATTTTGATGGGGTGAGTTTTGTGGATTCAGAAGCCACGTTCAGAATGTAATTCAAATATTATTTAATTTGACCATTTTTTTTAAGTTTTAAGTAAGAGAAAACAGTAAATAACAAATAAGTAAAAAGTATAAAAAGTGAAGGACATGGAAGGAAATACAAATTAAACCATTTTTTTCTTAACACTTAAGTAATAGAAAACAATAGATAACAAGTACATTAAAAATACAAAAAATGATAAGGGCATAAATAGAAACACAAAAATAGTACATAACACGTAAATAAAAAGTACAACAGGTAAATAACATAAATGGAAACACAAATTAAACCTTTTTTTTCTTAAGCCCTAAGTAAGAGAAAATAGTAGATAACAAATAAGTAAAAAATACAAAAGGTGAAGGACATAAATAGAAACACAAATTAAACCGGGTTTTTCTTAAGCCTTAAGTAAGAGAAATAATAGATAACAAGTAAGTAAAAAGTACAAAAGGTGAAGGGCATAAAGGGAAACACAAATTAAACTGTTTTTTTTAAGCCATAAGTAAGAGAAAATAGTAGATAATAAATAAGTAAAAAGTATAAATAGTTAAGGGTACTGTAAAAAGATAAAAATTAGTTGACACATGCTTGCTTCATCACATTTATTATATATAATAGATATTGATTTTTATTTAACTATAAGAAAGGTAGTTTGGACATTACATGTCCCAAAAATTAATTTTAAGATATCAAAAAGATATTTTTAAAAAGATTAAGACACTTTTTAATATTATTAAAAATATAATATACTAAGAGCATATTTTAATATAATATAAAGTACTAAAATAATTTTATCTCATAAAATATAACGAGGAAACGAAACCCATGCTCACAGTAAACCATCAAAACTTATAGGTCTCGTTCATTTCATTGATTCGAGTTTTCAGTTTTAGGTTTCTACAGTAAAAAGTTCTCAAAAAATGTTACATCTAACTTTTTTTGCTACAGTAAAAAACTCTCATAAAATATCACATCTCAGCTTAAATTAAAAACTCGAATTCGCGAGATTACAATATATATTCGCAAAAATATTAGATCACAAACGACATTCGTTTCATCATTTACAATATTCTATATATTTTAATCAATATAATAATATATTCCACTTACAGTCTTTTACTGCACTCTTGTCAGTTACACTTAATTAGGTACCCTTCACATTACCCTGAAAGACATTCAAGTCAACTCATAATCATCACCGTTCAAATTTAATCCAATGGTTATCTTCCTCGTGCTGACAGGACATGTGTTTTTAGGCACGTCAGATTGAAGACCATTCCTATAATTATAATATCATATTATTAGAATAATTATAATACCATATTATATTATGATAAAATAATAATATTAAAGTTATTGATATAATTATGATATTATTTGTTACAATATAATTATTATATTATATTATATTATATTACGAATTTGAATTTTAACTTGAAAAGATTGTAAATTTTAAATTTCATTAGGGGTATTATTGGTATTATAAAAATTTCATTAACTGTACTATGCTGATTCTCGCATAATTTAAAACCTAAAGTTGTCTTTAGGCTACTTCTAATTTTAGCTGTCAATTCTTGATAAATTCTTCAAAAAGCACTTTTGAGGAGATTTATCAAACACTAAAATCAGCTTCTGCAGAAGCTGATTTTGGGAGGAAAAAATAATTCTAAACTAAGCCTTGTCTTGTTTGAGGTTGTTACGGTGGCGATTTTCACAGTGGAGATCAGTGCCAGCTAGATCGTCTCGGTGAAGTCTGTCGTTGTGGAGATCTTTGAGGTGGAGATCGATGACAGACGTCAGGGTTTTTTTAAATAAATAATTAAGTGTTATTTTCATGTTTTGCATACTACTCCAGCCAAGCGTTGACCTTAACAATAAAATTACTAAAAAGGCGTTTAGTTCGTAGATTTAGAATCATGAGTTAAAATTATTTTCAGTTTACATGTGTTTTTTTTAAATACTGTAATGAGTCACAAATCATGATCGAAACCATAATATGAATTCTTAATCCAAAAGCACCATAAGTTCCGTTCATCAATTTGAATTTTAAATTTTAATTTTTTACAATTAAAAATTATTAATAAATATCTTATATAATTTTTTCAATTTTAAATTTTTACAATTAAGTTTAGAACTCATTCCAAAATTATTTTGGGTGCTTTTGGAACTCGTTCTAAAATGATTTTATTTTCTGTATGAAAATGAAAATGAAAACGTTTTCATTCCTATTTTGGAATCATTTCTAAAAATGTGTTTAGTAATTTTATTCTGAGATGAGAGTCCCCCTTTCTCGCCGTCATTATCAGATCCACTGTTTAGAAAGTGGGTGACCAGAGAAGAGGGGGAACGGAGAAGAGGAAAACTAGAGGAGTTCAGCCTATCGAGTATAAGGAAAGAGGGAGGAGAATTTCTTGAGCGATTCCACCAATAACCCAAAGCTTAGAACGGAGAAGAGGGGGGGTCGAGGGAGATCGCAGAAGGGAGGGAGGAGTCGGGGAAAGAAAATAAAGATGGGGGAAAATGGAAATGAGAAGGAAAATGATTAAGGACCGTTTTCAGTTTTGTTGACTTTTTGGGAACAAGTAGAAAACGTTTTCAACTTTTATTTTTCAGGAAATGCGGTATCAAACGCGTGAGAGCATTTTCATTTTTTAGTTTTTGCAAAACGTGAAAAACGTTTTTAAAATGCTTCCAAACAGGCACTTTGTTTTTTGTACGAAAATGAAAATGAAAACGTTTTCAATCTCAGACATAAATTGTTTTTAAAAATGTATTTAGCAGTTTTATCAAGAGATTGTTTTCAGTATAAAAAAATTCATTAATGTCTCTTTACTCGAGAGCAGAGAAAACAAAACAAAAAATAAAAAATAACTAATCTTATTTTACACTAAATTAAAAAATTATTTTTATTTTTATTGTGTCAAACACTGTTTTAAAAATATTTTTATTTTTATTTCTTGAAAAACATGAAAAATAAAATCATCATCAATTCCTAAAAAAATATTACATTTAATTCAAATTAAAAATTCAGCGCAAAACCACATTTCACTTTTACGACTTCTGTTCCGAAAACCGCCTTCACAAACCCCATGTCCACCACCACCACCGAGGCACCGCCAGGGATCCTCATCCCGTCACTACCAAACGACGTCGCTTTGCAATGTCTAGCTCGCGTCCCAAGACAGTATCACCCTGTACTCGCGGCGGTGTCGAAGCCCATCAGATCCCTCCTCTCCTCCCCGGAGCTCTTCGCCGCCCGATCGTCCCTCAACTCCACCGAAAGCTTGCTTTACCTCACGATCCGAAACCCATACGGAAAGCCCAGGGGTTGGTTCACGGTCTATGGAAGAAGGTCCAACACAAACGACGACAACGAGAGCAATATCATCGTCGCCCCAGTCCCAGGAGTTCCCAACGACCGGCTAGATTGGTCCGCTTATGCCGCCGTGGGCTCCAAGATCTATGTTGTGGGCGGCATAAATTGTGTTAGCTATTCAACCAAGGTGTGGATTTTCGACTGCCGTTTCCACACGTGGGAGCGTGGTCCGAGCATGCCAACGGTGGGAAGTCAGGCTGCCAAGACCGTAGTTTTGGACAGCAAAATTTATGTGATCGGATGTTGGACGGAGAAGAAATCATGGGTCCTCGTTTTCGACACGGTGGCTAGGCTCTGGGAGACCCTTCCTAGCCCCAAGCTTGGGGTCTACAATGAACGGGTTGTCGACTGCACTATTAGGGGTGGTAAGGTTTGCGTCTGGTTGGAGAGAGAAGAGATCAGGTTCGATCCCGCGACGGAGACGTGGGAGGTGTTTGAGAGTGGCGTTAGACCGGGATTTCATTGGACTGCACAGATGTGCGAGGTGAATGGGGTCTTGTATTGCGCTGATGAAGATACAAGGAATATTAGAGGCTTGAATGAAAGAATTGGGATTTGGAAAGAGCTCAAACTTGTGAATAATAGAGGGTTGCCTAATCGCTTCCGGAACCCTTGTATGTTCAATGTGGGAGGGAGGTTGGTAATAATGGGGTTGGGATATCCACGGGATGAAATTTCAGAATTGGAATTATGGTGTGCGGAAATTGAAGTGAAGATGGACAGAGATGGGGATTTGCTGGGAGAAGTTCTGTGGTCGAAGTTGGTCTTTTCAATGAGCTCACTGTTGGTAGATATGGAGCCCTCGTTCTATACTTGTCTGCCAGTTTCTTTTTGAGGGTCAGTTTATTTACATTGTATAATCCATTAATCTTGTTTTGTTTACCTGTCAGCAGTGTTCCTGATAGTGTGTGTTGTGAATTATGATCGTACAATTAATTAATTATGATACTATTTATTTCACCGATTCGAATTTAGAATTTGAGTTTTATTATAGTAAAAAGTTCTCTGAAATAGTCACATCTAACTTTTTTATTATAGTAAAAAACTCTCACATAAAGTCACATTTCAACTCGAATTAAAAACTCAAATCAACGAACTAAAAGAGCCTGTAAATGTGCAACAGCTTAGGTCTTTGAAATTGGTTATTTTTTTTTTATTTATTTTTTTTTCCAGGAAGGAAACTGTTAGGAAATGATTGAGTAGATAATAAACTTCAAAGTTTATGAGCAGTATTTGAATTTTAAATACTTGGATAAACTTGGCCCATGTAATTCGTATTTCTGTTTTTCCAAGTTTTGTGTTTTTTGTAACTAGTACAACTTCAATAGATTACTAAGGAACTAAATGAAATATGGTGTTCTTACTGCATTGGATGTTTTATTTGAAATGCATTTTGTTTCTCACCCTTACATTTTCTCCGCCCTCAAGATCAATTTCGAGTCCTCAATAGAATCTTGTTTTACATACATGTCATCATTGAACTCCAAACCAATGATGGAAGACTTTTAAAGCTTCTCTGATTAATGCTGCTTTAAGCTTAGCTTGAGTCGGATCTTGTCCTAATTATTTGTTGTAAGCACCGATTGCTACAGTCAAGGATTTAGTTTAGGTCTTCATAATGAATCTGACTTGAGTATTTTTCATTTGAGTGATAAGAGATATTAAACCTGCTCCCATTGTTTAACTAATGCTATCGTTTGTAATTTTGGGTGCATATATAGGAATGTTGTGCTAAATGATATATCTCCTTTCTCCCCAAATTCCGAGTCTAATTCAAATGTTCAGATTAGGAATGTAAAGACAAAGCAAATAGATACTAGTGCTAGAATGACTCTTCCCCTATCATTCATTGGGCACCTTTGTCTGCGTATGCTTGACTTCCTAAATTAAATAGGCAGCAGTATTAGACAGAAGTTATAGAAAAGCTCCATATGCCCATATGCACAATAGAATGGTTAAGGTGGTATTGGCATGAAGAGGACTTTCTTTTATGAGAAGCGAAGTTTTAAGAATTGTTTTGAGTGTTAAACTTTGGTCAAGTTTTTGAGTAAAAGTGTTGATGCTGCTGATTTTTCCCGAATCTTCATAAACTTGACAGTTTATAGATCATCTTCTCTTGGTTTTTGGGAGAATTTTTGTACTTATGCTTTCACATCCTTCTCAAGTGCTTAATGTTTTTGCATTCCTCAGAAGCTAAACTATGGATGATAATTTTAAAAATCGTACGTTTTCTCACTCTTATCGCATTTAGTTTCTACTGTTGAACAATGATTTGTGTGCTAGTGCAGGTGGATGTGTCACAGTTTCTAACTTCTGAATTCCATTTCCTTGTAGCAGATTCTGTTGAATATCATACTTGTGGAGTCCTCTCGCCACCTAGCCGCTGTGGATCCAATAAATATGTTTGTCTGTTGTCTTTTGCTTGAATTAGTGTTTGTTCTGTTAAGGTTGGACTTGTTACTTCCTAATTTTCAGTTTATTTTCTTTGTCATGTAAATTGGTTTGAATAGCCAACCATCAGGCTTTTGCTGTCTTTGAAGACATAGTGATGAATATAAAGTGGTCATAGTTTTAATCGAAGCTATGTTGTTCGCCTGAAGCATCAGTAAAAATTTTTTTGTTTCCCTTTGAGTCAAAAGGTTTTGTTGCTTTCCTTGGAAAATGACAGTTGATTTAGTTTTCTAGTTTATTTATTTGTTGCTTAACCAAGTATCATTAGTCAACTTGTGACAACAATTTTTTTTTTTTTGAAACAAGAATATAGAGACTGACACCATATGCACGTTTTCTGTTTTTTTTTTTAATCAAAGTATTGCAATGATTATTTCGATTACACAATTATCTCATTGAATCCTTGTTATTTAATGCCCCTGTATGCGCAAGAAAGATGCTGATCCGTGGCATGCCATTTTATACTATCATATATGTATAATAGTAATCATATTTAGAGCTTTGACATTGTACCTCTTCTATTATAAATGTAAGATCTTTCAAAGTGCAAGTACGCAACAAATCCAAGCACACTGAATCCAGCAAGTAGCCAATAGAAGAAATCAAAATGAGCACGGTTTAGATTCTTTGAAAACCAGCTGTCCCGCCCATTTCCGTCAGTTGTTTTATCAATGACCAAGACAAGAAAGCTACTCAACAAGCTCCCAACACCAGTTACACTTAGGTAAAGAGCAAGTCCAATACTTCTTTATTCTTTTGGCACCTGATCATAGAAGAACTCTTGCAGACCAACAACAGGAAACGCATCTTCTATTCCTAACAAAACGGACTGAGGTACCAACCACCAAAATAGTCATCGGAATTGTCAAACTTGGCTTCTCAGCAAGGTTGTATTTCTCAGCTGTTTTGAGACGTTTAATCTCAACTAGAGCTGCAATTATCATTGTTAAGATGGACAAAAAGAATCCCAGTTCCTATCCTATGCAGCATTGTTAGGTTTTTGTCGTAAAGCCCACCGGGAAGAGGGAATGTCTTTCCCTAGTCAGGGGACTAGGGCGCCTCATATTGGCGGTAATAATGGCTGTACTTCGAAGCCAGAAAATTTCTCCCAGGCATATAAAGAATCTTATACGTCTGCAAAGTTTACTGTTCAAGAAAAAACTCGGTATGCTTTTCCTCCGATGATATCGCTGCCTTCATTTTTTTTTCCTCTTTCGATTTTGTTTAATTAGGCCTCGTTCACTTTGTGGATTCGAATTTTCAATTCGAATTGAGATGTGACATTTTTTAGAATTTTTTACTGTAAAAACTTAAAACTGAAAACTCGAATCGATGAAATGAACGAGACCAGTTGTTTTATTTACTTCAGTGCGGGGAGTTGGGCATTTTTCCCAGCGGATACGGTGATGAAGAGGTTAAATCATTCACAGTTTGGTTAATCCATTTGCCTTCATCCGAAAGCAGTTTGAAAAAGGAGCAAATACATGCAGAATTCGAGTATAGAGTATATGACCAGATCAACGGTCATTACCACGAAAAAAAAATGTGATTTATCTAATCGAAATGCTGCTCTTGTAATTTTTTTCAAATTATAATTAGCTAGGACTTGAGACGATTATTTTGGTTGTTTGATACTTTCTGGTGTCCTAGGAATACTCTTTTCTATTGCAGGTCATGACAACTGGTTCGCCAACCGGAAGATTGCATGTACTGCAGACGTAATATCGCCGAAGGATATCCGCAAACCCTCCAATGGATTTCTTGTGAAGGATCTACTCATTTTGAACTTGAATTTCTAGTCATGTCCAATACAACTTTCTTCTGAGAACTCCAATTGTGAAGAAGACGCTCATCATCTTTTCTTTATAAAATAGTAGTACCTTTTGGTTTCTAGACACTTTTTTTTTTTTGGTGATCTTGTGTTCATGTTTCATTTTTCATTAGAAGCAGAAAGAGTTGTGTTCATGTTTGTTGCTTTCATTCTTGCGTTCAATTATTTCAAGTTGTTTGTTCCGAAATGTTCATTTTGTTGAATTGATGGTGGAGTCGAATTGTCAATATTAATTGATTGTATTTAGGTGTGTGATCAATGCTCATTGCGTTAAATTGTCGTGTTTTTTTTTTTTTGCTCTCGTTTTGTCCTTCTCTCTCCGTTCTTGGTCCGGTTGTATTCAGCCTTTGCCATCTAAAATTGAGAGATTCCTCATACTTCATAGAGCTTCTAAGAGGTGTTCCTCTTCTCCCTCTGCTATGGATTTGCCGAACTACGGTCCCGTTTATTTCACCAGTTTGAGTTTAAAATTTGAATTTTATTATAATAAAAAGTTTTCAGAAACAATCATATCTAGCTTTTTTACTACAGTAAAAAAACTGTAACATAAGGTCACATTTTAATTCGAATTAAAAACTCAAATTAGTGAAATAAACAGACCTTACATGTAGACTTTCTACGTCAATATTCTACGTCAAACTGGGCTTAGTTTGTAGTGACAACAATTCTAATCGAGTTTAATTTATTTTTGAAGTTTATGGTTAACAAAATTATCATATCCTACATAATATTGTGATTGATTTTTAGTTTGTTTGGTATTTAAAATTAAAATAAAAGTATTTCAAAATTTAAAAGTTAAACTTTGGAGTGTACATGATATTTTTCTAAAAATTTAGATATAAATATTACTTGTTAAAATTTTCAGGGGGTGAAATAAGAATAAAACTGTAAAATTGTGTGTGTGTGTGTGTTCGGTTTTCTTTTTTTTTTTTTTTTTTTTTTTTTTTTTTTTAAGTTTTACTTCTAGTTTCTCCTGATAACTGCCGGAGCATTATAGCACACTGGCTTTATATACAAATGAACCTCATCTTTTTCCATGTTGGTCTGCTTAATAAAACAAGTCGTTTTCTATACAAATTAGAGAGAGTGTCGTTTATATCTCCACGGTGTTTTCTCCTCACTCTCTCTAAAAACCGACATGTTCTTTACAATACAAGATAAACGACATGCAGTCTGTCACAGGTGTTGTTTTCTCCAAGGGAATGACGTCGTTTTGTCTTCAGATAAAACTATGTGACGTTTACGAAGTTATAAACGATTTGTCGTTTATCTTGAACATCTTGTTTGATGAAAGGAGTCGCACGTCGTTTTTAATCAAAAGAAAATGACATATTTATTTACTGCACTCTAACAGAAAAGAAAACTTTAAAAAAAAAAAAAAAAAGGAAAAACTTTAGCCAAAAACAACAAGGTCTCGTTCATTTTATCAATTTGAGTTTAAAATTTGAGTTTTATTATAATAAAAAATTTTTAAAAATAATTACATCTAAATTTTTTATTATAATAAAAATTATCATATAAAATCATATTTCAACTCGAATTAAAAATTTGAATAATTAAAGGCCCTCAACTCTTAACACAAAACAACATGGCTCCTCAAAACGCAGGAAAATGCTTCTAAAAAATGAATACGTAAAATGACGTCTCCTTTGTTTTGAGCGTCGTTTAAGCAATATATATTTAGTCTTATTCCTTTGAAATCAAACTTGATTAGTTTATTTCTAGCCAAAAAAAAAAAAAAAAAAAAAAGCGAGATTAGTTTATTTGTTTTATATATTGATTATATTGATACGAACTTCAGATTATTCCTAATGGCTAATGAACTTTATTTCTTTTTCATAAGAAAGTAGTCAATAATTATATATATGCTTATATAATGAATAGGAGAAGAAATGGAAGATTTTTTTTTTTTTTTTTTGAAATTGGGGAACCGCTAAATTTTCCTAAAACCCCCAATTTCAAAAAAAAAAAAAAAAAAAAAAAAAAAAAAGAAAAAAGTTTGCTTATGATGCGTAATAGAGATTAATTCAATGCAAAAAAAAAATAAAAATTAGCCCCACTAAATATTTATGTGAATGAAACCGTCTACAATTTTAATTTCATTTTTAATTTGACTAACATCTCAATAAATTTCAAAATTTAGAGTGTAAATTGCAAGATTAAAGTTGAGAGATTGATTTACTAAAAGGATATTTGTTTTCTGTATTCGTTATTGATTCTGAATCATAATTTATGATTCTCTACAGTGTTTTTCTCTCAAAAAAATACACGTAAAATGAAAATAATTTTAAATCATAGTTATAAATTTATAAACTAAACGTCTACTAAATGTGCAAAGTTAAGGAGGTATCTGTAAAAAAATAAATAAAAAAAATAAAAAACCCTCTTTTGTTATTATTTTATTTTGTTTTAAAATGTATGTTTGAAAAATTAACATAATTAATGGCTAAACTAATATTTAAATTGTAATTATTATGATGATTTCAGGCGTTTCAAAATATTTGACCGGTTTAGAGATTTTTTTTACTCTTTTGAAAAAATATAGGAGATATTTTTGAAATAGCCTAAAAGTTAGGGGATTCGTTTTGGAGACAAATTTCCAAGACAAAGGGGGTATTTATAGATTTTTATCGTAAACCTAACACTTCACTCTCTTGCGAAAACCTCAACAAGAACAAACAGCATGTCTCCCACCACGGCGGCGCCGCCGGAGATCCTCATCCCGTCACTACCAAACGACGTCGCTTTGCAATGTCTGGCTCGAGTCCCGAGACAGTACCACCCAGTCCTCGCGGCGGTGTCGAAGCCAATCAGATCCCTCCTCTCCTCCCCAGAATTCTTCGCCCTCCGGTCATCCCTCAATTCCACCGAACTCCTCCTTTACCTCAGAATTCAACGCTCATGCGACGATCCCGACGGTTGGTTCACGGTTTACGGACGACCCAATCAAAACGACAACATCAAGAGCAGTATCATCATGGCTCCGGTCCCAGGAGTTCCCGATGAACGGCTGTATTTGTCCAATTACGGTTCTGTGGGCCCCAAGATCTACGTCTTGGGCGGCTTAACAGGCTGTGGATTTTCAACTGAGGTGTGGGCTTTCGACTGCCGCTTCCACACGTGGGAGCGCGGTCCGAGCTTGCCAACAGCTAGAATGCTCGTGGCCAAGACCGTAGCTTTGGACGGCAAGATTTACGTGGTCGGATGGTCGGCAGCGGTGGAGGAATCATGGATACACGTGTTCGACACGGTATCTGAGCGCTGGGAGGCCCTCGCAAGCCCCAAGCTTTGGGACCGCAGCAAAGAGGTTGTCGGATGTGCCACAAGAGGCGGTAAGGTTTGCGTCTGGTCGGAGTTTGAAGAGCTGAAATTCGACCCCGCAACGAAGACGTGGGAGGTGTTTCGGAGTGGTGTTGGGTCGGGATTGTGTTGGACCACACAGATTTGCGAGGTGAATGGGGTGTTGTATTGCGCTGAAAATCATAAGGGGATGATTAAAGGCTTTGATGAAAGAATCGGGGTGTGGAAAATGGTCGAGATTGTGAATAATTGTGGGTTGTTGCCGAATCACTCGTGGATACCTTGGATGGTCAATGCGGGAGGGAGGTTGGTAATGATGGGGTGGAGAGAATTACAGGATCAAACTGTGAATTCAGAATTGGATGATGAGATGGGAATATGGTGTGCGGAAATTGAAGTGAATAAGGATGGAGATTGGAATTTCCAGGGAGAAGTTTTGTGGTCGGAGATGGTTTCTTCAATGTCCAGAAGGTTGATGGATAAGGTGCTCTGTTCCTGTGCATGTTTTCCAGTTTCTTTGTGAGGACTATTGATGCAGTAGTGTAAGTCTCCTTTTCTTTTCCCCTCTGATTTGTATTTTTTTTTTTTTTAATTTTTGTGACCTTGCCTTGTTTAACCTGATCAGTAGTTTTTGTTGTTATTACTTTTTTATGTAATTGGGAAATATGAAATTTCTATTGACATTTCAAGATTTAGAGCAACAACCCTTTGTAATTGATATTTCCATTTTCCCAAGTTTGTAATTTTGTAAATGGTTCAACTTCAATAAATTACTGAGGAACTAAATGAAATATGGTGCCCATTGAAAAGAAAAATTGTTTGTTATTGCATTGGATAATTTATTTGAACTTCACTCTGTTCTTTCTTACAATTTCTCCATCCTCAAGATCATTTGAGAGTACACAAATAGTATCTTGTTCTCCATACTTGTTATCTCAGAAGCGCGAAACAAATGACTGCTGACTTTTTTTTTTTTTTTTTCTCTTGTTATTATAATATAGCTCAGAGTTTACTTATTTGTTATTGTTTGGTTTATCTTTGATTATTTTCCTTATGGAAATTGATCATTGTTGATTGAGCTATAAATTTACTCTGATGCTCATTTTGCTTGAGTTGTATCTTGTCGTAATAACTTATTATAACCACAGATTAAACCGGCCAGTTAATATGTTTGTCTGTTGTCTTTTTCTTAAATTAGTGTTTGTGTTGTTAAGATCAGACTTGTTATTTCTTAATTTTCAATTTAGTTCCTTTTTTCATTTAATATTGGTTTAATTTTACTGTCTTTGAAGACACAGTGATTAATATAGATTAATATAAAGTGTACATATTTTGACTGAAGCAAATTTTGTTTGTAGTTTCATGATTGGAGATGTTCGCCTGAAGCATTGACAAAAAATTTTTTTTTTACCACATTGAGTTAGAAGGTTCTGTTTCCTCCTTGGAAGATAAAAGTTTCTAAGGATTGCTTAACCAAGGTGCAATGGTCTAGTATTCTTTGTAACAAGGATATAGTGCAACTCTCTCTAAAGGTTGCAGTGAACTTTTCATTTAACTTGATGATCTCATAGATTCCTGGTTATTTCATGTTCTATGGAGCTGCAAGAAAAAATGCTGATATATAGCATGGTACTTGGTAGCAATTTTGCATGCCTTAGTGTTCGCCAAGTCTTACTGTAATACTTTCTCCTATTGCTTCCTCATTGTTAAGGAAAAACTTAGACAAAGGCACTTCTTTGACCTCTCTGGAGTAATCTCAACACGTTTTTGCATATAAAAAAATGATTGAATGTAGCTGAAATGTTGCAAGCTGCTAGTTCATAGAGGTTGAGTAGTATTTCCACAGCAGATTGTTAAACTTTAGAGTGGATGCTAGTGTCAAATATGATCCTCATTTAGGTTTTGGACTTGTTATCCAAGACCAAAGGGAAGAAATATTTATGGTTTGTTGAGATGTAAAGAAAAATTTGTTTAGGGCACTTCAAACAAGAGTTGGCTAAGCTTCTAGGGAACTAGAACGATTGCTCTAGAGTCCCAAGACGGTATCACCCCGTCCTCGCGGCGGTGTCGAAGCCCATCAAATCCCTCCTCTCCTCCGCACACTTCTTTGCTGTTTGGTCACCCTCAACTGTACCAAACTCCTACCATATCTCAGGTTCTGAAACCGACACATTGTCCCTACCGATTTGTTCATTGTCTATGGAAGACCAAACGACTACAAGAAGAGCAAGATTATCATCGCCCCGGTCCCAGGAGTTCCCAATGACTATTTATATCGGTCCCTTTACGCTGCTGTGGGGCCCAAGATCTACATTGGAGGCCAAACCTTCGGCCACTCTTCAACTGATGTGCGGATTTTAGCCTGCCGCTTCCACACGTGGGAGTGCAATCTAAGCATGCCAACAGTGGAAAGGGGCGCTCTTACGACCACAGTTTTGGACGGCAAGATTTACGTGATCGGAATGTGGACAGAGGAGGATTCATGGGTTGACGTGTTTGACACAGTAGCAGGGTGTTGGGAGGCCGTTCCTAGCCCCAAGCTTAGGGCCTACAGCAAAAAGGTTGTTGGTTGTGACATTAGGGGCGGCAAGGTTTGTGTTTGGATGGCGGAAGAAGAGCTCAGGTTCGACCCCCGACGAAGATGTGGGAGGTGTTTGAGGTGATATTGGATTAAGATTGCATTGGAGAACACAGACGTGCGAGGTGAATGGAGTTTTGTATTGCTCTTATGATTATCAATGTGTAATCAAATGATTTGATGAAGGAATTGGGGTGTGGAAAGAGCTCAAGGGTTTGTTTGGTTCCTAGATTTGAATCCATGATTCGAATCATGATTCATGATCGCTACAGTATTTTCTCTCACAAAAAATACACATAAATAAAAATGGTTCAAATCACATGATTTGAATCCATGAACCAAACGGACCCCAAGTTTCTGAATCACGGAGGGTGTCCGAATGACTTGTTGAGCCCTCGGATGGTCAATTTGGGAGGGAGATTGGTAGTGATGGGGTGGCGAGAATTACCTGATCAATTTGTAACTTCAATATATGAGAAAAAGTGGAATTTTGTTTTGAGGAAATTGAAGTGAATAAGGATGAAGATGGGGATTACAGGGAGAAGTTTGGTCGGAGATGGTTGCTTTGATGTGCAAAAGGTTGACGGCCAATGAGATCTGGTTCTTTGCTTGTATTCCAGTTTCTTTGTGAGGACTATTGACGCAATAGTGTAAGTTTTTATTTTTTATTTTTTATTTTACCTGTTAGATTTGGATTGTTTCTTCTCATGGTGTAATCTTGCTTTGTTTAACCTGATCAATAGGCAGATTTGAGAATTAGACAGCGGCATTAAAGCTTTATATGCATTTATGCGTTAAGATCATTTCAATAGCTGAATATTTAAGATGGGTAGTGACATGAAGAGGACTTTCTTGAGAAGAGAACTTCTAAGAAATGTTTTGAGTGAAATATTTTTGAGCTATTAAGTATTGGTGTTGTTGATCTTTCTTGAATCCTTAATCTATGTGGATCATTTTCTTAGTGTTGTGGGAGAATTTCCACACTTTTGCTTTCACGTTCCTCTCAAAGTGATTAATGTTTTTGCACTCCTCGAAAGCTTAATTGTGGATGGTAATTTTGAAATTTGTATGTTTCTAACCGTGATAGTAGTATTAGGTTTCTACAGTTCAACAATAATTTGTGTGCTAGACTGCTAGTTCATGTGGATGTGCACAATTTCTAACTTTGGAGTTCCCATTTCCTAGTGCCGAATTCTGTTCATTATCATGCTTGTAGAGTTCGCTGCCTTGTTGATGTGGATGCAAAGAATTTGATTGTATTCTGCTTGAATTAGTGCTTGTGTTGTTAAGATCAGACTTCTTGTTTCCTAATTTTCAGTTTTCCTTCTTTCAGGTAAACTGGTTTAAATTGCCAACACCAGGGCTTTTGTTATCTCTAAAGACAGTGTGATGAAATTGCCAACACCAGGACTTCTGTTGCCTTTGAAGAGAGTGATGAATATAAAGAGTACATATTTTTATTGAAGCAACATATTTTGTTTCATGATTGGAGATGTTCGCCAGAAGCTCCTAACATTTTTTTTTTTTTTTTTTTTTTTTTTTTGGAAGATAAAAGTTTATGTTGTTTCCTTAGCATATTGGTGGATCTAAGAATTTCTTAACCGAGGTCTAAGGGCCATTAGAAGACTTGTGACCAACAATTCTATCATTCCTTGTAACAAGGATATAGGAACCATACGCACGTGTATTTGGTGCAGTGCAACTTCTTGGTTTTTTGTCATTTTTTGAATCAAAAGATTTCAATCGACTTTTCGTTCGACACAAGGATCTCACTGAATCCTGGTTATTGCATGCTCTGTGGAGATGCCAGAATGACGCCGATCTGTGGCATAGTACTAGTAGCAGTTTTGCATGCACCAGTCTTTGCCAAGCTTTACGGCAATATTTTTCCTATTGCTTCCTCTTTGTTAAGGAAAAACTTTGACAAAGTTACTTCTTTGACCTATCCAGACCGATATTGACGCGTTTTTGCATAAAAAAAATGTTATAATGTGGCTGTATAGGAAAGGGTCCATAGAGATTTGAGTCATATTTACACAGCAGATGGTTGAACTAGTGTTGTTGCTAGTGTTGAACCCACTCGTCATATAGGCTTTCGAACTCTTATCCCGGGCCACATTGGAGAAGTATTTTTGGTTTTCTGAGATGTCATGTCAAGAAACGTATCTATTTAGGGCACTTCAAACAGGAGTTGGCTAAGCTTTGGGGCAGTTAGAGATCAGGGCCATTAAATTGCTTTAGAGTGTCTTTTTCGGTTTGGTTTAATAGAGAAGAAACTAAATGTCAGATTAATGTATGCTTACAAGCGACAAACTCCTTTTTTTTTCTGAATAGTGAATTCTTCTGTTAAAACGTTCCCTCAGTTTGTGGCCTCATCTGACTAAGCTAGTGATTGTGTTCATTTTATATATAGTGAAATTTCGTCATCCAAGTTCTAACTAAACGGGTAAGTTTGTTCATTTTACCTTTAATCACTAGGCACAACCTGCCTTTAAGGTTTGAGCGGAGGACTGCGCTGCGGCATTAAAGCTCACCATGCCTTCAAACATCTAAGAGCATCTCCAAAATGTTATGTTAAATATTTAAGTTATGTTCATTTCACTAATTCGAGTTTTATTACAGTAAAAAACTCTCAGAAACAGTCACATCTAACTTTTTGTTACGGTAAAAAGTTCTCGTATAAAATCACATCTCAACTCGAATTAAAAATTCAAATCAATAAACTAAACGGGCTTTTAGTATGCCAATGTTAAATTTCAGCATCCGAGTAGAAAACATCACTCTACAATGCATTGCTATTTTGGGTGCTAAATTCCGTGTAAGTTATACTTGATGGTAAATTTTGACATTAAATTACTATTGATAGATATATTACATTTTCTTTTAATCATTACAACATTAGAATTTACGAATTGTTTAAAATTAGACTAAACTCCTACAACTCTCAAAATTTAATGATTATGACAAATTAAATTTGACATTTCAAGTGGTGTTACGCACTAGAACATAAATAAAAATAGTATATAAAATGTGCCATTTTCACATTTAGAATTGAGAGTGTTGTGAAATTTGCTCCTCTATACATAGGCTTTTAAAGTGACATTCCCCAGTAAATGGAAGAAGTATTTATGGTTGATTGAGATGTCAAATAAATTATTTGGGGCTAGGGTTTTCACGGTTGGTTTGAGCATTTTTTTTATTACTATTTTTAAGAACTAGCGATCATTCTAATAATATGTATGTATTTTTTTTTACGGTTTGAATAGTTTGATTTTTTTTTTAATGAGAAAAAGTGTTCAAAAAAACTAAAAAACTACCTCTGACCAACATTGAACTACTAAACTGATTGAAAAAAATTGAAAATTCGATTTCACGTCAACATATTGACTAATTCGGTCGATTAACCGACATCCCATGGTTCATGGGCGGTTTAGTTTCGGTTCTACAATTGGTTAAACCAAACCAACCGACCACATTCTACTCTATTTAAAAAAAAAAAATTTGAACCTCTAACCTTGTAGATGGTGAATACAAATCCACCATATCATTGAAGATGAACGTTAAAAAAAAGTTAAACCTCTCTAACTTGTAAGTTGTGATGAAAAAATTAAATACATAGCCATTTATATAGAATAGTTGAGGGAATATATTCTTATCTCTTTTCAATGTGAGACTTTCATCTCTTTTAAAAGTCTCACATTGATGAAAGTCTTACATTGAAAAGAGATGAGAATGTTTTCCCTTAACTATTCTATATAAAGGGTTAATATGTATTTAATTTCTCCATCACAACATACAAGTTAGAGAAGTCTAACTTCTTTTGAACGTCCATCTTCAATAATATGATGGACTTTAATATAAATAAGTTTTCTAATTGAGATTAGATGTAAAGCCTTAGTCCTTAAGTGTATATTCTTTTAGGCTTTATGTTTTTGTCTTTTAAGCCATTTTTCTTTTTAATTTTAACTATTTAAATATTAAATATTTAAATGGTTAAAACTTAAGAAGAAAATAGTTAACAAAATTTTTTTAATTAAGACAAACTGATTAAAAACCAACCGGTAAAAATTGGTCTGTTAACTAACTGAAGATATTGTTCTTTAACTCGGTTTTGGTTTTAAATTTTTAAAAACCAACATTATTAATTTGGTTTTAAAACCGGCCAAAATTATTGATTTTTAACCGATGAAGAAAAACCAAATTAAAGTAAACTGTGATTTTTTTTTTTTTTATTCTTTGTACGGTTTTGGACTGGTTTAGGCATATTAGGTAAAGCACTTTATGGCTTTTATATATGTAAGCAAAAGTGATTAAATACATGATGGGAAAGGCTACATGAGACATGACTATATGTTAACTTTTCCTCCCCATTCATGAGGTATGTATTAGAAATCATCCAATTTAATCCACTGTGAACCAAAGTCAAATACACCATGACTAAAATCAGCTCAATTGTTACTCTTAATTCTACTAATATAATATATTATTATTTAAATAAAATATAGACAATAAAATTTACGTGTCAAACAGTAAATGTGCAGAAAATAATCGAGAGAGTTACAAAAATAATGACGTTAGTATTTTTCTTATTTATATTTGGTAAACATTTCTGTTGATAATCCAATGCTTTAAATTGCATGCCATTTATCTTCTTAGTAGTCTGTGTCGTTCATGAGTATATAACATGTCCTTAAGGTTGCATTCTATTGTCATTTATTGAATAAACCATAAGTTGATGATCCTACAATATAAATAATATTTTTATTCAATTCACTATTTTTCAGATAATGAAAATATCTATAATCTAAACACTTTTTCTAAAAAAACAAAAGTAATAAATTAAATAATATGAGTGTTTACTTTAATCATCAATAATACTCTTTAAATAAAAATTATTTCTCCTTTAAAATCTATAAATAATTGGAGACTTTATTGCAATAAAATATATAAGAATGGTAGTAACAATTTTTTTTTTTTTTTTTTTTTTTTTTTTATGTTTTATGGTAGTAAATTTATAAGTAATATTTTTTTATAACCTTAATTTGATATATGACAATTCATGGACAAAAATAAAAATAGAAGATAGACAATAAAATTAATATAAAAAAATAATTTAACGAAGTAGAAAAATAAGAAGAAAAATAAGAAGAAATATGTATGTATGTGTGTGTGTGTGTGTGTGTGCGGTGCGTGTGTGTAAAAGATAAGCATGTAAATAAAAATTATAATTGAGGATCAAAGAACTAAAGTTAAAAAAAGGGGTAATTGGCATGAATGGTCCTCAAACTTGTCAAAATGTGACAGCTTTGTCCTTAAATTTTTTTTTGACGAAACGAGCCTCAAACTATTTAAAATGGTGCAATGTCATCCTTTCTGTTAAATGCCATCCAAAAATAGGGACCAAATCCTAACCTATTAAGGGACAATTTTTTGGATGACATCTAATGAAAATGACTACATTGTACCCTTTTAAATAGTTTGGGTTCGTTTCGTCAAAAAAAAAAATAAGAACTAAACTGTCACTTTTTAAAGAGTTTGAGAACCATTCGTGCAATTTATCCAAAAAAAATGTAGGGTGGGGTGGGAGACGGGTCGGGTAGAAATTTAAAGAAATTTAACACTTACAATGGTATAATATTACTCTAGATTTTTATCGGTTTCAAATATTTAAATTTGTTATAAATTTTTTTTTTTCAACCTCTCAAATACTATTTTCACACATGTAATTTCCTCTCTAATTTTTCTATACCAAACCTTGTTTTAATCTATCAATATATAGGTATCTTCTACTACTAATGTTTAAAATCAATAACACTAATATTGCTGTACAACTAATTCTTTATTATATAGTAAATAATAAACTCGTCACTCTCACACAGTAACATGTACGAACTATATCTCAAATATATGTAATACTATTCAATACAAATATAGGATGTCACTCGCGCGTGAAGCGCGTGCAATGACTAACTAGTTTTACTTAAATTAGAAAGATAACTCTCTTAGCATAAACATTCTACAAAAATAATAGGAAATAAGTCAATATGAAAAGCTTAAAAAAGTATATAGGTCAATTTTTAGTTATAGAAATTAATAGACTATAATTTGTTAAATTATAGTTCATAATCAGATAAGTTATGGACAAATTTATCAAGTTATGATTCATAATCAGACAAGTTATGGACAAAAACCTTAAATTATGGACAATAACTTGTCAAGTTATGATTTATAACCAGACAAGTTATTGATAAAAATAGTAATTTAACCTATTTATTAACTTATGTAAACTCTTTACCTATTAATTTTAATTCATCTCAAGTCTTAGTATATTTCTCTTTTCTCCCAACATTCTATGTCAATACTCTCTCATACTAATTTTATATAGTTTCTATTGAAAATTCTGTCAACAACCTCTCATCCTAATTTTGTTAACTAACTATTTAAAATAGGAGAGATTTACTGTAGGGTTTAAAAAAATAAACTACAAATAGGTCTTTGTCATATTTTTTTTTTTAATTTAATGTGATTTTAATCATATTTAATGAGTAGAAATAGAAAGATTTACAGTAAAAAGACCCTTTTAAATAACCATAATATCCCTAACAATCTTAGTCATCAATGCACTTGTTGCATTAATCTTAGATCTTAATAATCATTCCTTAAGGTCCTGCTCACTTCACCGATTCGAGTTTAGAATTTGAGTTTTACTACAGTAAAAAGTTTTTAAAAACAATCACATCTAATTTTTTTACTACAATAAAAAACTCTCACATAAAATCGCATCTCAACTCGAATTATAAATTCGAATTAGCGAAGTGAAGGGACCCTAAATATACTGTGGTCGAATTCTATTTTTCTGAAATAATTGATCAAGGAGTCTTTTTATTCTTTTCTAAAACCTTGTGGTATTGACATAAATATCTCGGGTAATAGAATATCTCCTATAATTTAGACAAAACACGGTCCCAGCGTAAAAAGGGGATTTTACACATTTTTTTGATGGATTTGTATGGTTTTAACAATTTATCTCTTAAATTTTTAATTTTAGTAAATTGTTCTCTTCATTTATAAAATTATTATAATATATCTCATTTTTATCGATGATTGTGTTAAATTAATATTGAAAAAATAAGTTCAACGAAAACTTTAACATCACAATTTAAATGTAATAAATTTTTTAATTACTCAACTTTTATTTTCTTAAAGTCAACATAAAATTTGAATAAATTTAGTAAAATGAGCACATTATAATAATTTTATAAGTTCAGGAGTTTAGAAGTTAAGTGTCAAAAGTAAAATTTGTTAAATCGCAACAAGTTCAGATAACAGTTGTGCTAAAAACCCACGTAAAAATAAAATAATAATAATAATAATAATAAAGTATGGAAAAAAAAGATCAATGTCATGTTCATTTCATCGGAATTTGAGTTTTGTTACAGTAAAAAATTCTAAAAAATAATCGCATTTAATTTTTTTACTACAGTAATAAATTCTCATATAAAATCACATATTAACTCAAATTAAAAATTTAAATCAGCGAACTAGTTTTAAATAACTCTTTTTGGTTTGCCAACCAGAAGTTTGTAGTTTTGTGGATGTTGGCCCGTTGGGTTCTGGGAACGTTATTTTTTCTGTGTACATTCAAAAACCTAAAAAGTGAAAGGTTTGACTCTTTGGTTTGGTTACTTTATCTATAAGTTGGAGATTCTCCCGACCAAACAAGAAAAAAATGCGGGAGAGAAAAAGCTTTAGCTTATTACATGGATAAGCTTCAATCAAACAAGTCATGTGGGGATAAAGAGATCGAGTTCCTCAAAGTTGACACTGAACTAACTTATCATTAACAATGTTATAATAATTTTCTCCCAGCGGGTAGAGAGAGAGAGAAAGACTTTGTTTATTTTATCGATTTGAGTTTTCAGTTTTAAATTTTTACAGTAAAAAACTCTTAGAAAATGTCACATCTAACTTTTTTTATTACAGTGAGAAGCTCTTAAAAAATGTCACATCTCAACTCAAATTGAAACTCGAATCTACGAAGTGAACGAGGTCAAAATCTTTCTGGTCAGCACGTCAATGGTGGTGAAATAGATATTAGTTAGAGGATTCATACCGTTATTTAAATCATGATTTATAATTCGCTATAGTGTTTAACGTAACGGTAAGTTAAGTTTTTCTAACTATTAGATTTATTTATTTTTTAATAAGATGATATTATAATTATTATTTTATAATAATATTATATATTATATTGATATAATTATATGATATTACAATGTTATAATAATTTTCTCCCAGCCGCCAGAGAGAGAAAGTCTTTCTGGTCAGCATGTGAATGGTGGCGAATAGATAGATATTAAATAGATATCGGTCCTGATTCATTGAGGTGGTCTGTTTCCTTTAGGTGTCAGCAAAGAGTAATCAAATAATCCGAGAAGTACCCATAAAAGAATTTTTTTTTTTGAGATAATTAAATGAAAAAATATGAGTTAGTCAGCAAGTCAGCACAAATCTTTGCCTGAAACAAAACATAGGTGATAATTAAAATTTTTAAATCCTCTGTTTTGAGATTGTTGATTTTCATTAGTTGCTTAAACCATTGCCTATTAACTTTGCGTCCTTCGGTAAAGTATCTTTAATATAATGATATAATTAATAGTAAATTTAATATTTAAGTGTAAAAAATATTATTTAATATAATATTATTTATTGTGTTAAATTTTTCATATGTTATATTTTGTAATAAATTCTCCATTAAGTATAGCATATAAAAAATTTAGTATTTAATTGTTATTAGTTAAAATGTTTACTTTTTATTAATCATTGTAACTTTTTTATTTTCTAATTATTTTAAACATAAAAGTTTACTTTTACAACTTTCAAAACTTAATAATTATATAAAAAAATAGATTTAATATTTCAAATAGTATTATACATTATTACAACAAAAATAAAATTAACATATCATATCACACTTCGTAATTATAAATATACAATTGACATTAATATTTACATTAGAGATGATATTAGTGTTCTATTTTCATCTTATTTCTTGTGCCAGGATTGGTTCTTTAACAACTCAAATACTCACTTTAAATGATAATTATATCCCTTGCAATGAAAAATTATATTGGGAGACTCTTTAGTACACTTAGCGCACTAATAAGTTAAGTTTTTTTAACTGTTAAATCTATATAATTTTTTATTTTTACATAATTATATACAGATTTGAGAGATAAACAGTATGTTGACATATTGAAGAAGGTCTCAATTACATTACAACAATTATTCAGTCCACTAATACCAAACAACATTACTTGTCAGCTATATGAACAACCACAATTCCAACAATGTACATGTTACTATATCAATTCTCCACTTATTTTTTAAAAAAAGGTTACATGTTTAAAGAGGAATGTTACATTGTCGTTATTGTATGGTTCTTTCCTTGCTAAAATTACATTTTCATATTTTTATATACATGGACGAAAATTTCGTTGAAATTTTCCTAAATTTCAATGGAAATTTCAGATATTTGAGGGTCATGAAATTTTTTTCACTATAATAACAATATCGGTAAAATATTGAAAAAATATCGATAAATATTGGTTAAAATGTCGATATCGGTTTGCATATAGAGCAATTGGGGCATAATATTGAGAAATTTTAAAGTTTTTTTTGATTTGTTTTATAATATTTATTTTTTTGCATTATTTCTTTTGTCATCTAACAAGGAGAGAGCGATAAATATCAAGAATACAAACATCTGATGAAGATAATCTTTTATGCGTTTACAATCAATAAATTTGGATTCTAATTATTACAACTCTTCTGAGAGACTCTAACGTTCATTGTCCATTCAATCATAATTTTAGAAACTATGATAGATATGGAATTTTCAATTTTCTTCATCGGAATATATTACCACCATCTCAGGTGAATAATTGGGGGAATTCACAATTTTTAATTCATAAAAATACAATATGAATGGATCAACAAATCTTCACGTGACACATTAATAAATATGCTCAACATTATTCAAATAACATGTTATAATACTAATATTATTTGAATCAATATGGAATTCCAACCACGTTTGAGCCTCATAGAATTTTCTTTTAGTATTAAGAAATATAATATGTATGAAGTTTTTTATGTAAAACTTATTTATTTATGTATCTTTTTAATATTGATGTTCTCAAAAAGTATTAAAAATATGTTCTAATGTAAATTTCTGTCATTTTTGTAATTTTTTTTAATATTTTCACCAATATCAATGTATTTTCTAATATTTTTATAAAATTAGAGTACTTATTTTTTTTTACCGATACCAATATTTTCATCATCAGTTATGTACATGTTGAACTACATTATCACAACTCAATCAGTTAAAATACAACCTGACCACTAGCCACCCTCCCGCAAGCATCTCCGAGTGTTGTAAACTCAGCAAAATTAACCTTACACGATCAATAAATTATCGACAAGTGACACCCTTTTTGTCAATCTCCAAAACTATTACATCTCCAGGTTTTGTGCTTTTAAAATTAGTTTATGTTTATAATAAAAATTAATTTTAGTGTTTAATAAATTTTTTCAAAAATAATTTTTAAAGAATTTACAATTAAAATTAGAAACAACCCAAAAATAAATTTAATTTTTAGATTATGTGAGAATCAGTATAGTATAATTAATAAAACTTTCATAACACCTATAATACCTCTAATGAAATTTAAAATTTACAATATTCTCAATTTAAAATTCAGACTCGTAATATAAAATAATATAATAATACAATTATATAATATAATGTAATAGTAATATTGTAACAAATAATATAATAATTATATTAATAACTCTAATATTATTATTTTATCATATAATATGATATTATAATTATTTTAATAATATGATATTATAATTATTATTTTATAATAATATTATATTTTATTAATATAATTATATTTATTATATTAATAATAATAATTAATATAATTAAATATTAATATAATATTATAATTTTAATATTATTTTCTATTATAGTCACACGTTATGATTATATAATACATTAATTATAATAAATTTGTTTAATATAATATAATAATTATTATATATTATAATATAATATGGTTGTAATTTTTAATTACATTATAACTGAAATATTATTATTTTTTATGTAATATTATAATATATTTTATAATATTACAATTATATTAACCATTTTAATAATATTATTATATTTTATATCATAATTATATAATATGTTATTTAATAATAATTTTATTGTATTATATTAAATATAATAATAAATATACATTATATTGTAATTATATATATATTATATTATAATATAATATAATATAATCGTCATTTTTAATTATTTCAATTATTATTTTAATAATATTATTATATTTTATATCATAATTATATAATATATTATATAATAATAATTTTTTATTATATGAAATATAATAATATATATATTATATTGTAATTATATATATTATAGTATATTATAATAAAGTCATAATTTTTAATTATCTACAATAATTTAATTTTTTGATTTATCAAATATTATTACACTTATTTTTAAATTAACACAACTATTATAATTATAATTTATCAAACACTAAAATATTTTTTATAATAATTATTTTTTCGTTTAACACAACTAAAAATAATATTTTTAAAATCTACAATACTATCGAACTAAATTAATACCCAACTAATAAATGAAGTTATTAATACTGTGATTAGTTTTTAGAGTATTGGGATGTTTGGCTGATTGGTTGATCAAGTGGGCTTTCACACTTACCTACTGTTGACCCTACTACACCAATCATCTTTTCTTGACACGTAGGATGCTGGGCCAAATACTTTTGTCAATTGGTCAAAGCTGGTTCATGTCTTCACGATAGCAATTATCATACCAGATGTTGTTTAATACATGTCTGTTTAGTTCGTTAATTTAAGTTAAAATGTAATTTTATATAAAAAAATTTTATCATAGTAAAAAAATTAGATATGATCGTTTTTAAAAGTTTTTTACTATAATAAAACTTAAATTTTAAATTTAAATCGGTAAAATAAATGAGGTCTAAAAATATACTGATTGCAAATGGACACCAAAATGTACTTTTTTCTTTAGAAGGATAGCGATATGTATGTTGTTTAATCTTTTTTCGCTGGATGATGAGGGTCAAATATATATCTTGCTAATATCGTCAAAAGATTGAAATTTCATATGTCATTGCTTGTTCCAAATTCTTTGTTTATCACTTTGAACACTTAGTATAACAAATTACTAGTAAAATTACAAGTAAAAAGGAATGACAAAAGAATGGTATAACAAATTACTTGTACTCATTTCCATTTGCCACATGAATAGGACAAAAGAAATGAAGACAAAAGTGAGAAAAAAAGATATAAAGTAAGAGAAGAAAAAAAGATAAAAATCTTAAAACAAAAATTTATGCGAAATGTTTCGCAACTAAAGTTGAAATTTAAAGGATCACAAACAAAAAATGCTTATGTAGGGATACATTTGATAATAAATTAATTTAGCACGGCCATTAGAAAAAAAATATATTTTAGATAACAATAAGAAAAGTATTTAAATGAGATATATATGAAAATAATATAAAAATCTAGGTTAAAAGATGTAATAAAAAAATAAGGGAGGACAAAGAAGGAAAAAAAAACCTTTTAAAAAGGTAAAAAAATAAAAATAAATAAAAAGCTTAAAATTATTAAAAAAAAATACGTTTCGCACGTTTCTTTCACCCAAAAATGGATTCGATCGTAGTAGTTAGGTATGAATATATAGATACGTAAATAGATCATAGTGAGTACATATAAAATAAAAAACTACTAATTAAGGTGTACATATAAAAATGAAAAAGATATTTAAGTACGCGTATATTAAAAAAAAAATATTTCCACGTGTTCAGAAAAAGAAAAAATATTTTAATTGAATACATTTTAAAATATAATACGAAGAGAAATTAATAAGGAAAACATGGTATAAGAAAATAAAGAAAAATATTAAAAGAAAAATTATTAGAAACCAAAAGCAAAAAGAACAACAACAAGAAAATGAAGAAGGAAACGTCTGGCAACGTGTGTGTATATATATATATATATATATATATATATATATATAAGAAGTAGAATATGTATGAGAAGAAAATATATTTAATTGGGTAAATTGGATAAAAAACTAACTAGACGGGACATGTGAAAAATAAAATAATAGTATAAGGGCCATATCGAGAAAAACGTTTATTAATAACCTAATAGAGACATATTCAAGAAAAGTTACCCCAACAATAGCAAATTAGAAAAAAGGTCTTTAAAAAAAAAAAAAAAAAAAAAAAATAGTTGCAAGCGCTGAAAAAGCTGTTTAAAAAAAAAATGTTTGAGAATAAATTGTTTTAGTGAGTCAATTAGGGAAAAAAAATTTATAAGGACCACTTTTGATATAAAAAGTATCACACAAAAAAAAAAAAAGTAAAAACTCATCTGTAACAAATTAGGTAAAAAAAAGTACAAGAGGGAAAAACCTATTTGAAAAAGCACATCAAAAAATAATTACAACATACATGAGCAGTTGGCAAAAAAAAAAAAAAAAAATGAAGGAGACATTTAAATGAAATTATGTTAATAGAAATAAAGTAGGGACAAAAGTATTTCGAAAAATAACCCCATAAAAAATAAACTGTATAGGAGCTTAAAAGAGAGAGAGAGAGAGAGAGAGAGAGAGAGAGAGAGAGAGAGAGAGAGAGAGAGAGAGAGAGAGAGAGAGAGAGAGAGAAAAAATAAAAAGAATTAAAAAAAAAAAAAAAACTTGGACATGGCCAAAGAATAAGCCATACTGCGATGTTGTTGAGAAGGTCAAGAATTTGACCGATAGGTTTTCATATCGTCATCACGTATATGTAAGCCATGTTACTGATAAGGTCAAGAATTTGACCGATAGGTTTTCATATCGTTATCACGTATATGTAAGCCATGTTACTGATAAGGTCAAGATGACCGATGTGCACCGCCGTTGGTTGTGGCGCCACGTCAAAGATTCAAAGGTTGTAGACAGCAGCAAGAGTACGACGATGTTTTTTTTACATTTTTTTACAACTGATATTATTTGATAAAACGGTCAAACAAAGCCGGTGCAGCCAAGTAAGCCCCTTTCGATTAAAAGAAAGACGGCTAAAAAGTCAGCAATCCAGTGTTCTCCTCTATTAAAGAGTGCAAAAACACGACAAAATCAACCCAGACCTTACAAGTTACAACCACTTTCTTCTCTCGTTTACTTCTCTTCCGTTGACCTCATTAACAAACACAATGTCCACCGTCACAGAAGCGCTGCCGGAGGTCCTAATCCCGTCGCTTCCAAACGACGTCGCCTTGCAATGCCTGGCTCGTGTCCCAAGACGGTATCACCGTGTTCTCGCGGCGGTGTCGAAGCCCATCAGATCCGTCCTCTCCTCCCCACACTTCTTCGCCGTCCGATCATCCCTAAACTGCACCGAGCTCTTGCCTTATCTCAGAATCCGAAGCCGATACTGCCACACCGTGGGTTGGTTCACGGTCTTTGGAAGAAGACCCGACGACGGCAATAACGATATCATCGTCGCCCCGGTCCCGGGAGATCCCAACGACCGGCTAGATTCGTCTAATTATGCCGCCGTGGGCCCCAAGATTTACGTCGTGGGCGGCATATCAGGCGACTGCTATTCAACCGAGTTGTGGATTTTCGACTGTCGCTTCCACACGTGGGAGCGCGGTCCAAGCGTGCCAACGGCCCAAAGGTGCGCTGCAAAGACCGTAGTTTTGGACGGCAAGATTTACGTGATCGGATGTTGGACGGAGGAGAACTCATGGGTCAACGTGTTCGACACGGTGGATGGGCGGTGGGAGGCCCTTCCAAGCCCCAAGCTTAGGGTGTACGGCAAAGAGGTTGGTGGTTGCGCCATTAGGGGTGGTAAGGTTTGCGTCTGGTCGGAGTTTGAAGAGCTGAAGTTCGACCCCGCGACGAAGACGTGGGAGGTGTTTCGGAGTGGTGTTGGGTCGGGATTGCGTTGGACTACCCAGATTTGCGAGGTGAATGGGATGTTGTATTGCACTGAAAACTATCAGGGGATGATTAAAGGCTTTGATGAGAGAAATGGGGTGTGGAAAGAGGTCAAGATTGTGGACAATACTGGGTTGTTGCCGAATCACTTGTGGAAACCTTGGATGGTCAATGTGGGAGGGAGGTTGGTAATTATGGGGTGGAGAGAATTACAGGATCAAATTGTGAATCCAGAATTGGATGATAAGGTGGGAGTATGGTGTGCGGAAATTGAAGTGGAGAAGGACGGGGACGGCGATTTCCGCGGAGAAGTTCAGTGGTCGGAGATGGTTTCTTCGATGCGCACGTGGTTGGCTGATAGAGCGCCCTTGTTCTATGCTTGTGTTCCAGTTTCTTATTGAGGACAAGTCACCAATTGTGTATGTTATAATTTCTTCAGAGTTGGATTTTTTTTTTTTTTTTTCGTTGGATAATCTTGCTTTCTTTTGTCTATTCAATAGTTTTCCTAAAGTTGGTTTGTGATGTTATTGTCTAATTGTGAATGTTGTAAAAGAAATAAGGGTTTTTTTTTTTTTTTTGTGGCTGTAAAGTGTTTTATCGGCATTCTTCCTGGCTCTAATTAAGGAGGATTTGGAAGAGTAATAAAGAATTAAAGACTCTGTTGAGGAGGCCTTAAGAAGTGCCTCACTCACCAATTACCATGCTTTTGTTCTACATTCTTTGCTAGCTAGAGCTTAGAAGTGAAGATTTTGCATATTCAAAACCAAAAAGTAATGATTTTGGTGCGTGGGAAATAAAATCATTGTTGTGATTTTCAAATTTTGTGAAAAAAAAAAAATCTGGTTGTCTTTGTTTTTGGTATCAGCATCTGTTACATAAATCTGATAGTTGTTCTACCCACAAGTCGAATTTGGAGATTGGCAAAAGACAACTTTTTGGTCAGGTGATTCGCTTAATGCCATTTTGTGATTTGGAGCTGCAAGCATATACAAATACTTTTCCCTACATCTTATCTCAAAAAGAAAATTAATATGTTAATTGATTTTATTTATTTATTTTTTATTTTTTTTTTTTTGCCTACTTTTCCCTACAGTATTTGGTATTGTGCGGCTTCCAGCAAATCCAGTCTTGCATGCATGCTCAAACGAAACATGTGGAACTTGATCTCTATTTTGTAAGGGAAAAGGTGTTGAAGAAATTGATAGAATTTAAACATGTTTCAGCCTTAGATCAAGCTGCTGATGTATTAACCAAGCCTATTTCTAGTTCAAAATTCCCAGCTTTAAGACACAAACTCAAAGTTGAAAGCTTTCAATTCAACCTTGAGTTCGAGGAGGGCTGTTAGAGATACAAGTTAGTTACCATATTAGTTTTAAGACAGATTAATTTGTTATAACGATTTGTACACGTGGCAGTAGCTTAGTGGTTAGTCTTGTAATTCGTTAGAAACGAGAGGTTGTTTTTTTGTCTAAAAAATTTTAAAAAAGACAACTCGAGTTCTAGCTTTATTCAAGTTCATATTCTTTTAAATTCTAACTTTACTCAATTTTATTCAAGTTACAACTTCAACTGAAGTTATAACTCAAATTTAACTCAAAAATTATACTCAAGTTACATTCTAAAAGAACATGCCCTGAGTTTTGCAGAACTTAGCGATTTAAGTAGTACTCTGTACATTTTTCCTTAGTGAATGAAATTCAGTATTTTCTCCGTATATTATTTCTTGCCTATTCTTTAATAAGTGCAGCTTTCGTTTCTCTTTCTTCAAAAGATTGCAATTAAATATTCGTTTGACACAATAATCTCAATGAAACCAGTGTTCTCCAATTTCTATGATCATACTTTTTCATTATGCTTTCTCTCTGTTAAATAGAAGCTTTTGCAGATACTCTTTTTTGACTCATTTGGACTGATTTCAATTCGTCTTTTGCATAATGAAAACTGTATCAAATATTCATGTGGCTGAAAAACGTTGAAATTTGCTAGTTCTCATTTTTGAATATTTCAGAAGCTAAATGGGAGGGTGATTCATAGAGATTCAGTAGTAAGTCGACAGGAGATTCATAGAGTTTAGGTTGCGGCTTCGAAACAGCGCGAACCAAAACATGGGCTGGCCGTTTAGGCATTGACATCTTAGGTAAAGCAGGCATTCGGTGCAGTTGACAAGGATTGTGACTGAACTAAATTTTTTCAAGTTATGGAAACATAAATTTCTTGTTTTCAAATTTTTTTAAAACAAAAACCTTAGGTTTTGGGAAGGGATTAGGATCGGTGGTGGTTGGATTAATGAACAAGATCAATATTGGTGTAGGGAGTAGTTAATCCAATACGTAGCAACCGCCACAAGAGGTCCACCGATGAGCCAAAACAGTACCGAGCTCAAGTCGGGATTGCAATTTGAGTCGAGCCAATGACATGGTCAAGTTAGGATCACCGTCGGGTCCGAACTGACTGGCCAAAACCATCGACACGGTTGAGGACCGTTGTCATGGTCGGGTTGGGACTAAAGACATGGTTGGGTCGAGATGGCAATTATGGTCGAGGCAGGACTGTCATTAGAGCCGGGCCACGATTGCCATGGGACTACCTAACATGTCGCGACCGTGTTCGAGGTCGAGATGCAACTGGCTAAGAAAAGGAAAGATTTAAATGTTAGGGGCCAAAATGTAATTTGAAAAAGTTTAATAGTCAAATGCAATTTATGAAAGTTTAGGGGTGAAATTGTGATTTTAAACACATTAGGAGTCAAATTGTAAGTTTGAAAAAATTTACGTGTCAAATTGTAATTTTTAAGAGTTTAAGGGTCAAATTATAATTCTAAAAGATTGAGGGCCAAATTATAATTTTTAAAAGGGGACCAAATTATAATTTTCTAAAAGTTGAGGTGAATATATTTTTTGGTGTTCCTTTTTTCATGAATATATTTTTTGGTGTTCCTTTTTTCATGTAAGTTGGTCTTATAAACTTCATACTTTTAATTGAAGCAGCCTTTGGTATGTCATCATCTGTATTTTGTTGGTCCCCAAAAGCGCCAATAAATAGTATTTTGCTTCCATTCTAAAAAAACTATTCTTATTGTGGACTTGTATGTAATGTTTGTTTCCTCTCGAATTAGTGGCATCATATCATCTTCTTTCTTTCCTGGTCAGCTCTGTTTTATCTACGGGTGGGATTATTTTGCCTAAACATTTTTTATTGCCCCACTTGATCTTAAGCTCTGCAATTTCCTTGTGTATTGGTTGTCTACAAATTCTATCAATTTTTCTAGTTTGCAACAAGGATATAGATACCGTGCACATATATATGCATCGTTTATTTCACCGATTTAAATTTTAAATTTTAAATTTTTACAATAAAAAACTCTCAGAAAATATCACAAAAACTTGAATCTGTAAAAGTGAAGAGGCCGTATTTGACATAGTGCAGCTTTTTGTTTTTTTTTTTTTTTTTTTTTTCTCCTTCTCCAAAAGTTGCTATTAAATTGTCGTTTAACACAATAATCTCATTGAATCCGGTGTTCTCCAAGGTCTATGGTAATACTTTTTCATTATGCTTCCTCTCTGTTAAGGAGAAGATTTGACAGATCACAGGATGTACGTTTTCTTTTTACTCATCCGGAGCGATTTCAACTCGTTTATTGCATAATGAAAACTGCATTAAACGATTAATGTAAAAACTTTGACAAAGGTACTTCGTGACCAATCAGGAGTGATCTCAACACATTTTTTACATGACAGCAAATGTATTAATGTGGCTGAAACGTCGAACTTTGCTGATTCTTACCTTTGAGAACTGCAGGAGCTAAAGAGGAAACCGGTCCATTGAGGTCAGTATTTTTTGCTTCCACCACAGATTGTTAAAACAAGCTTTGTAACTGTTTCCCAGACCAAAGGGGAAAAAAGATTTTATAGTTTCTGAGGCTTCATTCTCAATTCAAACGAAAGAAACGAATGGGGCTGAGATGTCAAGAAAAGTTATTTTGGGCACTTGAAAGTGGAATTGGCTAATCTTCAAGGCAATTGGAGCTGAGATAAGGACCAATTCCCGTGGGTTCAATAGAGAACGATTGTATTAATGAGCTGTTGATGGTCCGTTTAGTTCACTGATTCGAGTTTTTAATTTGAATTAAGATTTAACTTTATGTGAGAGTTTTTTAGGTCTCTTTCATTTCACCGATTTGAGTTTTTAGTTCTAGGTTTCTACAGTAAAAAACTCTAAAAAAATGCCATATCTAACTTTTTTCTTCTATAAAAATCATGCCCCAAAAATGGCCTTGAATTGCTTTTTAAAATATCACATCTAAGCCATCTTTTCTCGGAATTAAAAACCCGAATTTAAAGAAACCACCACCACCGCCATCCATCCACACATGCCACATTGACCAAACTTTAAAACAAATACTTTTTCCAAAACAGTAAAAAAAATATTTAAATGTTCCACTATTTTTAGAGTTTTTTGATTTCAGCCCTAAAGACAAAAACTTTCCTTAATTCTAAACTTAAACTATGAATGTTTCTATTTAAAACTATACTAACTTTAAACTGAACAATTTGTCATGAGGGAGCTCTGAATTGTTAATGTTTTTGTTGTTCCTACAAAACAAGCAACATCAGCCGTCTTTGCAAAGAAGATATGTTTTGGCTAGTATATTGCATCTAATCTAACACGCACCTTCATATGAACCTATAGAAGAGAAATTATTAATTATGGTCTTGGTATATGCCATGATTGTGAAAGTACCTATCCTGATGAACAAATCACAACTGTTCTCAGGGCATATTGGGAATTTTAGATATTAATTTTGAAAAAAAAAAAAAAAGTCTTTTTGAACAATTTTTCAAAATAATACTGTTTTACTTCATCAAATCATACTACAATACTTGCATTACATGAAGCAAGCCGAATATGTATGATAGAGATATGTGGATCAATGCGGCTCAGAGACTTTCAAATTATCCTTGAACGAAAGATAATAAAACTTGCATTGCTCAAATCAACAGAGGTTATATCAAATGCGATATAATCAAGAATATTTCTGCGAAGTTTTTCTTCACACATGAACAACAAAAAGAATGGTGATGTAGATGTTCAACAAATCCATTCATGCAATAAGCTAGTTAGTGGTGGCAGTTTGTGTTGCCGTGTCGGGTTGACTCTTGGTGACGGTGTGCTTTCTCCCGAAAATTCTAATCTCAAGGACGATTGACAAAACTCAAGAAGACGTGACACGAAAAATACAATTTGAATTGCTTTTTATTATTCATGTTGAAATATAAAACTTAAACACAACTTGTATATTGGTTTGTTGACACAGCATGGCACGACTAACTCGTTTATTAAACATGTCATAATAATGTCGTGTCAATTTGTTATGTGTGTTTTTCTTCTCTCACTAAGTGGACGTTTGGTTCACGGATTTAGAATCATAATTCAAAATGATTCTCGGTTTATGTTTATTTTTTGTAAGAAAAATAAACTTGAATCAACGAGTCATTTAAAACTATACTATGATTCAAATCATGATCTGAATTGTTAATGTTTTGGTTGTCTTCATACCAAACACCTTTTAAGTTTTTATTTCACTAAATTTTATGTGGTAAGATTTTTAACGACTCAGTGCCCATTTGGTTTGGGGATCCAGGACAAAAGATTAGAATCATGTGCTGAAAACATGTTTGGTGTCGTATGGATTGGAGTCATGGACTTGAGTTAAGATCCATTTTTTGGGTCCTAATTCAAAATCAGGACCCCCCCGATTTAGCCCAAGACTTGAAATCACTTTGAGCCTTTGTAATTTCATTGTGCTTAAATGCGGCTCCTTGTGGCTAAAACTTTTTCTCATCTCAAGACCTTATATCATTTGCAGAGTAGCTTTTTAACAAAGGTGTACATGGATGTAAAATTGTAGATAATGTTGTTATTTTCTTTTATCAGTTTGGTTAGCAATATATATTTCTCATATTTTTAATATATGCTTGGCTTGTTATATAATTTCATTCACATTTTTTCTATTTATTTCTAACTTAATTTGTTATAATTTTTTTCTAGTACTTCATTTTTTTAATATATAACGAATTATATATTTTTTAAAATTACACATAATGAATTATATTTATTCCATAATTTTTTAAATTACATTATTTTAGTTATGATTTTTAAATTCAATTCAAATTAGAATTGTAGATAAACAAGATAACCAATATATATTTCTCACATTTTTGATTCAATTACATTTTTCTCTTTATTTTTTGTTATAATTTTGAGTTAAAATCGTTTTTTTCTAGTACATAATTTTTTATTATATACATTCAAAATTACGAAATGTTTATATTTATTACTAATTTTTTAAATTATTATTTTGATTTCAAATAATAAATCAAACACCGATTGATTCTAAATTAAAAGACTTAAATCACTTTAATTTTGATTCTTATACCAATCGAATCCTCAGTTTTCAGAATCATTAATTTTAACAAGGCATATTCTCATATACCGGTCATCGAGGGGCGGGTGTGAAGAAAGTGGATGCCTTGTCCAGCTTTCTTTCGGGCTTGTTTTTATTTGAGAATCTGAGATGTTGAAAGCAAGTGGAAGGACAAACGACCACGTTTCATTGAAAGAGTAATTTCCGTAAAAGCTACGCTTTGCTGCTTATATATATATATATATATATATATATATATATATATATATATATATATTTATTTATTTATTTATTTATCCCCCCAGTTTAAAACATTTTTACATTTAAGATTAAGACGATCCTCACATTTTCATTTCTTTTTTTTATTTGTCACGCAACATAAATATCTCTAATTCACACCTTTTGGTACTATTTACATTTCTGATTCTCTGCCGACGCACAACCTCATTATTAATAAAAACACCATGTCCGCCACCGCCACGGAGGCACCGCCGGAGATTCTCATCCCGTTGTTACCAAACGACATCGCTTTGCAGTGTCTCGCTCGCGTCCCAAGACAGTACCACCCAGTCCTCGCGGCGGTGTCGAAGCCCATAAGGTCCCTCCTCTCCTCCCCACACTTCTTCGCCGTCCGATCATCCCTCAACTGCTCCGAACTTCTGCCTTACCTCCGAATTCATAGCCAATCCGACAAGACTCTGAGTTGGTTCGCGGTGTACGGAAGAAGACCCAACCCGAACTCCGACGGCAACAAGACCAATATCATCATCGCTCCGGTCCCAGGGCTTCTGGACGACTGCCTAGATTGGTCCCACAACGTCGCCGTCGGTCCCAAGATCTACGTTTTCGGCGGCAAAACAGACCGCCTCTTTTCAACCAAGGTGTGGATTTTCGACTGCCGTTTCCACACTTGGGAGCGGGGTCCGAGCATGCCAACGGCTTTAGGGTGCGCCACAAAGACTGTTGTTTTCGACGGTAAAATATACGTGATCCGACAGTGGAAAATGACCGGCTCATGGGCGGATGTGTTCGACACGGTGGCCGGGCGCTGGGAGGCCCTTCCTAGCCCCATGCTTAAGGTCTACGGCAAACTGGTTCTTGGCTGCGCCATTAGAGGTGGTAAGGTTTGCATCTGGACGGACAAAGAAGAGCTCAGGTTCGACCCCGCCATGAAGACGTGGGAGGCGTTTGAGAGTCGTATCGGTTATGGATTGGATTGGAACTTAGAGATGTGCGAGGTGAATGGAGTGTTGTGTTGCCTCGATGGTTATAGTGGGTTGATTAAAGGCTTTGATGAAAGAATTGGAGGGTGGAAAAGCCTCAAGTTTGTGAATAAAGGGATGTGGAGTTACCGACGGAACCTTAGGATGAGCAATGTGGGAGGGAGGTTGGTAATCTTGGAGTCGGCACTTCTTCCGAATTTGGAGAAAACTATGGGAGTGTGGTGTGTGGAAATTGAAATGAAGAAAGATAAGGATGGGAATTTGCAGGGAGAAGTTCTGTGGTCTGAGATGGTTTATTCGACGTGCGTATGTGGAACATATAGGCGGCCCTTGTCATATAATTGTGTGCCAGTTTCTTTGTGAGGACTAAATGGGGTGTGTTATTTTTTTCACTCTGTCTTTTCATTGGATAAGCTTGCTATGTTTAAATTGATCAATGGCTTTCCTTATAGTTTTTGTTATGATTGGGTATCTGAGAATCAGAGAATGTACAACAAGCTCGAGTTTTAGAAATCAGATTGCTTTGTTGTGGAAGGAAACTGTTAAAATTATTTGAGTACATAATGAACTTTGAATTGTATGCGCTGTGCATTTGTCCGCTGTTTGAGTCTTACTGATGATTCTGAGTAAGCTACATAAGTTTTTTTCCATTTGAGTGACAAGATATATCCAGCCTGTGCCCATCCTTATTTTAGCTTGTTCAGTTGGTTGTTTTTGCAATTAAGCATTGTCAAATATGGAATTTTTTTTGCTAAATGATACATCTCCTTTGACGCACCACATTCTGCGTCCAACTCAAAGTTTGGACTCAAAATGTAAATAAACAGCAGATGGGACTAGAATTATTGTTCCTCTGTCACTCGTCCGGCAGTCGGCACTTCACATACTCATGCTTGACTACCCACGTTAAGAACTTTTTTGAATTAACTTTAAAGCTTTAAAACCTCCACGTTCCCCATTCCTTGACATCCTTTTTGAGAGCTAAATAGTTAAAAAGGGTAATGACATGAAAGTACTTTCTTGAGAAGAGAACTGTCAAGAATTATTTTGAGTGATGAACTTTGTTCAAGTTTTTGAGCAATTAAGTGTTGGTGATGCTGAATATGATCTTTCCTGAATCCTTGATAAAAGTTACATTTTAGGGATCTTAGTTTTTGAGAGAATTTGGTAAAGTACAAAAGATTGGTGGGGCCTTTACTGCTTCATGGTCATGCATGTTGTTATGAATTGGAAATTTCTTGAAGTGGATATACCATAGACTCTCCTTTGGTTTCTATGTTATGTTATTGTGCAGCTGATATCTTACAGTTATATGATGGAAATTTATCAATCTTTGCCGGTGCAACGTAATTTATGCACACTGATTATTGTTTGGGTTGTGCTGTACCTTGCTCTTTTAACTCGTTTGATATCTGATATGCCAGTGCCACACTTCTGCCGCTCCAATTAATGCCCTTAGTTCGAGTCCAATGAATGCATCAGACTAAGCTAGTAGTAAGTTTGATCATTCAAGTGATAATATTTAAGGCTTTACTTGGTAAAACTTCCATTTTGTGTTTTCTGAAAAATGAAAACATTGGGTGATTGATTTAGAAGCTGTACATTTCTCCACTTCATATCAAGTTTTTGTAGCTTGCGATTGTAGTAGTAGATCATTAGAAGATTCTTACTTGACCAGGAATCAATAGTTAAGAACCAGTGTTCTCTGACTTTTTAAAATTGGCTTATCTGTCGGTTAGAAACATATGAGAAGATACTCTTGGTCTTATCTTGAGCGATCTTTACACAATTTCGTATAATCAAAAAGGCGGTGGTGTGGCTGAAATTTTGTAACTTGCTTAGTTCTTACTATAATAATGCAGAATTAACTAGAGAATTGATCCGGTAGGCTGTCAAATCCTTTCATTGGAGTTTCGCGTCGTTACTGTTGTTACCAAAGAACCCCATGGTAGAAGTGTTTGGCGTTGCTCTAATGTCGAAAAAGTACGAGGGTTACTTTGAAGTGGAGTTGGCTGAGAGGTTTTGGCAACTAGATAGTAGAGGACCCTTTATTTAGAGCCAGTATTGTGGTAGGTTTTGTAGAAGCATAGAATTTACTGCAGTGAATTCTGTTTTCGTAAAGAAAGTGATCAATAAGATCACTAACACAGACTATAATGTAAAGAAAAGACACGGTGTCAAAAACTTTTTTTTCTTGCAAAGCCAAACGAAGTCAAAACTCAGAAGTCACCAGATACACAAATCTAAAGGGTTCAACTTTCTTTCTTTTATGATAACTTCTTGTCAAGAACATTGTCACAGGAACGACGATGAATTTCTCCAGCCATTTGTACTATTCCTCATGTTTTTCAGGTCCATGACTTTAAGATCTTTTGATTTTTTCGATTTTTACTTCGAAAGATCTTAAAGTCTTGCAATATGAAAAACGCGAGGGTACAGATCAGATGAGGAGAGTATCATAACTTTTAGGATCTAATTCTCTGCAAACTAAAGCTGTTACTGATTGCAGATTGATATATAGAGAGAAGAAGTGGAAACTCAATCCTAATATGAATAGAAGTACTTACCAGTTTGTGTAATTTATTCACCATTATTTGAATTCTATCTTGAGTTGAGATAAACTTGCATTTTGTATAAATTATTTGTCTAAAAAACTGTTTTTTCGCCTGAAAAAAAAAAAAAAAAATTTAAAATTCAAAAAGGTCTTGTTTAAATACCTACAAGAAAAAAACATGTTTAATTCAAAAAGGTCTTGGATAAATAAAAAAAAAAAAAAAAAAAAAAAAAAAAAAAAAAAAAAAGGTGAAAATTTTAAATGGAAAATTGGAAGTTACCAATTTTTCTCATATTTCGATCAACATAATAGTAAAAAAGAAAAAGGTGACTGCTTTTATCAATAATAAACCATTGTTGAATTATAGTTTAACACTGATCAATTACTGTAAAAAAAAAAAAAAACAAAAAAAAAAAACAAAAAAAACAAAAAAAAAAAAAAAAACCAGCTTTTTATTATTAAAAAAAGACGGTAAAAAACGACCATGTAGTTTTTTTCTCGACTGATTATATTTGTAATAAAAATAATAAAAAAAAAAAGGCAAACGATAAGTAACATAATGCCATTGATAAACCAAGCATGGATATATGATTCATCTACGTACATATTTATGTCAAGTGGTTAAAACTCATCAACTAAACAACAAGATTTCGATCTAAACTACAAATGGGCAAGTGCGACTTCAACACAACTAGTTGAGAATGCAATCGTCATAAAACATATGAGCGCTAGGCATACGAGCGAGTTGAGGCCCAACATTCATCACGTAGTTCATGCAAATCACACATAAATTACTTTGATTGGCCATCATATCAGAATCTCTCTAACACGTACTAACTTTGTATTTTTTTTATTTTTTTATTTTTTTGTTGCTAACTGATACGTACTAACTTTGATTGATCCAAGGTATATACTATTTGTGGTTTTCCTCATTTATAGATATTATTTATCCCAAATTTTAACTAACTATATTGTTACAAATCAGATGTTAGGAATTTTTGTGAAGAGTGTGGTGGTATTGTGTTTAACTAATCTTAACGTTACGTAAAGTTATTTTGAACAGGTGAATTTGAACAGGTGAATGTGACAAGAACTCGTAGTGTAAGAATAAGTGCATATCAAATAATTGAATTTTATGTGATTAAGTGATGAATTTATGTGATGGTTCAATAGTATATATAGATTATATATATATATATATATATGAATATGTATCTAATATTAAAAATACGTATATACATATATACCTAGTTTTAATATGAATGGATTGTACATATATTATGGTATAGTGTATATAAATGTATATATGTAAAATAGTTTTATGTAGCTTATCATATTTGGCAGCCTACAACAACTCAATTTAAGCTTCCACCAGCAGCTTCACCACTGAAACGCAGCGTTTAGGGAAAGTGAAATTAAAACATAACCTCAAACAATTGAAACAGCAACTGAAAGGATCTAAAAATTGTCATTAAACGACTGGCCGTTTAGTACAATTCTTTATGATAGTGCGTTTGGAGCAATTCGCTAGTATTTTTCTCACAAAAAATACACATAAATTAAGAATAATTCTAAATTTATGGACTAAACATCAATGATCTAAACAAAAATGGGGCACCTAAATGTTTAGTGTGTAACATTCACATACGATCTGCTTACCCATATGAGAAACACTAGTCAATGGGTAGATTTTTAGTGTGAGACATATGAGCGCATTTGAAACTCATTTCAAAATAATTTTGTGTTTTGTATGAAAATAAAAATGAAAACGTTTTTAATCTCCAATAGAAATCATTTTTAAAAATGCGTTTGGTAGTTTTATCAATAGATTGTTTTTAGTATAAAAAAAATTCATTAATGTCACTTTCTCTCTCTCTGCTCGAGAGAGAATAAAACAAAAATAAAAAATGAAAAACAACGAAAAGTCATTTTTCATTTCTCTCTCATTTTACACTAAACTAAAAAATCATTTTCATTTATATTTTTTATTATTATTGCACTAAAAGCCTTTTTAAAAACATTTTTATTTTTTTCTTTCTCAAAAAACATAAAATATAAAAACAGAATCAATTCTAAACACAACTAATATTACACTATTGTGTATTAGTGTTATATTTTAGTATGCTTAAGCATTGCACTCTTCACTAATATTATTATCAGGTGATTTGAGTTATAGATTATTATAGTATCATAATTAATTTTATAATGTATATGAAATTACGCTACATACGTCAAGTGAACTCAATAATAATTTTAATGGTATGCGACACAAATACAACTGTTACTTTATTATGTTTTCTATAAATTAAAGACATTTTGATATCTTTTGATATATCATTGAATATTCTGGAATAGGGTTTAATTTGGAGGGAAGGAGTGGAGCCGATGTTGATGTGTTGGATTTTCTTTTTTCTTTTTTGTTTTTTAAATGTTTATGTGCTTTTTGGTCAAAAGATATATATATTTTTGGTTAAGTCTCAATATATCCATGATAATCTGCAAACGTGAAGAGCAAATGATTTATATATTTCTTTAATAAAATATATTTTATATAAATTTTTTTAAAATAATCACATATTTTTCTTTAAAAAAATTTTCACATTCATTTTTTTAATTTAAATATAAACTCAAATATGTAATAAATGACCCTTTTTAAAATTTATATATTATTTTATAAATAAATTATAATTTAAAGACTATAATTGCCAGGAAAGTACAAAGAGACTCATCTATATAAAAAAAAAAAAATCTCAAATTAATCCATAAAAATTATAATCTGCAAAGAAAGGATGGATATTTTAAACAAAACCTCATTGTATTTTCCTCTTCTCACATAATTCAAGTCAATTTTAAAAGTAAAAATTAAAATACGAAAACAGAAAAACGAATATTATTTTTTAATTTAATTAATAAGTTACTAAAATCCTTTAAAAAAAAAAAGTCACCCCACTCAGTTTCTGGTAGCTAGACACAAAAATCACACCTAACTCCCACCCACCATGTCCACCACCACCACCACCGACGAACCACCACCACCACCACTGCCGCCGCCCCTCATCCCATCGCTCCCAGACGACGTCGCTCTAAACTGCTTAGCACGAATCCCAAGATGGCACCACCCGATCCTCTCCGCAGTTTCAAAGCCCCTCCGCTCCCTCCTCTCCTCCCCTCTCTTCTTCTCCACACGCATCCTCCTCGAGTCCACTCAGCCCCTCCTCTACCTCTCTCTCCGGTTGCACCGCCCTCTTCCTCCTCCTCCTCCTGGTTCGCCCTCCTCCGACCCCCTAACCCAAACGACGCCGTTCCAACTAAACCCCTCCTCGTCCCCGTCCCTCCCATCCCTGTCCCCTCAATCGGCTCCTGCTACGCGGTCCTCGGCCCCAAGATCTACGTCCTCGGTGGGTCCCTCAACGACGTCCCCTCCCCCCACGTGTGGGTCCTCGACTGCCGCTTCCACACGTGGGAGCTCGGGCCCCGGATGAGAATCCCCCGGGAATTCGCCGCAGCTGGTGTCGTCGCCGGGAAAATCTATGTCATGGGCGGCTGCGCCGTTGATTCGTGGGCCCGGGCGGCCCATTGGGCTGAGGTGCTCGAAGACGGGGAGTGGCGGGCAGTGCCGAGCCCGGCTGAGGTCCGAGACAAGTGGATGCATGCGAGCGCCGTTGTCGGGGACAGAGTGTTTGCGATGGCGGACCGGGGTGGGGTCGTTTTCGATGTGAAAAGCGGGGTTTGGGAAGGAGTGGAGAGTGGGTTGGACTTGGGGTGGAGGGGGAGGGCTTGTGTTGTGAATGGGGTGTTGTATTGTTATGACTATTTGGGGAAAATTAGGGGGTTTGGATTTGGTGGTGTTGTGGGCAATGGAGAATGGAGAGAGCTCAAAGGGGTGGAAAAGGGGCTGCCCAAGTTCTTGTGTGGGGCCACCATGGCGAATGTGGGAGGGAAGTTAGTAGTGGTGTGGGAAGAGAAAGGGAATTGGAAGGAGATGGAGATATGGTGTGCTGAGATTGAAGTGAGCGAAGATAAGGATGGAGGTTTGTGGGGGAAGATTGGTTGGTCGAGTAAGGTTCTTTCGCTTCCGGTTGGGTCGTCCATTGTTCATTGCGCCGCGGTTTCCTTGTGAATCAAGAAATGTGGTAAGCAGTTTTGTTGAATCGGAAGTTTACTCTGATTTCTTGTGTTGGATAATCATGCTTTGCTTTTGATTTGACTTCAAGTGCTTAACTTGATACATTGTTGACTGATGCTTTTTGTGGATGCTGGTGTGATTTGGTAATTAGGGTGTTTAAAGTGAGCGAATGAAGGCTATTGTTTGAGTTAAAATGATAGTAGAGATTGAGATTAGTAGGTTAAAATTAAAGATATGAACATTGTTTTTATTCTGATGTTGATCTATACATCAATGTTTTCTAAGAACTAGCTTTTGAACTTCATCAGTCCATCGTTCTGAAAACTAAAAAGAACGCAGATCCAGTTTGTTTTTGCATGCTTTTCTTCAGTGTCTGACTTGCATTCTTCTTAGTAATAGAAAGCATCTATAAGAAATTGGATAAACATTGCACATATGGCTTAACTGCCTTGTGATCATGTTAGTTCTGGTGGATGGGAAATAGCCCAACAGAGTTTATCACATTATCTATTTTTTCATTCCTTTCAAACAGGGGACAAACTCATATGTTGCTATTATCTAATATTTATACTTGTCAAGACTTGATTCCAAAATTGGATTGAAATTCAATCTGACCCTTTCTTTGTTTACATATTACAATGCCAGAATCTTGTCTCAGGAGGAAAGTAAAGAGAACCATAAATTGAGCCTCATGCTGATCACTAACCTCCATCTGTGATGGTACTATGGACTTGGAAAGTTCATAGAGGAACAACTTTCAGATCAAGTTAGGATCTCAGGACCGTTACTTGCTCAACACCATTCTGCGATCACAAACGACAAGTGAAATTTGTATTTAGTAGTGTCATTTTTCGCAGCTTTGTGTTTTGTTGTGTATAGGTACAACTTCAGTAATTTGCTTGTAAGAATCAAAGAATAAACAAATTGTGGCTCATTTTCGTTCAGGAAGTTATCATAGACTACAAGTTGTTTGTAAGCATAAAAAATAAAATGAAATGCGGTCCTTACTGGAACATAAAGTGTTGGTCACAATGTCAGATGATTAACTTAAAGTCTTCTATCATTTTCTTCTCTTTCACTTTGTTTACCATTAATATCCATTCAGAATATGCAATATTTTCAGCTGATGCTTGGAGTATTTTTAATGAAGGTTCTGATGTAGGACCGGGAAGAGATGGAGTGGCAATGGAAGGATAAGATCAAAAAGAGAAATAGAACTACTGGAGAGAGAAGCAGAACGAAAGAAAGCAGATAAAAGGATTCTGGAGAAAGAACAAGAACAAGAAAGAGGAGGAAATGAGTCCGCGGTTAAGCTCCATATTTCCTCAAAAACCTTTGTCTCTAAGACAGGTTCCGATGACAATTACTTCTAGATAATGATTTCACAGGCACTCTACTTTTCCATGATATCTTTTCATCCCAATTTTGGCTTCTCTAGGAAGGACGCAAGTTGAATGAAAATTTTCCAAGGTTGATATCCAAATTGAAACAACTAACTCTAGACCGACAGCTAAATGGGAACCCCTCCCCCTCCCGTGGTGTGCTCAAAACTAATGTAGATGCAGCTGTTAAGAATAACATAAATAATATCAGTATTGGTATAATCATTCGGGATGAGGGGGGTCGGGTTCGTTGTGCTACTACAAAGAGGATTCTTGGGCGGTTTTCCCCGCCCCACATCGCGTAATGTTCTGCTGTTTGAGGAGTGGAGTTGGCGAGATCAGGAGGCTTCACAAGTTGGATATTCCAATAAGATGCTACTATGAGTGTAGTTTGAGTGGGGAAAGACTGTCCAATTGGATCTCCAAAGGCAAATATCTTAAATGATATTAGGCAAGTTTTAGCCTTAAAAATAGTGGTTTTGTTTGCCACATCAAGGAATATTATAGGCCACTGTTTACCAAGTGTTTATGCTATGTAATTTTGTGGGATTGATGTAATTCCATTGTGCATTGGTCCTTTTGTTTTGGCTGATGGTTTTCTTATTTGAATACAAATTCAAGTTTCCCCTTCCAAAAAAAAAAAAAAAAAAGTCCTTTAGGTGCAATTGAGCTACACTTCTTATCAGAGCTGAGTAATCTCTCATGACACAGTAGTCTACCAAAACACACGGCAAAAATTCCACTATAACCAAACTGACTTATTTACGTTTGTCTTCATGCAACAAACATCGGTCCGAAAACAATCGGATTTTTTTACTCCAAATTTGCGGTCGGTTAAAATTGTACTGCATTGGTCCAGATCTATGAACCAAACACGCATGATATGAATTTGAACGAGCTAGTAAGCCTGTTAATTCAAGTGAACATATATATTTATATCATATATCAAAAGCTTTGCCTACCTTGATTTTGGCCTTTTTATTTGGATGGTTGCTAACAATTTATCAGCGACAAATGTGTAAGTTTCCTGCTGAGACACATCTCTTCTAAACACAACCTTTATTTATTTATTTATTTAGTTTTTGAACAAACATATCTAAACACCGAGGCACTTCAGCTGAAACATTTGAATAACCGTCAGTAAAAGAAATGCTACATTGACACTGGAGAACTTCACTTGCCGTTCAGTGGGCAACTTCACCTTCACCTACATTGACCATCTGCCCAAAAGATGTTTGACAATTGCATTCTTCTTCTTCTTTTTTTTTTTTTTTTTTTTTTTTTTTTTTTTATTATAAACATTAGTGTACTTGTTAGCCCATAAAATTTTATCGTTTTTTTTTTCTTTAATTTGGGAATCAGGGATTTGACTATAATCTAAAACGCAGGGTGTCGAAAAATGGTTTCAGGCATAGCTAGCTTTGCAATAATTCTACATCTGACTTCACCGTAATGTAGAGAGTTTAAATCCCCCACCAGGCAAGGTCAAAAAGAGGAGAAGAATGCGCATGGCCAACTCACAAATCCGTAATTTATTTCAGAAAATTGCCTACAAAGAAACAGCACATCGACACTGGAATTAGAACGCCTTCACTCGTCCTCATACTTGTGCCACCTGTCTAAAGATGTTCGACTATTGCATATTGTTTTTTGCGGTTAAAGAAATTAGAGTTTAAATCAGAAGAAGAATGAACATGGCCAACGGATAAATGGGCATTGACGTTAAAAGAATAAGAATTGGGGAACACAAATCTTGACTTTGTCAAACTCATTTACAAGACAAACAGTCGTTTTATTACGGGAGATGTCTTGACCAATGTATACACCTACACAATCTTCAGCGTCAAAATCAGAGGCGCACAATAACTTTATGTTACATGTTCGTTCTGGATGCGATTGATACACTAACATGTTCGTTCATAGGATGTTTGTTCGACGATAGAAACCAAGTTTAAAAAATGCTTCTGGATTTCTAGATACACTAACATGCATACAAAATATGCTACGTTCCGTTACTAAAAGTAGAAACATAGCATGCTTTTACTTAAAAGACAGAACGGTAAAATATCGCCATACCTTGCATGCTGAATTAGTTTGTTCAGAATGCATTACCTCCCTTTTCCTTCAGAAAGTTGTGAATTTGTTCGAGCGCCTGAAAAAATATATATATAAAATAATCATAAGACATGATAGAAACCAAGTTTAAAAATGCTTCAAAACGTAACTATCTGCCTTAATCTCAATTAGCTCCTAATTCTAGGGTTGGCAACAACTTATGTTCAGTGAAAAGTGAATATTGAACAGAGCAAGGAGAAACGGGATAGACCTCAATTGCAATAGCAGTAGGGGTGATATCCAACACATCTATTTCTCCTAATTTGGTTGCAATATCTGTGAAATGGAAACAATAGCCTTCAGTGCTTCTAAAGAACATTGAGACAAACCCATATCATTTTCCACTTTATATGAGAAGCAATCAGGAATTTGCAAAAAATAAATAAATAAATAAATAAAACATTTAAAATAATATTAGCACGGCACAACACTGGCAATTATCTATTTCAGAAAATACTTGAAAGTTTCAATTATATCTTTTAAATTTTGTCTTTTTTCTGTCTTTTTTTTTTTTTTTGAAAAAAAAAAAAAAAAAAAAAAAAACCCTGTAGCTCCTTCCATATAAAAATTTGACAGTGAAAAGGGCAAGCATAACTGTAGGAGAGGACCCTTGTACGACTTACTTTCCAAAGAAACCCTGGCACTGGCATTGCCATATGCTTCACTCCTCTCTTCAAAAAGACTAGACAGACGCATGAAAGTCTGCGAGGAAGTCATATTGTCAGTGTTCAAGTGAGGAGAAACTTGTTTCATGTTGTCAATCATATTGTCAATTATCTTCATTTTTATTTTTTTATTTTTTTTAACAAGCAATCATAGTTTTGTATTATCAATCATCATCCAAACAGTTTTAAGAAAATGAAAGGCTAATAAACTATCTAACAGGAAATGCTACCTTGGTGTATACATCTCCTGAATCATGATGCAAAAGAGGGCGAGAACCAGTACCAACAGTAGCAATTCTTTGACCCAAGGCTTCCAAAGGTACATCTAACCAGACGCTAACACTCTTGTGCATATATTTCCTGATAAAACAAAACAATCAACGTGTTATTTACTACTGAAGTAAACAGAAAGCAGCTGCACTTGGAAAGAAAATAAGTGGTGTGTGTGTGTGTGTGTGTGTTAGGGTTGGGGGTGATATACCAGTTGATTGGCCGAATAACTGCCCCTCCACCAGTGGAAACAACAAAACGATGCATTAATGATAGCTTCTGCAGTACCTCGGTCTAAAAGCCAAAAGTATGATAATAGTTACGAAACGGTTGCATAAGAGTACGTTTTAGGTTTTGGATACATGGACCACTACGAAAAATAAAATAAATAAATAAAAAAAAAGGTTTTCCATAACTATAGGAAAGTTATAAATTGAAAAGAATTATATCATAAAACTCCCATGAAATGTTCACACAAGCTTGTCTGAATAAAAGTTTTGGCCTCCACTATTCTCAAAAAAACAAAGTTTAAGCCTTGAATAACATACTTTTGGAGATAGAAACACTTTTATCGCAAATAGTTGTTGACAAGAAATATAATTTGGGCACAGCTTAATTATATCTAGTGATGAGTTATGAGTAAGTATCCCCACTTTCCTCCCCTGTTGATACACTAATGTTCAAAGGATCCTCTACGAGTAATGGCAATAGAACGAACTAAGATTTACACACTATGTAGAACATGATAATCAATTTTAATTTCGCATCTCATAAATAATAAACTGCTAAGAAGATTTGTGCAGTCAAGTTTGAAGCCAATATTGGAACAAATTCTATTGGTTTGTGTTGTTTAACATAAATTCAGAGAAGACCTTGACTAATAAAAGATTATATTATTCCCACAAAGAACTTTTGCATGGACAATATCCAATCATCCCGTAGTCAGTGGAGAACTTTTTTGCATCGACATAAATCTGTAAGATAGGACCACAAGTACTCTTTCTGAAAAAAATTAAAAATAAAAATAAAAATAAAAAACTGTTTTTTCATTATTTTCTTTCAAAGTGTATAAACTAACTTTAATGCAAGTCCACATTCAGGCCGCTAGTACGCCTACCTTTGTGAGCAACATAAAAAGAAAAAAAAAAAAATAATACAAGTGTATGAATCGCAACACTTTCTAACCTACCTCCCTATCTCTGAAGAAGCTCTCTCCATGGAGCTTAAAAATGTCAGCCACAGATATTCCCCCAGCCTCTTGCTCCACCAACGTGTCACTGAAGCATCCACAGACATAACAAAAGCAGAATATTCAGAATGATTTATATGTGCACGATATAGACGATAGTTGCTAAAATATGAAAATGGGCATGGTACAACTTCCTAAGATTAAGTTCGACCCTAGAAATTAGATGTGCCAAGATTTAGAAAACATTCATTCGACCACAATAACTTTTTTAAAATTTTCATCCGCACAGCCTTTAAAGAGTCCTCCATATTAGTTTAAGACTTTTGCACTCACAATTTAATTTTAAGCTTCAGAATGGAGACCTTAGAAAAAAAATGTAGAAGAAGAAAGTTATAAAAGAATATGTTTCTAGAGCGATGAATAGAAAATCTTCATGATCCGGGCATCCAGCTGGAGTATGAAGATTTTGAGATGGTAAGCATACAGAGAATAGTCACTCCGGGTACAAACCAATCAGAAAAGGAATATTCAAGTGCCTGTGACAAAATATTTCCAATAGTTGTTTTTCCAGAGCCCATCATACCTGCGTTTAGTAGATTACAATCTTCTTCAGGAACAAGGATGATAAAATAAATTCTCAAAGTAAATAATTAAAAAAAGAGAAGTAAATAATTCAAAAAAGAGACTGACCAACAAGATATATGCAACGCCCATTTAAATATGGCCCAATCTCTTCTGACTTATTCTGCAATATTATTAACTTACAGTAAGATGAATACTACAAAGAAAAGAAGCAAAACACCGACCCACATTTGTAGAGAATAAAGTATCAATTTAATGTCAATTTTTGTTTGTAATTTGCAGAACAACCTACCAGAATAGATGCTAAAACTAAAGTCGCTAAAAGAAACAAAAGATTTTGCATTTCAATACCTGATGAGCAATCTAAAAATAAATAAATAAATATAAATAAATAAAATAAAGACCTGAGACCTGATGAGCCACATAAACTAGAAAAGGAAATGTTTCATTGCATACCTTCAGAAGTAGAGCTTCATCAATAGACGCATTATAGTTTTCGGATTCCACTACCGAACCTATAAGGGCAATTATTTATATAAGTTAATACTGAAGTTGCATCTCGTAGATGCATGTGGGGGGAGTGTGCGCTACAAACAGTATTGATTTAAGCTCTTGAAGTTGCAAGCACACGGTCATGAAAACGTAAAATTCAAAATGATGTGTCCGTGACCAGTGGTCTTAAAGGCATGGAAAGTCGGAGACCCAATGCCTAAAAGTTACAAATTATTAACACAACAAGTAAAAACCTTATCAAGCTCTCACTCTCTCTTTCTTCTGCTGTGTAAATTTTTCCCTCTCAAATTCATTATCTTCTCCATAGAATATCTTAAGTATGCTATTCATAGTAGCTTTTCTCAATATCAAGTGATTCTAGAAATTCTCCAATCCAATTTTTAATAAGAACCTGTTAGGATCTTAAGAGTTTAACTAAGATCTGGTCAATAAATTGATACTTTCTGGATCTAACTCATCTATTTTAACACTTTTAAATTGTTATTACAACTCGAGGCTCAGATTTGGCCTCGGAATCCAAGATGGAAGAAGAAGAAGAACTAACAGTAGGAAAACAAGAAAAATAGGAAAATAAGATATTTAAGGATTTTTGAGTAATCTCCAGACTCCCTAGTGGTTGCTCATGCACAGAATTCATGATACCTTCCCTCCCTCTTAGTTAGACTATTTATTCTCTTTATTAGTAACTAACTCACCTTCATTAACAGAATTCCACCTCCCGATACTCATTACTATCCCAAATTATCAGTCTATCCCTGCCCGTTTCTCTTCCCCCTTCTAGTGTATACACTTAGAGGTAGGGACCTATCAGAACCATATTAATATCATTGAACCTAATTCTTCAACTTCCTATGTAACTATGCAGGATATTATTAAGACGTAAGCATTTCATTCTACAAGAACCGGATTTACTCAATTACACGTAAATATGGCGTAATGTGAAGATCAACCCCGGTCCAAAGTAAGGCCCATGGCCATGACTACAAGGTCCAATATTAATGTGCCTGTTGATTAAGCTTTGAAGCGTGCATAAGAAGCTAAGGAACTTCTACGATTTTGCTTTTGTACCATTAATATCTTCCAAGTGTCAACCATCCAATGACTTGCTTCAACTATAAATAGGCTCACTTCCCCCCAGGTGGAGCACGGCAGAAACAAAAAGGCAAAAGCCAAGAGTAGTTTTCAGTGATTAGTATGAGCTTTTTGTTGTTTAGGTAGCGTGCCGAGTGAAATACTGTGAGTGTGCCCAATATTAGTTTCTTTTAGTGCGATTAAACTCATAATTTTTAATTTTAATATAATATTTTTTTTTACAAAAAAATTTTAAATATCAAAATTGAAAATGACTAAATTAAATATATGAATTAAATAGACATTTAAAGTCTCTTTGATTCATGAATTCAAATTATGTGATTAAAATTATTTTTAATTTATATATATTTTTTATGAGAAAACAATATTATAACAAATTACGAACCATAATTCGAATCAGGAACGAATTTATGTTTCTCATTGTATTTTCCTCTTCTCACATAATTCAAGTCAATTTTAAAAGTAAAAATTAAAATACGAAAAAAGAAAAAACAAATATTCTTTTTTAATTTAACTAATAAGTTACTAAAATCCTTTTAAAAAAAAAGTCACCCCACTCAGTTTCAGGTAGCTAGACACAAAAATCACACCTAACTCCCACCCACCATGTCCACCACCACCTCCACCGACGAACCACCACCACCACCACTGCCGCCGCCCCTCATCCCGTCGCTCCCAGACGACGTCGCTCTAAATTGCTTAGCACGAATCCCAAGATGGCACCACCCGATCCTCTCCGCAATTTCAAAGCCCCTCCGCTCCCTCCTCTCCTCCCCTCTTTTCTTCTCCACCCGCATCCTCCTCGAGGCCACTCAGCTCCTCCTCTACCTCTCTTCCCAGTTGCACCACCCCTCCTCCTCCTCATCCTCTTGGTTCGCCCTCCTTCGACCCCTCAACCCAAACGACGCCGTTCCAACCAAACACCTCCTCGTCCCCGTCCGGCCCATCCCCGTCCCCTCAATCGGCTCCTGCTACGCCGTCCTCGGCCCCAAGATCTACGTCCTCGGTGGGTCCCTCAATGACTTCCCCTCCCCTCACGTGTGGATCCTCGACTGCCGCTTCCACACGTGGGAGCTCCGGCCCCGGATGAGAAACCCCCAGGAATTCACCACAGCGGGTGTCTTCACCGGGAAAATCTATATCATAGGCGGCTGCGCCATTGATTCATGGGCCCAGGCAGCCCATTAGGCTAGGGTGCACGAAGACGGGGAATGGCGGGCAGTGCCAAGCCCGGCTGAGGTCCGAGACAAGTGGATGCATGCAGCGCCGTCGTCGGGGACAGAGTGTTTGCGATGGCAGACCGGGGTGGGGTCGTTTTCGATGCGAAAAGCGGGGTTTGGGAAGGAGTGGAAAGTGGGTTGGACTTGGGGTGGAGGGGGAGGGCTTGTGTTGTGAATGGGGTGTTGTATTGTTATGACTATTTGGGGAAGACTAGGGGGTTTGGATTGGTGGTGTTGTGGGCAATGGAGAATGGATAGAGCTCAAAGGGGTGGAAAAGGGGCTGCCCAAGTTCTTGTGTGGGGCGACCATGGCGAATGTGGGAGGGAAATTGGTAGTGGTGTGGGAAGAGAAAGGGAATGGGAAGGAGATGGAGATATGGTGTGCTGAGATTGAAGTGAGCGAAAATAAGGATGGAGGTTTGTGGGGGAAGATTGGTTGGTCGAGTAAGGTTCTTTCGCTTCCGGTTGGGTTGTCCATTGTTCATTGCGCTGCGGTTTCCTTGTGAAGCAAGAAATGTGGTAAGCAGTTTTGTTGAATTGGAAGTTTACTCTGATTTCTTATTTTGGATAATCATGCTTTGCTTTTTATTTGACTTCAAGTGCTTAACTTGATACATTTTTTACTGATGCTTTTTGTGGATGCTGGTGTGATTTGGTAATTAGGGTGTTTAAAGTGGGCGAATGAAGGCTATTGTTTGAGTTAAAATGATAGTAGAGATTAGGTTAAAATTAAAGATATGAACATTATTTTGTATTCTGATGTTGATCTATACGTCAATGTTTTCTAAGAACTAGCTTTTGAACTTCATTAGTCCATCGTTCTGAAAACTAAAAAGAACGCAGATCCAGTTTGTTTTTGCATGCTTTTCTTCAGTGTTTGACTTGCATTCTTCTTAGTTATAGAAAGCATCTTTAAGAAATTGGATTAACATTGCACAGATGGCTTAATTGCCTTGTGATCATGTTAGTTCTTGTGGATGGGAAATAGCCCAACAGAGTTTATAACATTATCTAGTTTTACATTCCTTTCAGATAGGGGACAAACTCATATGTTGCTATTATCTAATATTTATTCTTGTCAAGACTTGGTTCCAAAATTGCATTGAAATTCAATCTGACCTTTTCTTTGTTTACATATTACGATGTCAGAATCCTATCTCGGGAGGAAAGTGGTAAAGTGAACCATAAATTGAGCCTCATGCTGATCACTAACCTCCAACTCAGGACCGTTACTTGCTGAACACCATTCTGCGATCGCAAATGACAAGTGAAATTTGTGTTTAGTATTGTCATTTTGATAAGCCTCATGTGCGTTTTACATACTCTCGGAGGAAACGCCTTCACAAGCCAAGGAGGACAACCGTTACTCAAGAGGTTGCTGAGGTGGAGGAAAGCACTTGTGGGAAGAATGAGGAAGATGCTGAGTCAGCAAAGGTTAGTTAGTTAGTTAGGCCGGATTTTGGTGTAAGGAGTAGGAGTTAGGAGTATAAATAAGATAAGGAGTAGAATAAAAGGGGTATCAAATCATTTTTACAATCTTCCGAGAAAAGGAACCTTAGGAGAGCAAGGGATCCCTGGAAAATCCCCACTATCTGTCTGTAATCAATTTCTACCATTAATTCAATCGAGCTACTATAGAATTTCTTTTGGAATTCTATTTCAATTCTACTTTCCGTGATTTGGAGATTAACATTTGGTATCAGAGCGTTCTTCCTAGCATGACGAGGCATACTGACGATCATGAGAAGGAGAAAACGGATGGTCCGAGAGAGGAGTTTGTGAGGGAATTGGAGGAGATGCGGGAGGAATTTAAGAAAATACCTCGGTTGGAGCATGGAATGGGCTTGTTGTTGGCAAGAATGGAAGAGTTGATGAATTTACAGCGCTAGAAATGAAGGGATGCCCAGACAGCCAGAGTGGAAGTTCCGGCGAGGAGGGAAGAGGAGAGCGAGAGGGTTAGGCCTCAGCGAGAGCCGGGAGTTCTCACGGATTGCCGGACTCGACGAGTGGAAATACCGTCGTTCGACGGAGAGAATCCCGACGGTTGGGTCTTTAGGGTTGAAAGGTACTTTGTGATGAACGGATTGTCAGAAAATGAGAAATTAGACGTGGCTGTGGTAAGCCTCGACAGTGAAGCCCTAGCGTGGTTTCAGTGGGAAGATGGTCGCCGAGCCATCCGAAATTGGGGGGAATTGAAGGTGATGATCCTTGAGCGTTTCCGTCCAACGCAGGAAGGAAGCTTATGCGAGAAACTGCTGTCGCATCGGCAGGAAACAACGGTGAGAGAATATCATAGACAATTTGAGGTGTTGGCGGCACCGTTAAACGAAATCTCCGAGCATGTTCTGGAAAGCTCATTCGTGAATGGCTTGATGCCTGAAATTCAAGCTGAAATCAGGTTGATTAAACCGGTGGGACTGGGCCGAATCATGGAAGTGGACTAGAGGGTGGAGGAACGTAATCTCCTAGTTTACGGACCGAAGATGCAAGGCCCACAACCGTCTAATTGGCATAAGAGATTTGTGTCAAACGACACAAAGGGGAGCCAAACGACTTCCAATTTTAGAAGTAATTTCCATTTCTAGGGAGCTCCGACTAAGAGGTGAAACTTCCGGAGGAGAAGAGAGCCGGAATCCATGGCGCAGGAGTTGGAACAGGAGCTGTGTCGTTCAAAAGGATGACCGACGCTGAATTACAGGCGAAGAAAGAGAAGGGCTTTGTTACCGCTGTGACGAAAAATATTTTTTTGGCCACCGCTGTCCAAATCGGGAGCTGCAAGTTCTAATAGTCTGGGAAGAAGAGCAGCAAGGAGAGTTGGCTACAGAGGCTGAAAGAGAAGAAGCGGCTGAGGAAGAGGAGATGGTGGAATTATCCATCAATTCCGTTGTTGGCTGACAACACCTAAAACAATGAAGATCAAAGCTTTAGTCCATGGGTGTGAGGTAATTGCTTTAATTGATAGTAGGGCTACCCACAATTTCATTTCTTGTGATTTGGTAAAAAAATTGGGCTTAACGGTTGATAATACGGGGGGATACGGTATGGTGATGGGTACTGGGTTGGCTATGAGAGGAGAGGGAATCTGTCGGGGGGGTGTTAATTTCCATGCAAGATATTGAAATTGTTGAAGATTTCTTGCCGCTGGAATTAGGAAGTTTGGACTTGATTTTAGGAATTCAATGGTTGGAGACCTTAGGGGTAATGTCGGTGAACTAGAAAACCTTGGTAATGAAGTTCAGTTTAGGTGAAAGGCAGGTATCGTTAAGAGGAGATCCTGGATTAAATAAAGCCCTGATCACATTGAAGGCATTAATGAGAGCATTGAGACATGAAAGACAAGGAGTTTGGATAGAGTTAGGATCTCTCGGGTTGGACCAATCGGCCAAAGATGAGAAAATTCCTCTGGAATTGCAAACAGTACTGAAGGAATATGGGCAGGTGTTTGAAATGCCAGAGGGGCTGCCACCGAATAGGTCCAAGGACCATGCCATCGTGTTAAAGGAAAGGACTGTTCCTATAAGTGTGAGGTCGTACCGGTATCCCCATATACAGAAAATGAAAATTGAGAAGTTAGTCAGGGAGAGATGTTAGCGACGAGCATAATACGACCTAGTGTTAGCCCTTATTCTAGTCCGGTATTGTTAGCAAAGAAGAAAGATGGCAGTTGGAGATTCTACGTGGATTACCGCACTCTCAATAAGGAAACGGTTCCTGATCGTTTTCCGATTCCGGTTATCGAAAAGCTTTTGGATGAGTTACATGGGGCCACAATTTTCTCCAAGATCGACCTTAAGTTGAGATACCATCAGATCCGGATGAAGGCCGAGGACGTACCTAAGACGGCATTCCTTACACACGAGTGCCATTACGAGTTTCTCGTTATGCCTTTCGGTCTTACGAATGCGCCGGTGACTTTTCAGTCGCTTATGAATGACATCCTATGACCTTTCCTTCGTAAGTTCGTACTCGTATTTTTGATGATATTCTCTTTTACAGCCATGCCGTCGAGGAGCATGTTAACCATCTCATCCGGGTGTTGGCGATTTTGCAACACCATCAGCTCTGTGCTAATGCCAAGAAGTGTAGTTTTGGGCAGCATTCGATTTAATACCTTGGCCATATCGTGTCTGTGGCAGGAGTTTCGGCTGACCCGTCTGAGATAAAGGCCATGGTTAATTGGCCGCCTCCTACCAACTTGAAGGATTTGCGGGGATTCCTCGGTTTGACAGGTTATTACCGAAAGTTTGTGGCGGGTTATAGTCAGATTGCAGGGCCCTTGATCCATTTACTCTGAAAGGACAGTTTTCATTGGGATACGGAGGCGTTGCAAACTTTTGAAAGGTTGAAACATGCTATGACGCACGTACCAGTGCTAGCCTTACCGGATTTCAATAAGCCATTTGTTTTAGAGTCTGATGCGTCTGGATTTGGAGTGGGGGCCGTGTTGATGCAGGAACAACGACCTATTGCTTATTTCAGTCAGGTACTAGCCCCCCAAGCGCGTAGCAAGTCCGTTTACTGATTACGCCCAAACGTGTACAAAAACAAGCGGTCAATTGTAGTACAATTTGAACGGTCGATCCCACGAGGAAGTGTTAGATTGAACAATAAATGATTAGCAAATAAAAAGCGTTAGGAAAGTAAGCAATCAAACAAAGAAAATGAATGAGTGTTTTTGATGATTTTTTGAACAATTTGAAATAAAAAAATTCAATAATAAAAAGTGGTAAGGCTTTGAGAATCCTCCATATGCTTTGTTCACCTATTTGGATTTTGATTCATAAATTGACTCAATTGAAAGTTTCACATCCCAAATAATCAGTCGGAAAATAAATATTTGAAGAACATATGAATTAAAAATGTATTCGAGTAAATAAAATTCTAACGTTTAGAATTAGGAAAAATTATCTTATGAGAAATCCAAGAGCGACAATATACCGCTGGCAATAATACAGTAAAAGACTACTCATAAAATAATACCGATCAATATATAATATAATGCAACAATCACATAAGAAGAGCATGACTAGATTTATATGAGAGTTGACAATAAAATATATTGATAAGAAGAAGAAATATGATAAAAGAAAATTATTTACTCAAATGTATAAAACTTACAAACCATTGGAGAATCAAAAATCCAAATAAATTCACTACACATATAGGATCATCTCTAACCTCACCTAAATACTCTAGCCTAACTTATACATAATTCTCATAAAATCCTAAAAAGAAAATATGAGAATAAGAACAAGAAAATATGTGAGAATTTAGGCTCTAAAAATCCAACCCTAATCACCTTGATAATGATCCTATTTATAGAGTTTGAATATGCTAAAAACTATACAAATCGGATGCTTAATCAGGGGAGAAAAACATCATGCTTCTGAAGAGTAGGACACGTGTCGCAAGGCCATTCATGGGCGGGAGACGTGATGTACTGGCTGGACCCATGCGGAGGAAGCCTTGACGCGTGCGGGAGAAGAAGTCGCGCGGAGAGGGAATCGTGCGCGCAACGTGCGCTTGCTTGCGTGGGGAAGTAACTGCGCATGGGACACGTGGCGCGACGCAGTTGGAGAGCTTCTGGACACGGGACCCACGCGGAGAGAGATGAAAGACCGGCTGACGCACGCGTGAGGAGAACTCGCGCGGAGGAAGCAGCGTGCGTGCCAAGCGCACGTACGTGGGGGAACAGGCGGACCCCACCGGACGCGTGGCGCGATCTGACTGAAGGGAGCTGGGTCCCACGGCCTGCGGTGCGCAGTGATCGACACGTGGCAGTGCTCGGCTCGTGGCTTCTCGGCTTGGCTCGCGGCTTGTCGACTCGGCTCGATGAGTTGATGGGCTGATGGGCTTTGGGCCGAATTGGGCTTTTCTTGGGCTCAACTTTTGGGTTTTGTTTGGTAAAGTAGCCCAAATCCAATTGTTTTCTTCAAAAACTTGAAAAATAAACTAAATCCAATTAAAATTAAATCCTCTAAATTTAGGAATATTTGAAATTAAAATCACAAATTTGATAAAATAATTTGACAATTATGAACATTAAAAGTGCAAATTTGTGCACTTATCATTTACGAACGGGAGTTGATGGCTATTGTGCTAGTCGTTCAAAAGTGGCGGTCGTACCTTCTTGGACATCATTTTTTGATTCGGACAGATTAGCGAAGCCTCAAGTATTTGCTCGAGCAGCGTTTAGTGTCCGTGGAACACCAGAAATGGTTGACTAAGTTGCTGGGGTATGATTTCGAGATCCAATATCGTCCGGGAGTAGAGAATCGAGTTGCAGATGCATTATCATGACTAGTGGTCAGCCCGGTGGTGGCCACTATGACGGCATCTACTTTTATCCATACCGACAAAATTCATTGGCAAGTGTTGCAAGATGAACGACTCGTAAACATCTAGTCAGATTTACCCCATAACCCGGCCGTATACCCGGGGTATTCGATTCAACATGGTCATTTATGGAATAAAGGGCAAATGGTGGTCTCCCGTGGATCTTTAGTGGTGCAGCGTTTATTACATTCCTACCATAACGGGGTGATAGGAGGACATTCGGGGGGATTGAAGACTTATCGCCGTCTTGCGGCCGACTGGTTTTGGATTGGAATGAAACAAGATGTCACCGCATACGTGGCACAATGTGAGATATGTCAACGCTGTAAGGCGTCAACGTTGGCACCCGGTGGGTTATTGCAGCCTTTGACCATTCCTGAGCAAGTGTGGGAGGATGTGTCTATGGATTTTATTGAGGGGTTACCGCGTTCGGAGGGGTTTGACACAATATTGGTGGTGGTGGACCGCTTGAGCAAGTATGGTCACTTCATTGCATTAAGGCACCCTTTTTCGGCAAAAAAGGTGGCCAAGTTGTTTATTCAAGAGGTGGTGCGGTTGCATGGAGTTCCTCGGACTATTGTATCGGATCGTGACCGCATTTTTCTTAGCCGTTTTTAGATTGACTTACACAAATAGATGGGCACTTCTCTGTCGCGCAACACTGCGTACCATCTGCAGTCCGATGGGCAAACTGAAGTAGTGAACAGGTGTTTGGAGACGTACTTGCGGTGTGCGTCGTCCGACAAGTCGGGGCAGTGGCACAGATGGTTAGCTTGGGCCGAATATTGGTATAATACCTCATTCCACACTGCTACCCGTATGACTCCTTTTCAGGCAGTTTATGGCCGACTTCCTCCACCCTTGTTTCGGTACAGTGTGGGAACCTCACTGGTGGATTCTGTGGAGCGGCAGCTGCAGGATCGTGATGCTATGTTGGACTTACTTAAGTTCCACCTTCTTCGGGCCCAACAGAAGATGAAGGCAGTAGAGGATGGGAAACGACGAGATGTGAAATTTGCCGTGGGGGATTTGGTGTACCTGAAGCTCAGTCCTTACCAACAAGTCTCTTTAGCTCGTCCTCAGAATGAAAAGTTGAGTCCTCGTTTCTATGGACCCTTCCAGGTCACACATCGTATGGGTCCGGTAGCCTATCGATTGTCCTTGCCGGAGTCGTTCGCCATTCATCCGGTGTTTCATGTTTCTCAGTTGCGTAAGGCGTTAGGGCAGGAGCAAGCTATTTCGTCTCTACCACCTCAATTGACGTATGACTTGGAGTTGTGCGCGGAGCCGGCTGACTTGTTAGGAATGCATCATGCACTTCGTGGGGGCAGCAATGATCTTAAGGTTTTGATTCGTTGGGCTAATCTACCTGCCCACGAGGATATGTGGGAATCATATGCAACCATTGATGCACAGTTTCCTCATTTTCACCTTGAGGACAAGGTGCGTCTTTGGGGTGGGGGTAATGATAAGCGTCCTGTGTGTTTTACATACTCTTGGAGGAAACGCCTTCACGAGCCAAGGAGGACAACCGTTACTCAAGAGGTTGCTGAGGTGGAGGAAAGCACTTGTGGGAAGAATAAGGAAGATGCTGAGTCAGCATAGGTTAGTTAGTTAGGCCGGATTTTGGTGTAAGGAGTAGGAGTTAGGAGTATAAATAAGATAGGGAGTAGAATAAGAGGGGTATCGAATCATTTGTACAATCTTATGAGAAAAGGAACCTTAGGAGAGTAAGGGATCTCTCGAAAATCTCCACTATCTGTCTATAATCTATTTCTGCCATTAATTCAATCGAGCTACTATAGAATTTCTTCTGGAATTCTATTTCAATTCTACTTACCGTGATTTGGAGCTTAATACATTTTTCACAGCTTTGTGTTTTGTTGTGTATAGGTACGACTTCAGTAATTTGCTTGTAAGAATCAAAGAATAAAACGAATTGTGGTTCATTTTCGTTCAAGAAGTTATCATAGACTATTAGACTAAACGTTGTTTGTAAGCATAAAAAAATCAAATGAAAGTCTTCTATCATTTCCTTCTCTTTCACTTTGTTTACGTGTAGGTCACAATGTCAAATGATTAACTTAACGTCTTCTATCATTTCCTTCTCTTTCACTTTGTTTACCATTAATATCCATTCAGAATATGCAATATTTTCAGCTGATGCTTGGAGTATTTTTAATGAAGGTTCTGATGTAGGACCGGGAAGAGATGGAGTGGCAATGGAAGGATAAAATCAAAAAGAAAATAGAACTACTGGAGAGAGAAGCAGAACGAAAGAAAGGAGATAAAAGGATTCTGGAGAAAGAACAAGAACAAGAAAGAGGAGGAAATGAGTCCACGGTTAAGCTCCATATTTCCTCAAAAACCTTGGTCTCTAACGCAGGTACCGATGACAATTACTTCTTCTAGATAATGATTTCACAGGCACTCTACTTTTCTATGATATCTTTTCATCCCAATTTTGGCTTCTCTAGGAAGGACACAAGTTGAATGAAAATTTTCCAAGGTTGATATCCAAATTGAAACAACTAACTCTAGACCGACAGCTAAATGGGAACCCCTCCCCCTCCCGTGGTGTGCTCAAAACTAATGTAGATGCAGCTGTTAAGAATAACATAAATAATATCAGTATTGGTATAATCATTCGGGATGAGGGGGGTCGGGTTCTTTGTGCTACTACAAAGAGGATTCTTGGGCGGTTTTCCCCGCCCCACATCGCGTGATGTTTTGCTGTTTGAGAAGGAGTGGAGTTGGCGAGATCAGGTGGCTTCACAAGTTGGATATTCCAATAAGATGCTACTATGAGTGTAGTTTGAGCGGGGAAAGACTGTCCAATTGGATCTCCAAAGGCAAATATCTTAAATGATATTAGGCAAGTTTTAGCCTTAAAAATGGTGGTTTTGTTTGCTACATTAAGGAATATTATAGGCCACTGTTTACCAAGTGTTTATGCTTTGTAATTTGGATTGATGTAATTCCATTGTGCATTGGCCCTTTGGTTTTGGCTGATGGTTTTCATATTTGAAAACGAATTCAAGTTTCCCCTTCCAAAAAAAAGGCCTTTAGGTGCAATTGAGCTACACTTCTTATCAGAGCTGAGTAATCTCTCATAACACAGTAGTCTACCAAAACACACGGCAAAAATTCCACCATAATCAAATTGACTTATATTTACGTTTGTCTTCATGCAACAAACATCGTCCGAAAACAATCGGATTTTTTTACTCCAAATTTGCGGTCGGTTCAAATTGTACTGCATTGGTCCAGATCTATGAACCAAACACGCATGATATGAATTTGAACGAGCTAGTAAGCCTGTTAATTCAAGTGAACATCATATATCAAAAGCTTTGCCTACCTTGATTTTGGCCTTTCTATTTGGATGGTTGCTAACAATTTATCAGCGACAAATGTGAAAGTTTCCTGCTGAGATACATCTCTTCTAAACACAACCTTTCTTCTTTTTTTTTCTTTTTTTTTTTTTTTTGAACAAACATATCTAAACACCGAGGCACTTCAGTTGAAACATTTGAATAACCGTCAGTAAAAGAAATGCGACATTGACACTGGAGAACTTCACTTGCCGTTCAGTGGGCAACTTCACCTTCACATACTTTTGACCATCTGCCCAAAAGATGTTTGACAATTGCATTCTTTTTTTTTACATTATAAACATTAGTGTACTTGTTAGCCCATAAAATTTTATCGTTTTTTTTTTTTTTCTTTAATTTGGGAATCAGGGATTTTACTATAATCTAAAAACGCAGGGTGTCGAAAAATGGTTTCAGGCATTAACTAGCTTTGCAATAATTCTACATCTGACTTCACCGTAATGTAGAGAGTTTAAATCCCCCACCAGGCAAGGTCAAAAAGAGGAGAAGAATGCGCATGGCCAACTCACAAATCCGTAAATTATTTCAGAAAATTGCCTGCAAAGAAACAGCACATCGACACTGGAATTAGAACGCCTTCACTCGTCCACATACTTGTACCACCTGCCTAAAGATGTTCGACTATTTCATATTGTTTTTTTTTTTTTTTTGCGGCTAAAGAAATTAGAGTTTAAATCAGAAGAAGAATGAGCATGGCCAACGGAGAAATCTGTAAATTTAGAATGAGTAAGAAAAAAATGGGCATTGACGTTAAAAGAATAAGAATTGGGGAACACAAATCTTGATTTTGTCAAACTCATTTACAAGACAAACAGTCGTTTTATTACGGGAGATGTCTTGACCAATGCATACACCTACACAATCTTCAGCATCAAAATCAGAGGCACACAATAACTTTATGTTACATGTTCGTTCTGGAAGCGATTTATACACTACATTGCATACAAAATATGCTACGTTCCGTTACTAAAAGTAGAAACATAGCATGCTTGTACTTAAAAGACAGAACAGTAAAACATCACCATACCTTGCATGCTGAATTAGTTTGTTCAGAATGCATCACCTCCCTTTTTCTTCAGAAAGTTGTGAATTTGTTCGAGCGCCTGAAAAAAAATATATAAAACAATTATAAGACATGATAGAAACCAAGTTTAAAAATGCTTCAAAACGTAACTATCTGCCTTTCAATTAGCTCCTAATTCTAGGGTTGGCAACAACTTATGTTCAGTCAAAAGTGAATATTGAACAAAGAGCAAGGAGAAACGGGATAGACCTCAATTGCAATAGCAGTAGGGGTGATATCCAACACATCTATTTCTCCTAATTTGGTTGCAATATCTGTGAAACGGAAACAATAGCCATCAGTGCTTCTAAAGAACATTGAGACAAACCCATATCATTTTCCACTTTATATGAGAAGCAATCAGGAATTTGCAAAAAATAAATAAATAAATAAATAAATAAAACATTTAAAATAATATTAGCACGGCACAACACTGGCAATTATCTATTTCAGAAAATACTTGAAAGTTTCAATTATATCTTTTAAATTTTGTCTTTTTTGTCTTTTTTTTAAAAAAAAAAAAAAAAACAAAAACAAAACCCAGTAGCTCCTTCCATATAAAAAATTGACGGTGAAAAGGGCAAGCATAACTGTAGGAGAGGACCCTTGTACGACTTACTTTCCAAAGAAACCCTGGCGCTGGCATTGCCATATGCTTCACTCCTCTCTTCAAAAAGACTAGACAGACGCATGAAAGTCTGCGAGGAAGTCATATTGTCAGTGTTCAAGTGAGGAGAAACTTGTTTCATGTTGTCAATCATATTGTCAATTATCTTCATTTTTATTTTTTATTTTTTTTAACAAGCAATCATAGTTTTGTATTATCAATCATCATCCAAACAGTTTTAAGAAAATGAAAGGCTTATAAACTATCTAATAGGAAATGCTACCTTGGTGTATACATCTCCTGAATCATGATGCAAAAGAGGGCGAGAACCAGTACCAACAGTAGCAATTCTTTGAGCCAAGGCTTCCAAAGGTACATCTAACCAGACGCTAACACCCTTGTGCATATATTTCCTGATAAAACAAAACAATTAACGTGTTATTTACTACTAAAGTAAACAGAAAGCAGCTGCACTTAGAAAGAAAATAAGTGGTGTGTGTGTGTGTGTGTGTGTGTGTGTTAGGGTTGGGGGTGATATACCAGTTGATTGGCCGAATAACTGCCCCTCCACCAGTGGAAACAACAAAACGATGCATTAATGATAGCTTCCGCAGTACCTCGGTCTAAAAGCCAAAAAGTATGATAATAGTTACAAGACGGTTGCATAAGAGTACGTTTTAGGTTTTGGATACATGGACCACTACGAAAAATAAAATAAATAAATAAATAAAAAATCTTTTCCGCAACTATAGGACAGGTATAAATTGAAAAGAAATATATCATAAAACTCCCATGAAATGTTCACACAAGCTTGTCTGAATAAAAGTTTTGGCCTCCACTATTCTGAAAAAAACAAAGTTTAAGCCTTAAATAACGTACTTTTGGAGATAGAAACACTTTGATCGCAAATAGTTGTTGACAAGAAATATAATTTGGGCACAGCTTAATTAAATCTAGTGATGAGTTATGAGTAAGTATCCCCACTTTCCTCCCATGTTGATACACTAATGTTCAAAGGATCCTCTATGAGTAATGGCAATAGAACGAACTAAGATTTACACACTATGTAGAACATGATAATCGATTTTAATTTCATATCGCATAAATAATAAACTGCTAAGAAGATTTGTGCAGTCAAGTTTGAAGCCAATATTGGAATAAATTCTATTGGTTTGTGTTGTTTAACATAAATTCAGAGAAGACCTTGACTATTAAAAGATTATATTATTCCCACAAAGAACTTTTGCATGGACAATATCCAATTATCCCGTAGTCAGTGGAGAACTTTTTTGCATTGACATAAATCTGTAAGATAGGACCACAAGTACTCTTTCTGAAACAAAATTAAAAATTAAAATAAAAAACTGCTTTTTCATTATTTTCTTTCAAAGTGTGCAAACTAACTTTAATGCAAGTCCATATTCAGGCCGCTAGTACGCCTACCTTTGTGAGCAACATAAAAAGAAAAATAAAAAATTAAAGTGTATGAATAGCAACACTTTCTAACCTACCTCCCTATCTCTGAAGAAGCCCTCTCCATGGAGCTTAAAAATGTCAGCCACAGATATTCCCCCAGCTTCTTGCTCCACTAACGTGTCACTGAAGCATCCACAGACATAACAAAAGCAGAATATTCAGAATGATTTATATGTGCACGATATAGACGATAGTTGCTAAAATATGAAAATGGGCATGGTACAACTTCCGAAGATTAAGTTTGACCCTAGAAATTAGATGTGCCAAGATTTAGAAAAGATTCATTCGACCACAATAACTTTTTTAGAGTTTTCATCCGCACAGCCTTTAAAGAGTCCTCCATATTAGTTTAAGACTTTTGCACTCACAATTTAATTTTAAGCTTCAGAATGGAGACCTTAGAAAAAAAAATGTAGAGGAAGAAAGTTATAAAAGAATATGTTTCTAGAGCGATGAATAGAAAATCTTCATGATCCAGGCATCCAGCTGGAGTATGAAGATTTTGAGATGGTAAGCATACTGAGAATAGTCACTCAGGGTACCAACCAATCAGAAAAGGAATATTCAAGTGCCTGTGACAAAATATTTCCAATAGTTGTTTTTCCAGAGCCCATCATACCTGCGTTTAGTAGATTACAATCTTCTTCAGGAACAAGGATGATTAAATAACTTCTCAAAGTAAATAATTCAAAAAAGAGAAGTAAATAATTCAAAAAAGAGACTGACCAACAAGATATATGCAACGCCCATTTAAATATGGCCCAATCTCTTCTGACTTATTCTGCAATATTATTAACTTACAGTAAGATGAATACTACAAAGAAAAGAAGCAAAACACCGACCCACATTTTTAGAGAATAAAGTATCAATTTAATGTCAATTTATGTTTGTAATTTGCAGAACAACCTACCAGAATAGATGCTAAAACTAAAGTCGCTAAAAGAAACAAAAGATTTTGCATTACAAGACCTGATGAGCAATCTAAATATAAATAAATAAATATAAATAAATAAAATAAAGACCTGAGACCTGATGAGCCACATAAACTAGAAAAGGAAATGTTTCATTGCATACCTTCAGAAGTAGAGCTTCATCAATAGACGCATTATAGTTTTCGGATTCCACTACCGAACCTACAAGGGCAATTATTTATATAAGTTAATACTGAAAATTCAAGCGATTACATCTCGTAGATGCATGTGGGGGGAGTGTGTGCGCTACAAACAGTATTGATTTAACCTCTTGAAGTTGCAAGCACACAGTCATGAAAACGTAAAATTCAAAATGATGCGTCCATGACCAGTGGTCTTAAAGACATGGAAAGTCGGAGACCCAATCCCTAAAAGTTACAAATTATTAACACAACAAGTAAAAACCTTATCAAGCTCTCACTCTCTCTTTCTTCTGCTGTGTAAATTTTTCCCTCTCAATTCATTATCTTCTCCATAGAATATCTTAAGTATGATATTCATAGTAGCTTTTCTCAATATCAAGTGATTCTAGAAATTCTCCAATCCAATGTTTAATAAGAACCATAGAAATATCATTGAACCTAATTCTTCAACTTCCTATGTAACTATGCAGGATATTATTAAGACGTAAGCATTTCATTCTACAAGAACCGGATTTACTCAATTACACGTAAATATCGCGTAATGTGAAGATCAAACCCGGCCCAAAGTAAGGCACATGGCCATGACTACAAGGTCCAATATTAATGTGCATAAGAAGCTAAGAAGCTTCCAGGAAATTGCTTTTGTACCATTGATATCTTCCAAGTTTCAACCATACAATGACTTGCTTCAACTATAAATAGGCTCACTTCCCTAACTTTGAGTCAACCTGACATCTCATTTGTAGTTGGCGTAGTGAATCGGTACATGTAGAATACTAAGAAGTCTCACTTAAAGGCAGTTCGGCAAATTCTGAGATATGTCAAAGGTAAAATCGACTACGGCCTTTTGTACAAGAAAGCTGAAGATTGTAAGTTAGTTGGCTACTGCGACGTTGATTATGCAGGAGATCATGAAACGCGTCGGTCGACAACTAGATATGTGTTCAAACTCAGCTCCGAAGTAGTTCACGGTGTAACAAAAGACAACCAACAATTTCACTGTCAACCACAAAAGATGAGTATAGAGCAGCAGATATGGCAGCTCAGGAAAGCACGTGGTTGATACAGTTGATGGAAGATGTACACCAACCCATTGATTATGCAATACCACTTCAGCAGTCCGTTTGGCGGAAAATCCAGTGTTTCATGCAAGAACAAAGCATGTGGAAGTGTTTTACCACTTCACTAGAGAAAGGTGCTAAGAAGAAATAAAAATCCACCATGTCACGACAGATGATCAAGTTGCAAATTTGTTCATGAAAGGACTGAATACTAGCAAGTTTGAAAAGTTTTGACGCTAGCTCAACATGACAAATCAAGAAAGATCGAAAGCCAGTGTTGAGGGGGAGTATTGAAGATCAACCTCGGCCCAAATTAACGCCCATGACTGCAAGGTCCAATATAATGTGCTTGCTGATTAAGTTTTGAAGCGTGCATAAGAAGCTAAGAAGCTTCCAGGAAATTGCTTTTGTACCATTGATATCTTCCAAGTGTCAACCATCCAATGACTTGCTTCAACTATAAATAGGCTCACTTCCCTTCAGGTGGAGCATGGCAGAAACAAAAAAGCAAAAGCCAAGAGTAGTATTCAGTGATTAGTATGAGCTTTTTGTTGTTTAGTTAGTGTGCCGAGTGAAATACTGTGAGTGTGCCCAATATTAGTTTCTTTAGGGCTCGTTTGTTTCATGCGTTTAAACCCACGGTTTTGATTCTGCTACAGTGTTTTCCTCTCACAAAAGAATTCCAAATGTCAAAATCAAGAATCACTGGATTAAATGCATGAACCAAACGAGCACTTAGTGTTTCTAATTTGTGTGGTTTTGATGTACTTCTTATTATAATTAATAATAGAAGTTATTTTGTGCCCACTAGTGTTGTGTTCAACACAATGAGTATGGTAACTTAGTCTAAGACGAAAATGTAGCATTTCATAGGTAGAAGTAGCATTGCTTAACAATCACCTACCATGACAAAGTCTGTAATCGCAAGTAATGAAAAATATGTTGTTCCAATCGCCAGTACAGCAAAACAATGAAAAAACAGAGTTTTTTTTGTTCTTCGGCAAACAGACTTTTTGATTCCCCCACCCCCTACTTCAACATGATCAACAACCACGAAATAGCAACCAAATGAACCAAAAAAAAAATCATCCTTTTATGCAACTTTAGGGAATTGGCTTAGTTAGCAAATACCGACAAAGATTAAAAAAGTCGTAAAAACATAAAACAAAATTAGGCATTACGCAACTAAAATATGTTATGTGCAGTACATAAATTACCTGGAAAGTTCTTATAAGAACAGGACACCTCCAAAGCGGCATTTCTACGTCGATCAGACGCCTTTGACGTTGGAAAGCGAGCCGAAACAATCACCTGAAGCTTTCTCTGATCCTTCAAAGTCCGGGAAACCGGAACCGAACCGCTCGGTCTCCTTACAACTTTTTCCGAGGGATTCCAGGCGGAAAATTGCAACGTCTGAGCAACTCGAGCCTCCATTTGACCTTCGGACTCGCTCTATTTCACCGATAACTCGAATTAATCACACGAGCGCGCAATAACGACAACACAGCGGATTCCGAAGAAACGGAATAATCAAATCCCCTGTTTGGATGCTGAGAAAATGTGAAAATTTGAAGATTCAACAAAAAGAAACATCTTTCAATGGAAATTTTATGGGACAACAGAGAAGGAGCTGAACAAATAAGCGCATAAATCGAATAATTGAAACTCCAAAATACATTTGCAGAAGAAAATTAAACAAAAAATAATGAATCCGAAGTACCAGAATAAAAAATAAAAAATAAAAATTCTTCTTTCAAAGCACAACGCGATTTGAATCCAGAGGAGTCCAAGGGTTGGCGGTTTCTCTCTTGTGCGGGTTTTTTTTTTTTTTTTTTCTCTCAACAGAAATACAGAAATTTTCTTGGTGTCGTTTTTTTAGTTGCAACTAATAAAGCACAAAAACAAAATTATAGAAAAAAAAAAAGGACCAAAAAAAAAAAAGTGAATAGGAAGACTTTTGGATAAGTATGTGGCAGATGACAAAGCAAAAACCGCACCAACCACCGTGCTTAGAACTTAGAAGGGTAGGTGGCAATTGTGGTGCATTTGGTGAGGGGACTTTTTGGTAATTTCAGATGGTTGAATTTCCACCTATATTGACGACGACCACCAAATTTAGAAAAACAATTATTGCATAAATAACCCTGTATTTTATTAGAAATTTATGTTTTTTCTTTTTTGCTAATGTAGAAATAGGGTTGTTCTTTTCGAACAAAACAAGCTCATTCATTTTGTTAATTTGAATTTATAATTTGAGTTGAGATATAATTTTATATGAGAATTTTTTATTATAGTAAATAAATTAGATGTGACTGTTTCTCAGAACTTTTTACTGTAACAAAACTCAAATTCTAAACTCGAATCAGTGAAGTAAATGGGGCCTCAAGAAAAAGTTTAAACTCGAGTTACAATTTTATTCAAGTTCATGTTCTTTTGTAAAATTTGAGTTTAAACTCGAGTTTGGGACTAAACTCGAGTTTAAGTTTTTCCTTCAACTTGAGTTCAGAAACTCAAACTCAAAAAATGTCATAATTTTTTTGTTTTAATTTTGATTGAGATGATTTTTTTTCTATACATTCACAACGAAAAGACGAATAAAATGTCACTCATATACCCTATTAAAATTTTTCATCACCATTGAATTTTTATTAAAATACTATCTAAATACAAATATACGTTTTGACTCACCTAAACACAAATTTAAAAAGATTTTTAATTTAAATCATAACCTAAATGTGTACATCTAAACACAAACTCAAGTTACAACTTCAACTCAAATTATAACTCAAACTTAACTCAAAATCATCACTCAAACCACCTTAATTTAAAAATGTAAAAGAACAACCATTTTTCACCCCATAAAGATTCTCCCAAACTTATAGTGGTTAATTAGTGGAAGAAAAAAAAAAGATTTTCAAAATGGCAGTATTACTATTGAATATTCTTTTTCTTTTTAAAAACTAAAAAAAAATGAAAAGAAAATACATTAAAAAAACACAACTAAAGGGCAAAAAAAAAAAAAAAAAAAAAAAAAAAAAAAAAAAAAACAAACAAACAAACAAAAACAACAACAACAACAACACACATAAGAGGGGAGAATTTCCAAAGTAAAAGAAAAGTCCTCTTCATTAGCTAACGAAGACGTTAATTATGAACAACAACAAATTCCTCAAAAAAAAAAAAAAAAAAAAAAAAAAAAAAAAAAAAAAAAAAAAAAAGCGGTCGACTTTTTTATAATTAAATAAGAAAGTCAGTTCATAGATATCACTAATGTTTTACTTAAATTTAATTTTTTGAGAGTAAAGTTTTACTTAAATTTGTGACCATCACTAATGTTACTAAATTCGTATTACTTTATAGATCATATTTTTTATTTAAAAAAATTGAAAGCAAAATTTCATTGGAATCAAATTATTGGATCTTTCCCTGTATTATTAGAACCTTATAAATGGATGATTGAAATGCAACTATTTCTCATTTTTTTTAGCATAATCTTTGCTGTTAGCATTTTCTCAAATTATTAAATGAATAATTGCAGCATCATTATTATCTTTTTTAAAGGCAATAACATAACTTCATTAAAAAGTCATTAAAAAGTTAAGATACAGAACATTGCCAGTAAAAAAAAAAAAAAAAAAAAAAAAAAAAATGATACTCACATAATTAGATAATATAAACGCATATTTTACTTAATAATGGAGAGAACTCCTCCAACAAGTGTCACCCGTTTAGGTTGATGATTCAAGTTTTTAATTTGAGTTGAGATGTGACTTTATGTGAGAATTTTTTTACTGTAGCAAAAAAATTAGATGTGATTGAGCTTTTTACTATAGTTAAACTCGAATTGGTGAAATGAACGGGGTACATAATTTAGACTTAGAGCAATAGAGAGACCGCCCTCTAATCAAGACATAACGTCAGTAATGGAAAAACCATTACGGTTATTACAACACAAATAAAAACATAAAATAGAAAAAACTCTACAAAAATCCCAAGAGATCAAACTAGCAAAATTAAGCCTCTCAACGCCAAAGGTGTGTGAAGCACGGTAGGAGTGGCGCCGAAAAAAAGCTCCTGAAACGGCGATAAAAGCACCAGAGTACCCATGCGCCGCCGCCAACGAGCAGCGGCTACGACACACTCCAGTCTACCTTCCTCGCCTCCTTTCCACGATCTAGTTCTTGATATTTCAACGGAAACCTGCGGCGAACGCGTCCTAAATATAAGGTAGAAGACCAGAAACTGTTTTTTCTTAAACAACTCCATATCGATGACTATTCACACTTCTGTTGGTATGAACTCGACGTTAGTGACCTCTACAATCTCTTTGACAAACTTTGAATGCTGGAAGCCTGATGAAGAGCTAAACCACCAACCCAAAAAAACCCTTTCTAAGTTTGTTGCAAAGCACATTTCTATAAGTTTCTCTCTAAAAGATTTCTTGAATAATTACTTTTAAAAACTTGGAGTAATCATTGTTATTTTTTATGAATGAATAGTATAATTTTCTATATAAAAAAATAAGGAAGTTATTAAAAATAATAAAACTAATTTTATTGTTGCTTTTTTTTTTTTGCTCAATTTACTATTGCCCTTTTTATATCATAGCGGTGAATATGGTTGGTTTATGTCAACAATTTGAGAAGCAAAAAATGAAACGACGTTTGTTTAGCAAATGTTTTAAAAATGAAAACAATGAGAATGATTTTTGTGGACTGAAAAAACAATTGAAAATTATTTTCACTTTTCTGTTTTCAGTTTTTTAGTACTTATCAATAAATATTATAATATATTAATTAATAAACACGATTTCACTTTTTTATTATACTCAAAATAATATCTTAAAAAACTAACTAAACGCAATTTTAAAATCAGTTACAAAATAATTCTCAAAATAATCTCATTTTTATTATGTATTGAAAATAAAATTATTTTAAAACTAATTCTAAACGTAATTATTATTTTATAAATAATGAGTTATAGGAAAACCATTTTTGTTTAATTTATCATGATGAGCCTACTCTTCCACGGTTCTAGTTCTACCTACCACCTGGATCACGTTTCTTTAGATTTTATTTTAATTTTCTTATAATTTAAGAATTAGTTGGTGGAATGATACTTCAATGGATCTTGGCCGTCTTACCATTAAGCCAACAGATACCCACAAATGACAATACTACAGGTTCGTTTGGTTCTTAGATTCGAATCCTTAATTCGAATCATAATTCATGATCGTTACCGTATTTTCTCTCATAAAAAATACACGTAAATTGAAAATGGTTCAAATCACATGATTTGAATTCATGAACCAAACGGACCGAACGTCGGAGAATCAGCACGTGGATCGAATTTCAGGGGTACTGGTTTTTAGCGAGGGCACTTTTCACAAATAACTTTTCGGTGGTCCTAATTATATTTGGGACTTTCAGTAACAGAGCTTTTTTTATTGAATGGTCAGTTTTTTATTATTATATTTGATTAAAATTATATTAAATTATAAAAGCATATAAGACACTCTGTTTAATTCGTTGATTTAAATTTTTAATTTGAGTTGAAATATAATTTTATGTGAACTTTTTATTGTAGTAAAAAAGTTATATGTGATTATTTATGAGAGCTTTTTACTGTAGTAAAACTCAAATTTTAAATTTAAATCAGTAAAATGAACGGGGTCTAATTTTTTATACAAGAACTACTGATTATTTACTTTTTTTCTACTAGAGAAACTCACTATTATATTTATAGAAAAAAAAAAGAAAAAAAAAAAAACAGTCTTAAGTATGAGTTCTCTCTGAAGTTTCTTATAATTTTCTTTTGCGCAATAGTGAAATTTTGTAGTGGTGAGGGTTGAGCACAATGTGATTATATGAGAGAAAATTCTATAATAAAAAAGTTAAATTTAAATTTTTATAAGAAAAAATACTGTAATAAAAAATTTGAGTTGTGATTTGAGTTAAGTAAAAGAAAGTGCCCTTAAAAATTTCACCAAACCACAAGTGCAGTTAAAAGAATTTTTCTTTTTTAGTAAATTTTATACAAGCTAAATTGATTATTAAAAGTCAATTTAATTCAAACTTTAGACTTGCAATGACTTTTATATTATAGGTATTCGTGGTTCGCTATAATATTTTTTCTCACAAAAAACACACGTAAATCGAGAATGATTCTGAATTATAGTTCTGAATCCGTAAATCAAACATCTACTTACTCTCACGAATTCTTGGGACATTACGAGGTAAGCTACTGCTATTTTTAGAGTCACTAATCTTATATGGTATAAATCAGGTTATTCATTTGAGCTTATTGGACTCTCATGTCATGATAGAAATTTGACTTTTCTAATTATTTCAATTTAAGAAAATTACTTAACTTACTCTTAAAAGTACATGAGTTTTAATTTTTACCCTTGTTAAATTTGAATTATGATAAGTTGTGCCCATATAGTATATGTTGTCGATAAACTAGTTGCGACCAAAAAAGTATGTATGTTAAGGCAATTAGCTGGTAGACATTGGAGTCAATTAGAAAATAAATTTAACGAGTTAATTTGAGAATTATTAAACAATAATTAATGACCCAGATAACCATTTGATCTTCACTTAGCACGAAATCAGATACTAACTAGATTAATCAAATATTAATATGGTGTTTAATCATAAAAGTTTCCTTGAAAATGTTTCATTAAAAGTTAAAGATTAATTCCTATCAACTTGTAGTTGTGGCAACCGTCGTGATTTTTAAACTTACACTATTATCTATGCAAATATTAAACGCGTTTAAAATTTATTTTAAAATAATTTAATTTTTTATATGAAAATAAATATAAAAATATTTTTAATATCAAACAAAAATTATTTTTAATAATGTGTTTAATAATTTTATCAACATATTATTTTCGATATAAAAAACTCATTAAAATCTCTTTTTATACTTAAGAGAAGAGAAATAAAAAAAAAAAAAAAAAACGATTAAAAATTAATTTTCATTTATCTTATTTTACACTAAATTAAAAAATTATTTTTATTTTTTTTTTTTATTTTTATTACGTCAGACACCGTTTTAAAAACGTTTTTATTTTTTCTTTCTCAAAAAATATAAAAGATCAATTCTAAACAAGCCCATTAAGAGAGCCCTTCTGATAGTCTTTTTGAATTTCATGAAGTTAAATAAAAAAGAACAATCACTGATATATTTCTTCAATTTCAAATAGTACTAAATAACATTTACATTGACGAAATATTTCTAAATGTTTCTCATGCTTTTCCTTTTATGACAAAAAATTCAAATTCTCAAGGTAACAAAATTGGGAGTCAAGAGCAGAAACACATGGGATTATTTTGCTGCACCACCTGCCTCAGCGGTTTCAACTTCTATTGGGCACTGTGACACGTATGGCTTTAGCTGCAATAAGAGAGGGATTAAATGAGTTCTTAGTTGCAAACAAAACACATGAAAAGAATACGAAAACCTATAGAAAATGTAACGAGTTTCTGTATTCCACTACTAAGAGTAACTCTAGTTGTATAATGGTAAAATTCTGATCATTGACAATGACACAATGTAAATCATCTTGTAGAGAAGAATATAAACAAGTACAACCACAAAATAGGATAACTCGTATACATAAATATACATATAAGAATGATATTTCTTGTATGTTGTTTGTATGTTTAGAATATACTTTAATTTGTTTGGAGTAATTTAAACTGTATTGTCCTGCAAGGTTCTCATTAAAATTTTATCCTCACTGGACATGCAAGGAAATTTAGTTATATCCCAAACAGACTGCAAAAATAGGAACGTGAGTAATATATATATATATATATATATATATATATATATATATATATATATATGAACCAATGAATTTTTACATTCAGCTTTATTAGATCTTTTGGAAGTTACATTGTTTAGAAAGATTTGCTTAACCATCAGTGGTACTACTTTTCTCTCATCCATACTCAGCAAGAAATAGAATGAAGCACAATCTAACTTCTAGGCCAAGAGAAAAAAGACGGTACCTTGAAGTCGGTCAGGTCCGGGACTACATAATTTGGTAGCTTTTCATTCACCACAACATAACCACCTGCGGCAACATTCTTTTCACATTATAAACAATCACATATAATGAAAATACCAATTTAGAGTTTCTAGTTCAGAATTGGGTTCCCAGTAATAAAACATCACGTAACTAGCATCAACTTCCACATCTCCCTTCTTGAGGATTATTTTGACGATTAAGAGTTACACAAAAACCATGTATCTTAAGCCGTGAAGTCAAAAGAACATCAACTTGATACAATTTTTCTTCCTATCCTAAAAGGAATAGCTTTCAAGATACCATGGGAAAGAATTCAGAGGAAATGTTTCCACATCTTCTTCAGCATACTAATCTTTTGCTTGCATGATATTCACATTCTATAGCAACACTTTAATGACAAGGCCAAACGGATCAACGAACTCATTTTGCCAATTCTTTCAGTGGTTTAGGTTTGGGAAGTCAGAGTGTGGTGGTGATTCAGCCAGGACTTACATTCCTTTTTTTTTTTTTTTTTTTTTGGGGGAATTACTAATGGAATAACTGGCCACACCACAAACAGGACGTCAATAAATTTGTAACTACAGTTAAGATACAAGCAAGGTAGACAATCAAACCTTTGCGGGTATGGAACCCTGTTGGCTTGCAGTTCTTTCCCTTATAGTAATCCCTTGGAGCCCGCTTTGAAGAGAGAATGTCAAGTGATGATGTTCTCTTTCTCCTAAACGCCCTTCCCAAACCTAATATCAGTCCTAGTGGCATTTTCTCCCCCTTAAAAAGGCAATCAAATTAGAATAAGCACACACATCTAGATTAAATTCAATTAAAAAAAAAAAAAAGCAACAAGAAGTTGCAAAACTTATAAAGATAAGGTACGTGTTTCACATAAATCGGACATCAAATGCAAAATCAATCTTTTATTTTTTCCTCTTTTTTGTATCTTAAGAAACTTACTTTTGCATTTACTTTTCTATATCATTTTATGAAAAATTAAGGAAATAAAAAATTAAAGAACAAAATAGAAGTTACTTCATAAGTTTCAAAAGACATAATCGAGAACCAAGGCATTTTGTCTAATCGAGGCGAGATGTAAGCCTCAAATGAAGGGCATTTTACACTTATACAATTAAAAACTCGAATCAACAAATTAAATGAGTCCTAAATAAGTAGATGTCTATTAATTTTTGTTTTCCATTATGCCCCTTTTATTTTTTTGTTTTTACTTTTTTCTCTGATTAGCTTTTATTGTATTTGTCCACTTGCCTTCATTATTGAATTTGTCTACTTGCCCACTTTCCTTGCTAATTAAGGGAAAAAAAAATACAATACAAGAACCTCTTAGAAAAAATACAATACGATAACCTCTGAGAAAAGATTTAGAGGACTGCCAATTAACAACTATTGGTGAAAAAATTGGCTGATGATTGTGTTTGTGTTCGTGGTAGTCAAAATTAAGCATCTTACGGCAGGCAGTTGTCATGGAATATTTTTTTTCCCATTTTGCCCTTAATTTTTTCTACTTTTTACTCACTTGTTAAAAGTAATAATGTCTTAGGGAGTCGATTCACCACACTAATTATAAATGAAATTTCTAAATCAATTAAGCCTATTCCTATTGTTGTTAGTCGAGTCTCTCTAACCTATTTGCTAATCTCTTCCGAGCACTAATAAATTATCCTAATGATAACTCTAAGAAATTAGAGTTATCCATTGGTTTTATAGCTTAAAAGTTGTGTGTCCTTGAGTAATTGTTCTCATTTATTGTATGTTTTAAAATAGATTTGTAGAATTGCATTCACTTTGGCCTAATTTCGTACTGCTGTTCCTCTTGGAGTAAAAGTTGGTAATTTGGATGCAAAATGAGGTGACAAACTGGCTAATGTTGTGTAACTCCTTGGAGGAATTTGTTGACCTTAAATGCTGCAGCATTCTTGGCGACATTATGGGACTAGCTGGCAGCTCATTGACGTCAGCGCACTAGCTGGGCAAAAGCTGACAGAGGAATCCGTGTGAGCTGGCTAAGGAGTGTCAAATGGGTCCACCGTGCACCTCAGTAGTGACACCTCAGCCCTTGTGTTGCCCTAGAAGGGAATGTTTCTCTTAGGACAATTGGGCAGCCGCCAGGGGGAGAAAAAAGAGGAAGAGAGAGAATTGGGCAGCAATATAAAAAGAAAACAGTTGCTCATTACTGATATACAGCAGCTAGAGTACCAATATATCAGAAAACACAAAAAGAGACATTTCAGAGAGGAAAAAGTTTCGAGGGAGAGCTGAGGGAAGCAGAACAACACGTGAATCTCAGCCTAGAAGGAGAATACAAAGCTGAGAGAGAGAGCTGGAAGTTAAAGAACATTCTTGGCCGGCCACAGAGGAATCCAGATCCAGCCGAACTTGCTCTTCTTCTGTTAGCTTAATTATCTTTGTCATTTAGCTCCTGATTTTAGCTATGGATTGTACTGAAGCTTTGGATCTTGTAATTATCATTATGAACTAAGTTGCTGTAGCTAGGTTTGCTAATGGAACCAATATTGTAAGAATGACAAGTGGTTTCTGAGAATGCTATTAATCTACTATTCTTGTTTATTCATGTGAGCTAATATCTATTTCTATTCTTGATTGGCCATCAATTTTAGGATACAAGATTAAGATTAATACTGAAAATGTTAGTTTTAATCGGATTAACATAAATGATGCTTGTTCAATGTACTTGCTGAGTAGTTGATTAGTGGATGGTATAGGAATATATTATTCACCTACTACAACTTAATGAAACCTGAGCTTAAATCTGCAGTCCTAGCGCTGGATCCACACAGGAATGTGCTGGAAGTAGCTTAAATAACCACAGCCATAATCAATTCGGAAGAACTTTGTGCATCATAGAGTTTCTGTTGACAGGATAGTAGAATGCTGCAGCATTCTTGGTAACATTCTAGTCAGACTTGCAGTAAAGGGGAAGTTAGCAGGCCTAGCTCATTTTTACCATTAATTTACATCTCATCATTACATTCTTGTTACACTTAGCCATCAGATTTCATTTCATTTACATTCATTTCAATCACATCATCTTAGTAAACTTTGCCGAAAGTATTTCTTGTTATTTTGTGAATATAGAACTCCCGACATATATTTTGGTGATTCATTTCTCGTGGATCGATATCCGTACTTGTGTACACTTTATTACTTGTTAGCGACACGTGCACTTGCGAGCATAATTATCACGCAACAAGTTTTTTGTGCCGTTGCCGGGGAATTGAAATCATCAAAGTATTTGTAGGAGTTATTTTGTTTTTACGTTTGTTTACTTTTTAATCTCATTCATTTGGTTCTTCATTCCTCAGGTTATTAAGTTACTTGCATGAATTTACTGCAAGACTTGGAGTTGCTGCCTTTGGATCCTGAAATTGAAAGAACATTCCGAGCTAGGAGGAGGGAACAACAAGGCCTAGCAGGAGTGAGAGACATGGCAGAAGGGGCAGCAGGAAACAACGGGCAGCAAGTAATTGCCAACAACCCTGTTCCACAACCAGGGCCAATGGATGATAAAAACAGGGCCATTCGAGACTATGCAGTGCCCATTTTGCATGGACTCAACCCGGGCATCGTGAGGCCAACAATTCAGGCACCTCATTTTGAGCTAAAACCCATGATGTTCCAAATGCTCCAGAACGTGGGGCAGTTCAGTGGCATGGCAACTGAAGATCCTCACATCCATCTCAGACAATTTATGGAAGTGAGTGATGCTTTTAAGCTCCCGGGGGTGACTGAAGATACATTGAGGTTGAAGCTATTCCCTTATTCCTTGAGGGATAGGGCAAGAGTGTGGCTGAACTCCTTACTTCCGAATTCAGTGACATCATGGGATGAGTTGGCAGAAAAATTTCTCATGAAATACTTCCCTCCAACTAAGAATGCAAAGTTGAGGAATGACATTACCTCATTCCAACAAGCAGATGGGGAGTCATTGTATGAAGCGCGGGATAGATTTAAGGAACTATTGCGGAAGTGCCCTCATCATGGGATCCCCCACTGGATTCAAATGGAGACATTCTGTAATGGTCTCAATGGGCAAACACGGACGATAGTGGATGCCGCAACAGGAGGAGCCATTTTGGCCAAATCTTATAATGATGCATATGAGATTTTAGAGAGAATGGCCAACAACAACTATCAATGGCCAACCAAAAGGCATAATGCAAGAAAGACCACTAGAATTCACGAGCTTGACGCCGTCACTGCACTCTCAGCCCAAATGTCGTCCTTGACAAATATGGTAAAGGCATTAAACACACCGGCTGGGGTAAATGCAGTGCACACTACTGGTTTTTCGTGTGTTTACTGTGGAGATAGCCACCAATATGATGATTGCCCATCCAATCCTGCCTCTGCATGCTACGTTGCTAATTTTAACAGGGGTGGTCATCACTACTCAAACTCTCATAACCAAGGGATGAGGCAACATCCAAACTTTGCATGGAATAATCAAGGAGCAGGAACTAGTCAGCCCAATGCCTACCACAAAAGCACCTATCCACCTGGATATCCGCCACAACAACAAAGAATTCAACCCGTAGAACAATCTAGCTCTCTGGAGGGCTTGTTGAAAGAATTTATTTCAAGGAGTGAAGCCAAAATCTAGAGTCATGATGCTGCATTGGGGAATTTAGAAAATCAGGTTGGGCAGATAGCAAATTCTCTCAACAACAGGCCCCAAGGTGCTCTACCAAACAATACCGAAGATCCACGAAGAGACGGGAAAGAGCAGTGCAGGGCTATCACACTAAGGTGTGGAAAGGAGTTGGAATCAAGGGCAAACCCTCTGGCTGCTCACACAGAGCCCACTTCAATCCAAGGGGGAGAGAAGAAAACACTGCCGCAAGAAGAACAACCCAGGAGTAAGCAACTGGACTCTGGAGTCCAGAATGCTGCAGCATTCCCGCAGCATTCTAGAGCAGCCGAAACCAGCAACACCAGTGACAGCCGACCACCTCTACTATTCCCACAGCGCTTCCAGAAACAACAACAAGATGGGCAGTTCCGCAAGTTTTTAAATGTTTTGAAGCAGCTACACATCAACATACCGCTAGTGGAAGCCTTAGAACAAATGCCAAGCTATGCTAAGTGCATGAAGGATCTTGTGACCAAGAAACGCAGGCTTGGAGAGTTTGAAACAATGGCTTTGACCGAAGAATGCAGTGCTATTCTGCAGAACAAACTCCCGCCCAAGCTAAAGGATCCAGGAAGTTTTACTATTCCATGCTCCATCGAAAACCAATACTTTGGTAGAGCATTGTGTGATTTGAGAGCTAGCATAAATTTAATGCCAATGTCCATATTCAAGAAGTTGGGTATTGGAGAAGCACGGCCAACCACAATGTCCTTACAGCTGGCTGACAGGTCAATAGCAACTCCTGAAGGAAAGATCGAGGATGTACTGGTAAGGGTGGACAAGTTCATTTTTCCTGCTGACTTTATTATTCTTGATTATGAAGCAGATAGAGAAGTGCCCATAATTTTGGGGAGGCCCTTTCTTGCAACTGGCTGCACCTTGATTGATGTCCAGAAAGGAGAATTAACCATTCGGGTGCAAGAAGAACAGGTCACCTTTAATGTGTTCAAGGCAATGAGGTTCCCGAGTGAAACTGAAGAATATTCAGCCATCTCAGTTATTGACTCTCTGGTGGCAGAAACACTTGAGCATGAAAGAGTCGAAAGTAATGGAGAAGGAGGCGTTGAGCAAGTAGAATGAGTGGGAGCAAATGTGACAATGTCGTGCCACACAAGGAAGTTTGAGTCTCTAGACTTGAGAGAATGGAAACACCAGCCCACTCAGCCCTCAAGCAAAGAGCTACCAATCCTAGAGCTTAAGCCCTTACCAATCCTAGAGCTTAAGCCCTTGCCTCCGCACTTGAGGTATGCCTACCTAGGAAATTCTTCTACACTTCCGGTCATTATTTCTGCTTTATTGACGCAGGAACAAGAGGGCAGGCTAATAGAGGTTCTGAGAGAATCTCAAGGAGCCATTGGCTGGACTATAGCAGATATAAAAGGCATCAGTCCCTCCTTTTGTATGCACAAGATTCTCCTGAACGATGATAAAAAAGGGTCTATAGAGGGACAAAGAAGGATGAACCCGATCATGAAGTAGGTGGTAAAAAAGGAGGTGATAAAATGGCTAGACGCAGGGATCATTTATCCAATCTCGGATAGTACTTGGGTGAGCCCAGTGCAGTGTGTTCCTAAGAAAGGGGGGATCACGGTTGTTGAGAACGAAAAGAATGAGTTGATCCCCACAAGGACAGTGACAGGGTGGCGGATTTGCATGGATTACAGGAGGCTCAACAAGGCCACCAGGAAAGATCATTTCTCGCTGCCCTTTATTGACCAAATGTTGGACAGGTTGGCGGGTAAGGAATTTTATTGCCTATTGGACGAGTATTCCGGTTATAATCAGATTGTGATTGCACTGGAGGACCAACACAAGACTACCTTCACGTGTCCATTTGGCACGTTTGCCTTCAGAAGAATGTCGTTCGGACTTTGCAATGCCCCAGCCACTTTTCAGATATGCATGCTGGCCATTTTCACTGATATGGTGGAGCGGTATTTGGAGGTTTTCATGGATGACTTCTCAGTTTTTGGGAAGGATTTTGATGAATGCCTCATGAACTTGGCCAAGGTCCTAAAGAAATGTGAAGAGACTAACTTAGTCTTGAACTGGGAGAAATGCCACTTTATGGTCAACGAGGGAATAGTGCTTGGACATAGAGTCTCAAGGGATGGTTTAGAGGTTGATAAGGCAAAGATTGCTGTGATAGAAGAGCTGCCAGCACCGACCAATGTGAAAGGGCTTCGAAGCTTTCATGGACATGCAGGGTTCTATAGGAGGTTCATTAAAGACTTCTCAAAGGTGTCAAAGCCTCTTTGTAGTCTTCTCGAGAAGGATAGCAAGTTTATTTTTGATGAGGCATGCTCATTAGCTTTTGCCGAATTGAAGAAGAAACTTATTTCAGCACCTATCATCACAGCACCTGATTGGTCTCTTCCTTTTGAAGTAATGTGTGATGCCAGCAATTGGGCAAGGGGGGCAGTTCTCTGGCAGCGCAGAGAAAAGGTTTTTCACTCGATATATTATGCCAGTAAAACTCTATCTGGAGCTCAACTAAACTACACTGTGACAAAAAAAAAGTTGTTGGCAGTTGTATTTGCATTTGACAAGTTTCGAGTTTACTTGATAGGTACAAAGGTCACGATTTTCACAGATCACTCAGCCATCAAATATTTGATGGAAAAGAAGGATGCAAAGCCACGGCTAATCAGATGGGTGCTCCTACTTCAAGAATTTGATTTGGAGATCAAGGACCGGAAAGGCACTGAGAACCAAATGGCTAATCACTTGTCTCGGCTTGAGCCAGCAGAGGAAGAAGCCACCACGGAGATCATAACTGAAGTGTTCCCTGATGAGCAGTTGTTTGCGGCAGCCCAGGCACAAATACCTTGGTTTGCTGATTATGCAAATTTTCTGGTAAGTGGATAGCATCCCTCGAATATGACCAGCCAGCAGAAGAAGAAGTTTCTTCATGATGTCAAGAGCTTCTACTGGGATGAACCGTATTTGTACAAGCAATGTACCGACCAACTTATAAGAAGGTGTGTACCAGAAGAAGAAATGGAGGGCATTCTGCAAGGGTGCCATTCTTCCCCCTATGGTGGTCACTATGGAGGCCTAAGGACAGCTTCTAAGATTCTACAATCTGGTTATTATTGGCCGACGCTCTTTAAGGATGCTCATGCATTTGCATTGAGATGTGACAGGTGCCAAAGTACCGGGAACATATCAAGGAGGAACGAGATGCCCTTAAACAGCATCTTAGAAGTGGAACTGTTTGACGTTTGGGGTATGGATTTTATGAGCCCCTTAACGGTGTCATTCGGCAACCAATACATCCTAGTGTCTGTTGACTATGTGTCAAAATGGGTGGAGGCAATGGCTTCGCCCACAAATGATGCTAAGGTGGTGCTGAAATTCCTTCAGAAGTACATTTTCACTCGCTTCGGAGCCCCCGAGCTACTATTAGTGATGAAGGAACTCACTTCTGCAACAAATACTTAGGGCAGCTACTGGCTAAATATGGTGTCAGGCACAAGGTCGCCACAGCCTATCATCCGCAGACCAGTGGGCAAGCCGAGCTGTCAAATAGGGAAATCAAGCGAATACTAGAGAAAACAGTGAACCCGACTCGAAAAGATTGGTCGGTGCGCTTGGATGATGCATTATGGGCTTTCCGAACAGACTTGAAAACACCCTTAGGAATGACCTCATATAGGCTGGTGTATGGTAAGGCATGTCACTTGCCTGTGGAACTAGAACATAATGCATTTTGGGCTCTCAAGAAGCTAAATCTTGACTGGCAGGCTGCAGGGCAGAGTAGATTATTGCAACTAAATAAGCTTGATGAATTCAGGCTACAAGCTTATGAAAGTGCTCGGCTATACAAAGAGAAGACCAAGAAATGGCATGACCGTAAAATCTTGCTTCGAACGTTCGAAGCTGGGCAGCAAGTTCTCCTGTTCAACTCCAAGTTGAAGTTTTTCCCAGGAAAGCTAAAGTCTCGTTGGTCTGGGCCTTTTACAGTCTCTAAGGTATTCCCTTATGGAGCAGTGGAGTTGATTGAGGAGGGGTCGACAAGGAAATTCACGGTGAATAGACAGCGGTTAAAGCACTATTGGGGAGGTCCAGTAGATCGTTGCAAAACGCCCATCACTCTGCAGGAGGCCTGATTCTCAACCAGGGAGATAGTCAAGCTAATGACTCAAAAACAAGCGCTTATGGGAGGCAACCCATTGTTTTGTTCTTTTGTCTTTGTTTATTTCTGCTATTCTGCATTGATATTTTAATTTGGACTGTGATTCATTGGTTGGCAGGATTATTAGGAGTCAATCTGTGCAGGAAGCAGAAAAGAAAAAAAAAATTTGCGAAGAGCTCTGGGATGACGAATCTTGTCGCAAGATTCTGCAGGCGACATTCTAGTCGAAGATTCGGCGTTAAAAAAAAAATAGAAAAAGAGAAGAAAAACGACAATGTGTTTAGCAAGCATCTTAAAGCCCTAACTCACCCGTATATATACACTCTCACTTCTTTGCCTACTATCATATCCACGGTCATTTTCTCCATTTCCGCCATTTTCTTCTCCATTCTCTCCACAACAGGTGTTTGGGGAAGCAACCAGCCGCCGGCCACAGAGAAGATACATTGAGGTTAGTGAGAGCTTTTTCCACAAACTCTGCATTCTTTAAAAAGGATAAATACTAGTTAGCCGGTTGAATAGAGTTTGGGGGAGCATTATTTTTTAGAAGATTGGCTGAGAATAGAGGAGAGGTGGTATATAGCCTGTGAAGTGTTAGGACAGACAGCGGGTGTGCAATTCAGATTTAGTGGGTTGGAATAATAGAGAAAGGGATTTAGACATCAAAATGCCGTTTAAGAGCAGGGCACGAAAAGGGAAAGGAGTGCAGATACAGGTAGACTCAGATAGCTCTGACTCGCAGCCGCCCTCAGAAAATGCCGAAGTAAAAAAATTTGCGTCCCCATAAGCTCAGCAGCGCTTTGACTAATGCATGACTGAGCGGGCATTGCACATGAAAAGGGGATTTGTGTACAGAAGGGGCCGCCCCAGAGGGTATCCCAGCTTTATCCATTCCGTCATCTCCGCGCACAAATGGCATGCATTCTGCCAAAGCCCGCCTGCGGCACCGTGCAACTCGTGCGCGAGTTTTATGCAAATTATGATGACGCAGACCCCGACACAGTCTACGTCCGAGTACGAGTAATCCTCTTCACATCCGCGGCAATTAATTGCATCTACGACCTGCCGGATGTGGAGGATGATTTTAAGGACTTCACCGATAGTTTGAGTGAAGACCGGTTGGACGACGTTATTGAGGAGCTCTGTATTGAGGGTACTGAATGGAGAAGAGCTACAAGAGGGTCAATGACATTTCCAAGAGAGAGCCTCCAGCCGGGACCAAAGATTTGGTACCATTTTCTAAAATTTCGGCTGATACCCTCATCTTATTACCGTTTAATACACAAAGAGAGCTATTTTGTTGTACTGTATGATGAAAGGAAGGCCCTTAAACGTGGGGAGGATGATACGCCGGCAGGTAGAGTCTGTGCGGGGCGTAATAGCGGGGGATTATGATTTCCATTGCTAATCGCGCAATTGTGTATCGCTCATGGAGTCATTGTTGAACAGAGCGAGACGAATGAGCAACCGGCTGCAGCCATCTCCACAAATGTCCTTGCACGACTCCTGCAGAACGACGTGCAAGAAGAAGAAGATGGTGCTGCTGCCCCAGCAGCGAACGCACCTCACCAAGGAACGCCTACTGCTGCACCAATTAGCCCCGACATCATGGCAAGCCTGAATCGCATGGAGCAGCGCCGCAGCCAAGTGGAGGTGCTTCAATATGATTATGTGCAGCAAATGAGGGAATTGTGGAAGTACACAAAGCAGAGGAATTTGGCTCTCCAGAAACATTACAAGGCCAATTCTAAGAGATTCCACTCCTTCCCAGTATTCCCTCAGAGTCTGTGCAGTTCTTCCTCCGGGGATGAGGAGCCTAGCCCTGCGGAAAAGACAGCACCGCTCTCTCCAATCTCATCTTCAGCCAATCACCAGCATCCTGAGGAGGCTGCCGTGCCCCAACACCAAGAAAAAGGGAAAGCTGCTGCACCCGAAGCGTCAACCAGAAGAATGACGCTGCGGAGTGGAGTGAATTGGCGGTGGAGAGGGTGATCATGGCAGCGCTAAAACAGGACAGTCATTCCTCCTTTCTATCTCTTGTCTATATCTCATTGTCGCATGTTTTTAAATTTTTATTTGTTCAAATTTTCACTGTCATGTGTTGATTAGTTGGCTTCATCTTTGACTAATTATTTCTTTTTGCATACTTTGTGACTAAAAAAAAAGATTTTTTTTTTAGAAGTGCAGTTTTATAGGATGATTATATATTGATTCAGCCTTGTGTTGATTTGATACTACTTTGATTGATTCTCTTGCCTTATGTTTTTTTTTCCATTATGCACTACCTTGTGTTATTGAATCTGTGTTTTACTTAGAGAAAGATCTTGAGCATGCCTCACATTTTCAAAATATTTACAGCCCCAAAATCTTGCTTGATAACTCTTGAGGCGAAATCTCGAGTTAGTACTTTACCGAGGGAATGATTTAGGCCATCTTTAGATAGTTTGAGCTTTGTAGCCAGCCTTAATTGAGCATATCCTTAGCAGCCTTGTAAATAGAGCTTAATTGAGCTTAATTTCCGTTTACTCACCTTCCTTTGTTTGTTGCTCTTTCCTTGCTCCCCCTAAATCATTGAGGACAATGCTCATTTTGAGTTTGGGAGCAGAGAGAGCTTAAGCTCTTAATGTCTTGTTGCTTTAAAAAAAAAAAAAAAAAAAAAAAAAAAAAACTTTGCTCCGCTGCTTTGGAAAACTTAGTAACCAGGAGTGAGCATGAGCCCCATGTTCACTTTTGCGTCAAACGGTAAACCTAGGCAAGAGCAAGCAAAAAAAAAAAAAAAAAAAAAAAAGAAGAGAAAAGCGCCTTGACTTGTAACTTGCTGAGTAACCGGGTGACTTCATCACTAATGTTGTCATTCGCGTAAAAAGGCAAGTTGGCAATTCTTGGTAGATAAAAAAGAGGGAAAGAAAAACAGTGGGTATAATAAAAGGGCATTTAAAAGCAAATATAGTGGACAAAGGAAAGCAAGATGTGAGTTTGGGAGAGTTTCATGGAATGGTGTTTGTGTATGCAAAGTTCTAGAGTGCAAGGTGTTTGAAGGAAAGTTGAGCCAAAAATATTATCTTCCATCCTACCTTCACCTTAGCCTATCAGTAAAAAACCTAATGAAGTCCTATTGACTTTTGGTAATGTGTTGATTCTCAGTAGTGGAGAGAGTTTTGAAACGCAATTTCATGGGGTTTGAACTTGTATTAAAAAGAGCTTATTGGAAACTGCATGCACATGGTCCCAGCTAGTTTGACATTGATGATTTGGCAATTGGTTGTTCACACACACACAAGAAAGGTCCAAGCAGAGAATGAGCAATCTCATGTTTTGAAATCAGCATTTGGCTGGCATTCTTGTTTCTCTTAGGGCTACACTTCCTTTCATCATACAGTACAACAAAATAGCTCTTTTTGTGTACTAAATGGTAATGAGATGAGGGTATCAGCTGGAACCTTAGAAAATGGTACCAAATCTTTGGTCCCGGCTGGAGGCTCTCTCTTGGAAATGTCATTGACCCTCTTGTAGCTCTTCTCCATTTAGTAACCTCAACACAGAGCTCCTCAATAACGTCGTCTAATTGGTCTTCACTCAAACTATCGGCGAAGTCCTTAAAATCATCCTCCACATCTGGCAGGTCGTAAATGCAATTAATTGCCGCGGATGTGAAGGGGATTACTCGTCCTCAGACGTAGACTGTGTCGGGATCTGCATCATCATAATTTGCATAAAACTCGCACACGAGCTGCACCGGTGCCGCAGGCGGGTTTTGACAGAATGCATGTTATTTTTGCGCAGAGATGACAGAATGGATAAAGCTGGGGTACCCTTTGGGGCGGCCCCTTCTGTACACAAATCCTCTTTCCATGTGCAATGCCCGCTCAGTCATGCATTGGTCAAAGCGCTGCTGAGCCTCTTGGGACACAAATTTTTTTACTTCGGCATTTTCAGAAGGCGGCTACGAGTCAGAGCTATCTGAGTCTACCTATATCTGCACTCCTTTCCCTTTTCGTGTCCTGCTCTTAAACGACATTTTGATGTCTAAATTCCTTTCTCTATTATTCCAACCCACTAAATCTGAATCGCACACCCGCTGCCTGTCCTAACACTTCACAGGCTATATACAACATCTCCTCTATTCTCAGCCAATCTTCTCAAAAATAATGCTTCCCCAAACTCTATTCAACCGATTAAATAGTATTTATCCTTTTTAAAGAACGCAGAGTTTGTGAAAAAAGCTCTCACTAACCTCAATATATCTTCTCTGTGGTCGGCGGCTGGTTGCTTCCCCAAACACCTGCTGTGCCACGTAGTAGAGGCGGGCGAGAGGAGCTCTTGGAAAAACTGCTGCGGTTGAGAGAATGCACAATTGAGTTTGTGGAGAGAATGGAGAAGAAAATGGCGGAAATGGAGAAAATGGTCGTGGATGTGGTAGTTGGCAAACAGGTGAGAGTGTATATATACGGGTGAGTTAGGGCTTTAAGATGCTTGCTAAACACATTGTCGTTTTTCTTCTCTTTTCCTATTTTTTTTTAACGCCCAGAATGCTGCAGCATTCTGTCATGGCATTTTTGGGCTACTGCAAAATTTTTTTTTTCTCTCTGCTTCCTGCACAGATTGACTCCTAATAATCCTGCTAACCAATGAATCACAGTCCAATTAGAATATCAATGCAGAATAGCAGAAATAAACAAAAACAAAAGAATAAAAATAATGGGTTGCCTCCCATAAGCGCTTATTTTTGAGTCATCAGCCTGACTACCTCCCTGGTTGAGACTCAAGCCTCCTGCAGAGTGGACGTTTTGCAACGATCCACTGGACCTCCCCAATAGTGCTTTAACCGCAGTCCATTTACTGTGAATTTCCTTGCTGACCCCTCCTTAATCAACTCCACTGCTCCATAAGGGAATACCTTAGAGACTGTAAACGGCCCAGACCAACGAGACTTTAACTTTACTGGAAAAAGCTTCAACTTGGAGTTGAACAAGAGAACTTGCTGCCCAACTTCGAACGTTTGAGGAAAGATTTTACGGTCATGTCATTTCATGGTCTACTCTTTGTATAGCCGAGCACTTTCATAAGCTTGTAGCCTGAATTCATCAAGCTCATTCAGTTGCAACAATCTACTCTGCCCTGTAGCCTGCCAGTCAAGATTCAACTTCTTGAGAGCCCAAAATGCTCTATGTTCTAGTTCCACAGGCAAGTGACATGCCTTACCATATACCAGCCTATATGAGGACATTCCTAAGGGTGTTTTCAAGCAGAGAATGAGCAATCTCATGTTTTGAAATCAGCATTTAGCTGGCATTCTTGTTTCTCTTAAGGCAGCACTTCTAATCCGTGTTTCAAGGACTTAACTTTTTAAGAAAAATTAATCACAAAGTATGCATTAGTCTTCTTTTCTACTTTCGTTCATTCACCCTATCTTATTGTCACTTTTGGTTTGCTCAAGGACAAGTAACATTCTGAGTTTGGGGGTGTGATAACTCTAAGAAATTAGAGTTATCCACTGAATTTATAGCTTAAAAGTTGTGTCCTAGAGTTATTGTTCTCATTTATTGTATGTTTTAGAATAGATTTGTAGAATTGCATTTACTTTGGCCTAATTTCGTACTGCTATTCCTCTTGGAGTAAAAGTTGGTAATTTGGATGTAAAATGAGGTGAAAAACTGGCTAATGTTGTGTAACTCCTTGCAGGAATTTGTTGACCTTAAATGCTGCAGCATTCTTGGCGACATTATGGGACTAGCTGGCAGCTCATTGACGTCAGCGCACTAGCTGGGCAAAAGCTGACAGAGGAATCCGTGTGAGCTGGCTATGGAGTGTCAAATGGGTCCACCGTGCACCTCAGCAGTGACACCTCAGCCTTTGTGTTGCCCTAGAAGGGAATGTTTCTCTTAGGACAATTGGGCAGCCGCCAGGAGGAGAAAAAAGAGGAAGAGAGAGAATTGGACAGCAATATAAAAAGAAAACAATTGCTCATTATTGATATACAGCATCTAGAGTACCAATATATCAGAAAACACAAAAAGAGACATTTTAGAAAGGAAAAAGTTTCGGGAGAGAGCTGAGGGAAACAAAACAATACGTGAATCTCAGCCTAGAAGGAGAATACAAAGCTGAGAGAGAGAGCTGGAAGTTGAAGAACATTCTTGGCCGGCCACAGAGGAATCCAGATCCAGCCGAACTTGCTCTTCGTCTGTTAGCTTAATTATCTTTGTCATTTAGCTCCTGATTTTAGCTATAGATTGTACTGAAGTTTTGGATCTTGTAATTATCATTATGAACTAAGTTGTTGTAGCTAGGTTTGCTAATGGAACCAATATTTTAAGAATGACAAGTGGTTTCTGAGAATGTTATTAATCTACTATTCTTGTTCATTCATGTGAGCTAATATCTATTTCTATTCTTGATTGGCCATCAATTTTAGGATACAAGATTAAGATTAATACTGAAAATGTTAGTTTTAATCGGATTAACATAAATGATGCTTGTTCAATGTACTTGCTGAGTAGTTGACTAGTGGATGGTATAGGAATATATTATTCACCTACTACAACTTAATGAAACCTGAGCTTAAATCTGCAGTCCTAGCGCTGGATCCACACAGGAATGTGCTGGAAGTAGCTTAAATAACCACAGCCATAATCAATTCGGAAGAACTTTGTGCATCATAGAGTTTCACGACAGATAGTAGAATCTTTGCAAAGATTCTTGGTAACACTCTAGTCGGACTTGCGATAAAGGGAAGTTAGCAGGCCTAGCTCATTTTTACCATTAATTTACATCTCATCATTACATTCTTGTTACATTTAGCCATCAGATTTCATTTCATTTACATTCATTTCAATCACATCATCTTAGTAAACTTTGCCGAAAGTATTTCTTGTTATTTTGTGAATATAGAACTCCCGACATATATTTTGGTGATTCATTCCTCGTGGGATCGATATCCATACTTGTGTACACTTTATTACTTGTTAGCGACACGTACACTTGCGAGCATAATTATCACGCAACAAGTAGAGTTGAGGGAAGTAGAACAACATGTGAATCTCAACCTAGAAGGAGAATACAAAGCTGAGAGAGAGAGCTGGAAGTTGAAGAACATTCTTGGCCGGCCACAGAAGAATCCAAATCCAGCTGAACTTGCTCTTCTTCTGTTAGCTTAATTATATTTGTCATTTAGCTCCTGATTTTAGCTATGGATTGTACTGAAGCTTTGGATCTTGTAATTATCATTATGAACTAAGTTGTTGTAGCTAGGTTTGCTAATGGAACCAATATTGTAAGAATGACAAGTGGTTTCTGAGAATGCTATTAATCTACTATTAATGTTCATTCATGTGAACTAATATCTATTTCTATTCTTGACTGGCCATCAATTTTAAGATACAAGATTAAGAATAATACTGGAAGGGTTAGTTTTAATCGGATTAACATGAATGATGCTTGTTCAATGTACTTGCTTAGTAGTTGATTAGTGGATGGTATAGAAATATATTATTCACCTAGCACAACTTAATGAAACCTGAGCTTAAATCTGCAGTCCTAGCGCTGGATCCACACAGGAATGTGCTGGAAGTAACTTAAAGGACCACAGCCATAATCAATTCGGAAGAACTTTATGCATCATAGAGTTTCTGTTGAGAGAATAGTAGAATGCTGCAGCATTCTTGATAACATTCTAGTCAGACTTGCAATAAAGGGGAAGTTAGCAGGCCTAGCTCATTTTTACCATTAATTTACATCTCATCATTACATTCTTGTTACATTTAGCCATCAGATTTCATTTCATTTACATTCATTTCAATCACATCATCTTAATAAACTTTGCCGAAAGTATTTCTTGTTATTTTGTAAATATAGAACTCCCGACATATATTTTGGTGATTCATTCCTCGTGAGATCGATATCCGTACTTATGTAAACTTTATTACTTGTTAGCGACACGTGCACTCGCGAGCATAATTATCACGCAACACCTAACAAGCAGATTTCTTATATCCTTATGAAAATCCATTAACCTATCGAAATCCATTATGAACAAGAAAACTCGAAATAGACTACACAATTTTATAGCTATATCTCTATCCTACAAGTACTCATGACATTAATTATCATTTTAAAGTCTCAACTTGATTCTCAAATCATACAAATATTACCTAAGGCCTCGTTCACTTCGCGGATTCGAGTTTTCGATTCGAGTTGAGATGTGACATTTTCTGAGAGCTTTTTACTGTAGCGGAAAATTTTGATGTGACATTTTCTGAGAACTTTTTACTGTAGAAACCTAAAACTAAAAACTCGAATCGGTGAAGTGAACAAGGCCTAAATATTCACAAGCATTAAGTAAATCTATAAATTAAAAAAAAATAGAAAAAAATTCTATCATTAGCAAATATTACCTAAATATTCACAAGCATTAAGCAAATCTATAAAAAATAAAAAAATATAAAAAAATATAAAAAAATTCTATCATTAGTTTTTTTTTTTTTTAGTTTATTCTAAAATTCTGTAAGAGAATGGAAAGGAAATGCCATTTTTTTAAAAAAGGGTCTAATTCCATCATTTGGTTGACAAATCTAAAGCCTCGTTCAATTCGTTGATTCGAGTTTTCAATTTGAGCTAAGATGTGATTTTATATGAGCTTTTTACTGTGGCAAATAAAATTACATGTGACTTTTTGTGAGAACTTTTAACTGTGGTAAAATTAAAATTAAAAACTCGAATCGGTAAAATGAACGAGACCTAAATTAGAAAAGCCTTTCTAACTAAAAGCCCGTTCACCCAATTTAAGTGAATCATAGTTCAGATGAGGAGGGGGGGTGGAAAGGCTTTTCCATTCAGCCTTAATTATATTTTTCCCCAAATTGCCCTTCTCAAAATTTCACGATCGAGAGAGAAAAAAACCCTCACCTCCATTATTGCCTCTCGACTATGTATCACTCCAACTGAGGCGAAGCACCATCATCAGTGCTGACAAGTCTCCAACGATGATAAACGACCGTTCATCAATCCATTGATTCTGAGCAGGTACAATCTTATTTTTTTCCATCCCTCTCCTTGCTTCCTTATTCTTCTCTCGTTCTAATGCGAGCGTGAGATTGCATATGATTTTCTTCTCATTTTAGGGCCAAAGTAATCTGGGTACTAAAAACATTGTATGCTTTATCGTTGAATCTTTTAGAAAGCCTTTGATTTTGTGTCTGTTGCTTATTATTTTCTCAATTTGGGGCTGAGGAATTTCTCTCACTGTCTTTCCTGGTTTTTGTTTTTTTTTTTTTTGTTATGATTGTATTTTTCTCAGCCATTTATTGCTTTTTTCTATATCCAAAAAAAAATAAGGGTTCGTTGCTAAAATATAGAACCTATCTTATAAAGATGTGGATTTCTTAACTGAAAGTCATAGAATTATAACTGTATAGATGATGGAAATATGAGGTCATTTAGTATTATCTAAAAGAAAACTAGCTAAAGTATACCAAACTAGTTGAGAAATTAGTCCAAAGTTGTATGTATACGTACTGTGACAAAGTCTGATGAAAAGATAAGAAAATCTCACAATTAATATTGAAACTATTACTTTAAAAGATAAGAAAAACTCGCCACAATTAATATGGAAAATAATACTTTAGCTTTTATAGCTAGGCAAGTTGCATGTGTTTAATACTCAAAATCTAATAATCTAATAATATTAATAAAAGAAGGGGAAATGATTTAAGTCGAACAAAAGAATACTGGGTAAGTTGTCTTAATCTTGGGTTACTAATGTATATCTAGAGAATATTGAGTTAGTTCTCTTAACCTTGCCCGTTTATGCACTTATCTAGTTAATTTGTCCCTACAACTTGTTTTTGTTGTATGGCTTCTCAAATTTGATTCCACCACTACGTCATGATAAAAGATTGTTTTTCATAAGGATTTTGAGCCAAATGCTTACTAATTCATCAAAGTTTTACCTTTTCTAATTCCAATTCAAATGTACTTATTTGGTTATTATATTGTAGGATAATGGCTTGCTTAAGATTAGTCAAAAGTGAAACTTTGAGAAAAAATAAGATAGTTGCTTTGTTTTTACATTGGTTGAATATTATGCGTATAGTGCAATGGTTCTTGCAATTGATTCTTGGCCAACGGTACCATCTAAAGGAATATTTCAGAATAGCTAGTTACTAGCTTCAAGGATTGCCTGTTTCTCAGGAATTTCAGATTAAAATTGCAAATGAGTAACTAAAAAAACTGAAAACAATAGAAAACCCAGGAACCATCGGTCCTAAATAATATTCCGAAACCATCGGCCCTAAATCATATTCCTAAACCATCAGCCCTATAAAAAACCGAAAACACAAACCAGATTCCTAAATCTCCCTCAAATCCAAACCATATTCCTAAACACGGATTAAACCATCGGTCCAAACACAGATCAAACCATAAACAAAAAATCATAAATCCAAACCATAAACACAGATCAAATCACCAACACGAAAAGAAATAAAAACCACAAACATCGATCAAATCATCAAAATGAAAAAAAAAAAAAAAAAAAAAAAAACAACGACAACAACAAAAAAAATGGACAGGGGAAATACCAGAAACGGAGCTGCCGAATGCAAGCCTTTGAAGACCTATCTGACAAAGAAATGAGAAGAACAGCCTTCACGAAGGCTGATCTGACGAAGAAATGAGAAGAAGCGGCGGTGTAGAGAAGAGAGGAGCGGCGGTGGGTGACTTCTGACGAAGAAGAAGAAGACAGAGCGAATAAATAGAGGTATGGCCGCAAGGGTGGGTGACTTCTGAGAGAAAGAGAGGGTCACCTGAAGAGAAGGAGCGGCGGTGGAGACTGGAGAGGAGAAAGAACAGGCGAGCGGCGGAGAGAGTGAACAAAATGAGTGAGGAAAACCTAACTTCTAACTGTTCGGCATTTTGTTTAATTGTTTTGTATAATATTTACGACTCATTTAAGTTTTTAATTTAAATTAAGATATAATATTTTTTAAAAAATTTTTATTATACGTGACATTTTTTTAAAATATTTTATTATAAAAATTTAAAATTAAAAATTTAAATCGATAAAATGAATAAAATTTTAATTTATTAGCTTATTTTGAATAAATATCTCTAATAGAGATGAAGTAACAGGCTAACAGCCTTTTGTTTAAAAATATATATATTTGTAAAATAAGTAATAAATATGATTGACTTATATATTTGTATTATTTAAATATGACGCGTCTAATAAATAAGTTAATTGTGAGTTAACTGATTAATTTAAAAATAACATGTTATTTAATTGTATTTTACGAGTTTAATTTGATTTTGACCCGTACATATTTAAAATAAATCCAAACTCATTAATTTCATACGAATTTTAAATCGTATCGTCGCATCAGTGTCTAAATTGCAACCCTAATATAAAGTGTGTATACGACCAATTTGTGAGCGTAGGATTAATTAATTCGTGCTCACTTTTAAATTGTTCTTTTGTAAATACCAACAAAATGACAGCTAATGATCATCAATCTAGATCATCAGGGGATCATGATCACGTTATTATTGATATTATGGATGAATTGGCGACTGAGTAGTTTGAGAATTTGACGTTTGACGACTTGTCCATGTCACAAGAGTGTTGCATCTTCAGAATCCCAGCAATACTCGATAAGGAAATTTTTTCAATAGCACAAGCGAAACTGGCCCTTAGCCAGTACGTGCAGAATAATGAAGTGTTTTATTCCCTAATTCTATATCCGCGTTCAACAAAAAATATGTTAGCATAAAAATGTTGGCTTCAAAATATGAAAGTGTTACATAAAAATGCTAGCATGTTTCTTGTTGAACGCGAGTATAAAATAAATAGGGAATAAAACTCTTCATTAGAGTTTAAGTTTATATACTACTTCCATTAGAGTTAAAGTTTATATACTCGTACAAATCTTAGTAGTTATCTTCCACAAAAGAACTATTTATGTTATGTACTCATTAGTTTTAACCATCTTATGTTTTTCCTTTTGGTTTTTCAAATGCGTTCACACAAATTTTTAAAATAAGTGGAGTTCATAACCGAACAAAACCTACACATCTAATCATCAAATCACAGTAAACTAACAAGTAAATTATGTTGAAATTTTAAACAAAGCATCAGTGAAAACAGTATAAAAGAAAACAATCCAAACTTACTAAACGCAAGAATCGACTGCTTTACCAGTCCTCATAAAGAAACTAACAAACGCTCCGATATAGAGAAAAACGCAAACACGTCTGGAGCTTCCCGAGTCACTTCCGGAAGCAAAAGGACCTTCTCCGACCAATGAACTCGTCCCCACCAATCCCCATCTCCGTTCTCCGTCACATCGATTTCGGCACACCATAACCCGGCTTTTCCCATTCACATTTTCAGATCAATTGTGTCCTCAAATCTCATCTTTGCAAAGACCACAACCAATCTTCCATCCAGATTGACAAGTCTTTGCACATCACCATACACGTACTCGGGCATCCCTTCCTGAACACCCTTGAGCTCTTTCCACACCCCAATTCTCTCATCAAATCTTTCAATCTTCCCTACATTATTACCGAAAGAGGTATACGACACGCCATCCACCACACAAATATTCGTATTAGATGAAAACTCATTTTCAAGAACTTCCCACGTCTTAGTCGTTGTATCCAACCTAAAACCCTTTGGGTCCGACGCAAAGCTCGTGGTTAACCAGATGCTGATCTTTCCATCAACCAATTTGAACTTGAAAACCTCTGGATAAGTGCCGTCAAGCGGGCAGGGAATGTCCTCACAGCGTCCTACCGCCGGATCGAGCACTTCAACCCATAATCTCGACCGGTTACTATCCCCAACAGCGTAGATTTTCCCATCCACGACCGCCGCGGAGGGGAAGCTGCGCGGAGACCGCATGCTCGGGCCGCGCTCCCACGTGTGGGAACGGCAGTCAAGGATCCACACGTCGGAGGAAGGCTCGTGGTCCCTCCCAGAGTTGATCAGATATTCTCCGCCGATTACGTAAACCTTTGGTCCCACAGCGACGTAGGCAGAAAACCTCAGTTCGGTCACAATGGGGATCCTTGGGACTGGGGCGAATTTGAGGAGATTGTTGTTGGTTGGGTTAAGGTTTCGGTGAACGGCGAACCAGTGGTCGTGTTCATGGATTCCGCGGAAGGCTCGGACTTTGAGGTAGAGGAGGGTCTCGGTGACGTTGAGGAGTGATCGGAGGGTGAAGAAATGTGGGGAGGAGATGGCAGACCTGATGGGCTTCGACATCGCCGAGAGGACGGGGTGGAACTGTCTTGGGACGCGTGCCAAAATGTTGAGTGCGACGTCGTTTGGGAGGGAAGGGATGAGGACCTCCGTCGGCGGCCATTCGGTGAAGGACATTGAAGTAGTCAAGCAGGGATTTTTGTGCTTTTTTTTCCCAGTGAATGAAAAACTGGAGCGGTTGGTTAGTGCGTTACTGCGTTTAACAGTGGTAAGCTTGTAATTTAGCTATCAATTCAAAAAAATAAAATAAAATAAAGGAAAAGGAAAAGGAAATGCCTGTACATACGGGTAGGGGTGTAAGAATTGTACGTGAACCCGACAAACTCGTTCGACCCTACCCGAGCCTACCCGAAAATGTAGGTTTTTTTTTTAAAAAAAAATTCAGATTATAATAGGCCCAACCCGCAATTTGCGGGTTGGGCCGCGGGTGGGGCAACTGCTCACCCGAGTTGCCCCGACCCGGCCGATTAAGGAGATTCATTAATGTATATATATAATGAGACTTGTTGTCGTCTCTTGTGTGTGTGTGTCGTTTGTGTGTGTGTGTGATGTGAGAAGTCTGAGAAACTTAAGAATTTTTGAATCGAGTAAACCTAATTTTCACTCTTCAGTTTCCTTTGTTCTTCCTCCCACCTCGCCACTTGCCACCGCCCGAGCCTTCCAGTCGCCACTCGCTCGCCGCCGCCAGTCTGAGCCTCCCAGTCACCAGTCACTCGCCGCCACCAGTCCGAGCCTCCAGTCGCCCCTCGCTCGCCGCCGCCAGTCCCAGCCTCCCAGTCGGCAGTCGCCACTCGCTCGCTCGCCGCCGGTCCAAGCCTTGTAGTTTTTTTCACCATAAGTTTTTTTTTCTTAATTGATGTCAATGATGTGTGTTAGACTGTTATCTGTTATCAACTTATTCTTGAGTTTGGACTCATTTTTTTCCGTCGGTCCCAGCCTTCGAGTTGTGGGTTTGATCAGATTTGGGTTAATGTTGGTTTGGACTCATTCTTCAGTTTCATTTTTTCTTGAATTTTGACGCAGGGCAGGACTGAAAGTTTGAAGCACTGCCCTGAATTTCATTTGAGGAGGAGCTGCTGCCTCTTGGTAAGTTCTAGTGTTGATGTTAAATTGTAGGAAAATTGTGTTTCAATGCAGATGTTGATAATGCAAATGTTAGTGTCATTGATATTTTGTAAAAATGTATTTCTCGGGTTAGTGTCATTGATTTGATGATGCAGATGTTAGTGTCATTGATATTTTGACGAGTTAGTGTCATTGTTAATTAGGTTTTGTAAAATTAGGTTTTTTTGATAATTGGTTAGTGTGAAAGCCTAACTTTGAATGCTGATTGTATCTTGATTAGGCACACTGATTGGAGGAATAAGTAGGGTTATATGGTTTAACTTATTCCTCTTTTATGGCTCAAACTATTCATGTTATCTGTTTTTTAGGTTAATTTGCGTGCTAGATGGAAAAATTTATCATCCATTCGACAAAAACTTCTGAAAGCACTTGCAAGTCTTCTGCTGAATCTGAAAGTGTCTCTATGCCTAAAGAGCCCATTACATTGCCCACTCCCACACCCAAATTCTACTCCCATACCTAATTTGGGCACTACAATTGAAAACGAAAAAGAGGAGGGAGACAAAGAAAAAGAGGAAGAAGTCATAAAAAAGTCTCCTGTTTGGGATCATTTTAAAATCATAGAGAGGGGGATCCAAATGAGCTTAGGTGTAAGTGTATTTATTGTGGGGCAACATATCGTGTGATAGTAGGAGGCACGGTACCCGATGTATGAAGGTTCACATCGAAAAGCAATGCAAGAAATACCCATATAGGAACCAAGACAAAAGGTAAAAACTCGAGTTTCCAAACAAACACTTTGGCTGGGAGTAGTCTTGTTGCTATAGGCTTTAACAAGGAGCATTCTAGAAAAGCGTTAGCAAAAATGGTGATTGTAGATGAGCTTTCATTTAGGTTTGTTGAAGGTGAAGGATTTAAGAATTTTTGTCAAGTGATGCAGCCTAGGTTCTTTATCCCCTCCCGTGTTACGATTGCTAAGAACATTTACCAACTTTTTTTGGAAGAGAGGAAGAAACTAAAGGCTGAATTTAGTAAGGGCAGTCAAAGGATTTGCCTAACAACTGATTGTTGGACATCCGTGCAAAATATTAATTATTTGTGTCTAACTGCACACTACGCTGATAGTAAGTGGACTTTGCAAAAAAGGATTATAAACTTTTGTCAAATTTCAAGTCACAAGGGAGAGAGTGTTGGTAAAGTCATTGAGTCATGTTTGCATGCTTGGGGTATTGAGAGAGTCTTCACTATGACTGTTGATAATGCCTCCTCAAATGACTCCATGATTACCTACTTGAGAAGGAAGATTAAGGGGTGGAAAGGGGTTGTTTTAGGTGGGGAATTTCTTCATGTTAGGTGTTGTGCTCGTATAGTGAACCTGATTGTCAATGAAGGTTTAAAAGACCTACATGATTCCATAGCTGCCGTTCGTAACGTTGTGAGGTATGTGAGGTCTTCTCCGGCTAGGTTGCTAAAATTCAAGTCATGTGTGGAGCGAGAGAAAATTGAATACAAAGGTCTTGTATGCTTAGATGTCCCTACTAGATGGAACTCCACCTATATGATCTTAGATGCAGCCATTAAGTTTCAAAAAGCTTTTGAAAGATATGAAGAGGAAGATGACAAGTTTGTGTCTTATTTTTGGGAAGATGAGGGGGAAGCGGAAGATTGAGCCGCCACTTGATGATGATTGGAAGAATGTTAAGGTGTTTGTGAAATTCTGAAGACTTTTTATGATATAACTTTGAAGTTTAGTGCCACTTTGAATGTCACTTCAAATTCTTACTTTCATGAGCTGTGTGAGATGCAAAATCAACTATCTGAATTAAGCAAACAAGATGATTCAATGCTTTCATCCATGGCTGTGAGTATGAAAAAGAAGTATGACAAGTATTGGGGGAGTGTTGAGAATATAAATTGTCTTCTCTTTGTGGCTGTTGTACTTGATCCTAGGTACAAAATGGATTATTTGACATATTGTTTCTCTATAGTGTATGATTCTTCCATTTCTGAAAAATTAGCAAAGAATGCGAAGGATACTATGTACCGGCTGCATGAGGTTTATAGTGGGGACAAAGGTGAATCTGTGGCTAATGCAAGTAGTGGGGAGGAGGCAACAACAAGTACAACAGAGGCAAAAACGACTTCAGAAGGAAAAGGGTGTTTGTGGAGCTCCTTTCTTAAGAAAATGAAGGAGAAGAATGTGAATGAGTACAAAAATGATGTGGACAGATACTTGACAGACCATATAGAGGATCCAACTCGGACAAATTTTGATGTTTTAGAATGGTGGAAGAATTATGCAACTAATTACAAGGTTCTCTCACTAGTTGCAAGAGACATTCTTGCCATCCCTGTTTCAACGGTAGCCTCAGAATCTGCTTTTAGTACCGGAGGCTGCATCCTCGAAGATGGTGGAGGCATTGATTTGTACACAAAACTGGTTGCGTAGTCGTGACCACATCAACCTTATTGACGTGGAAGAATTTAATGAATATGAAGATATTGAGTTAGGTAATCTTTTTACGTTTTACTCTTTTTCATTTTATTTTATTTCATCTCCTTGTTGTTTATTTTGTTCTAAACTTGATTCTGATGATTTTTTTTGTTATGTTTTCTTCTCAAGATTTGTCAACTTCTGCTGCAACACATGAGGGGCAAGTTGGGAATGAAGATGCTATTATTCTGGATTAAACAGTATGGAGTGGACTAACTTTTATTTCATGTCCTATTTTGTGACTATTTTTATATGGACTGTTTATCTTCATATAGCTTATTTATTCTGGATTAAACTGTTTATTTTATATGGACTATTTTGTATGTTAGAAGCGTATCAATCTAATTGAAATATTCTAGTTGTTTTTTTATTAGTTATCTACTTATCTGCTTTCACCAACCCGAGTAACCGGAGTAACCCTACCCTACCCGAAGTCACCCGAAACGTCGCGGGTTTGTAGATTTAAGAGAGTGTCGCGGCTCAAAATTTTCTCAACCCGAACTAGTCGGGTAGGCTCATTTTTTCTGCTCAACCCTACCCTACCCGGCCGCTTTACACCCCTACATACGGGTTTGTTCTTTTTCACTCACGTTCTTGGTAAGAGGGTTGTTTTTTTTATAACGAAATTTAAATAAAAGCTTGAATTTAAATTTAAGTTTGAATTTAAATTTGAAATTAAAATTTAAGTTTAGTTTTTTTTTTAATTTAAGTTTAGAAACTCAAACTTAAATTAATGAACAATATTTTTTTATTTTTAAAAATATTATAACTTTTTCATTTTAATTTTGATGAGATGATTTTTTTTATGCGTTAACAACGAAAAGATGAATAAAATCTCACCCATATATCCTATTAAAATTTTTCACTACCATTGAGTTGTTATTAAAATACTATCTAAATACAAATTCAAGTTTTGACTCACACAAACACAAACTCAAAAATATGTTTATCTCACACTATAACTCAAATATACATAACTAAACACAAACTCAAGTTACAACTTTAACTCAAGTTATAACTCAAACTCAACTCAAGATCTTCACTCAAGAATGTCTAACTCAAAAATGCAAAAGAACGAGATTGTTCTTCTTTTATAATGAAACTCAGAAAAAGTTTAAACTCGAGTTACAACTTTATTTAAGTTTATGTTCTTTTATAAAATTTGAGTTTAAACTCGAGTTTAGGGCTAAACTCGAGTTCATAAACTCGAATTCAAGTTAATGCACAAATCCCACTTTTTATAGGCCCAAAAATTCTTTCACAAAATAATCCATCTTTTTCAGGTTTATTGGTTTTGTAATGAAAAGTGTAGGGTTTTGTCACCTCTCCAATTATTTCTCCATTAGGTAGGATTTTTTTGGCCCAAGCACTTATTTGTTGGGGAGAAACTGATCCAATTCGAAGTTGTTGATGTTTATATCGATCGATCATATAAGAAAAATTCTGATTCATTCCGATTAAATGTCCTTCCTATTAATCTGGAAGTTCTTCATTTTTTTATTATTAAAAATGTCATAACTTTTTCGTTTTAATTCTGATTGAGATATTTTTTTTCTATGTATTCACTATGAAAAAATTAATAAAACCTCATCTATATACCCTATTTAAATTTTTCATCACCATTGAGTTTTTATTAAAATACTATCTAAATACAAATTTAAGTTTTGACCAACCCAAACACAAACTCAAAAAGATTCTCAATTCAATTCATAACTCAAATGTACACATCCAAACACAAACTCAAATTACAACTTCAACTAAAATTATAACTCAAACTCAACTCAAGATCATCATTCAAGTCATCCTAACTCAAAAATACAAAAAAAAACAACCCAATAATTTTATTTAAGTTTATATTTTTTTTGTAAAATTTGAGTTTTAACTTGAGTTTGTGGCAAAAATTTGAGTTCAAGTTCCCGCTTTAATTCAAGTTTCTAAACTCAAATTCAAATTAATAAATAATATTTTTTCTATTTTTAAAAATGCCATAACTTTTTCGTTTTAATTCCGATTGAGTTGATTTTTTTATACGTTCACAACAAAGAGACGAATAAAACTTCACCCATATACCCTATTAACATTTTCCATTACCATTGATTTTTTATTAAAATAAATATCTAAATATAAATTCAAGTTTTGATCCACTCAAACACAAACTCAAAAAGATTCTCATATCAAATCATAACTCAAATGTACACAACTAAATAAAAACTCAAGTTATAACTCAAATTCAATTCAAGATCTACACTCAAGTCACTATAATTCAAAAATGCAAACGAACAAGTCTTACATTTTACAGTTGTATAAATCCTCAAAAACTTTAGAAAAATAGAGACCAAGAAGTTCTCACCGATTTCAATCTTTTTCTTTTGTTGTTTTTATTTAGTAATTCTACTTGTTCCAAGAGAAAACATTGAAAACAATCGAATTCAAAAATTGTATAATTAACGTGACATTTAAAAATTGCAAAACAATAACTTACTTTTTGTTACATATTCTCTCCATTTTTTTCCTTAATTTTTCCTGCACTCATATTTTGCCTTTATCGTTGATACCAATTTATTTGAGTTTCAAGTTTCTTGTATGAAATTCTCCATCATAACTAACAATTCTATAAAATTATTGTTGAAGGTAAAATCTACGGTTAGAGAAATTAAGACTTAATGGTCGAATTAGGAGTCGTCGATTAATGAAATTGATTCGTTATGAGAATGAGAGTATTAGTAAGTGTAAAAATAAAGAAAAATAGTAAAAAGATATAGAAATTTATAATGTTTCCCTTAATAATTCAGGGTATGTCCATTGTAGAATTTCGATAGTTTCACTATATATGTTGAAAAGTTTTATAATGAGTCAATAAGAGAAGAACGAGATGAGAGAGGATGGAAAAAAAAAAAAAAAAAAAAAAAAAAAAAAAAAAAAAAAAAAAAACCCCAAAAAATAGAGGAAAAATATTTAGGAAGTATTTTAATGTGTTGAGAACCCCTTCGAGAATGTCTAAATGCCTTGTATTTATAGTTGATGAGGCTCCGAGAGTTGTTTTCTCTTTACTTGGTCAATTTGGCCTTCAATATGTGATTCTTGTTTCCTTTTTGGGTGATATTTGACTTTCCTTTACAGATCCACCTTCTCACTAACTCATCAAACGTGGTTTGTTGCCCTTTAGTAGTTGATCCTGCCTCTTTATTGCGTGGTTGTTGGAAATATAGTTTCATTATGTGGAAGATGAAAGACAATCAAATTCGTCCAATGAGCATATTACTTGCAGCCTAAGTCAACCATTGACCTATTTTCTCTTTAATTCATCTAGCTCGATTGGTTGATTTCCTTCCTTTTTCTAGGATGATTATGTTGCCAATTCCCATTCTAAGAATGTTTGGACAATATTCTCTCATTGCTTGGTGCCCAAAGTTGAGTATCAACTCGTGAGATCGACTAGTGAAATCGACTGATCAATGAATTGTTTTAACTTACTTAGGGAGTCGCGGTGACTTGTTCAGTGACCTTTTGGATCCTAAATTACCATGTGTACAGAGAGATATGAGTTACAAAATCTGACATTAATGATTATAAATCCTCAAAAATTTTAGAAAAATTGAGACAAAGAAGTTCTCAACAATTTCAATCTTTTACTTTTGTTGTTTTTATCTAGGCCTCGTTCACTTCACCGATTCGAGTTTTTAGTTTTAAGTTTCTACAGTAAAAAGCTCTCAGAAAATGTCACATCAAAATTTTCTGCTTCAGTAAAAAGCTCTAAGAAAATGTTACATCTCAGCTCGAATCGAAAACTCGAATCCGCGAAGTGAACGAGGCCCTAGTAATTCTACTCATTCAAAAAAAATTGAAAAACAATTAAATTCAAAAATTGTATAATTAATGTGATATTTAAAAATTGCAAAAATTGTATAATTAAATATGACATGCATTATAATTTCTGACATTTGCTCCTTTGCTAACACGTGTCATAAGAATATTGCTAAATAAAATAAGAATGTCAAAATTTATCACTCTATTGAAAAAAATTGAGGAAAATGAAAAATATTGATAATATAAGATCCATCCCAACTCTTTTTTTTTAAGATATATTTTTTTTAATTAGAGAGGTAAGTTTTTTAAATAAAAATGCATTAGGTAATATTTTTTATTTGCTTCTTTTAAAATTACTCTCAATTTTTTCATTTAAAATTGAAGAATACTTGGCTTGTTCTTTTGTTGTTTTTGAGTTAGATAACTTGAGTGTAGATTTTGAGTTGAGTTTGAGTTATAACTTGAATTAAAGTTATAATTTAAGTTTGTATTTAGTTGTGTAAATTTGAATTATAGTTTGAGATTAAACTTTATTTGAGTTTGTATTTGTTTCACTAATACTTGAGTTATGAATGTGTTCTAAAATTTTTTTTATTTCTTTCATTAAATTGATTTTATTTTATGCAATTTAATCTGAATAAATAAAAGTGAATAATCTACAAATAGTAATAAATTTACAAATAAAGTAGACATTTTTTTTATTTAATAAATTAAAATATATACAACTGGAATCTTAATTTACTTTTTAATGGGATAACGATTAATATTTTTCAAAATACAAAACTTAACTTTCCACTCATTTTAGTTCTTTTAATTACATTACACAGAGAGGCGTGTTTATATAATAAAAGACGACTAAAAACTTCAGAGCAGTGACTTAAAACAAACTGTTTATATATATATATATATATATAAAAAAAAAAAGAAGAAAAAACGTGAACATAAAGGAAAGTATAATGCTACAGCTGTTATCCAAAGGAAAGTATAACGTGAAGAACAAAAAAAAAAAAAAAAAAAAAAAAAAAAAAAAAAAAGAAAAGAAGAAACGTGACAGCACGGCATGTACGAAGCAGGTCATAGTCAAGAATCTTCACTGTAAAAATATAAATTAACTCAAGTTGTAGTGGAAAGATAAACTCAAAAAAAGTAATATTTTTTTTTATAAAATTTTAAAAAAGATAATTTTAATTTTAATTTTATTAAAATTTATGTTTTTTTAAGTTTTAATTTTATTCAAATTCTAACTTCAACTCAAGTTATAACTTAAATTTAATTTAAAAACTACACTCAAATTACACTCTAAAAGAACAACTCTTAAAACTCAAAAAAAGACAACTCAAGTTTTAACTTTATTCAAGTTCACGTTCTTTTAAGTTTTAACTTTACTCAATTTTACTCAGCTTTATTCAAGTTCTAACTTCAACTCAAGTTATAACTCAAATTCAACTCAAAAACTACACTCAAGTTATACTCCAAAAGAACAATCCATTAACTTGAATTTATTTTTAAGTTTCGTTTTGAGTTTTGACACGTTAAACGTGAACTTGGGCCAAGTTTAATTCTCGAGTGGGCCTTTTCTCGAGTAAACTACAGCAACCAAACAACACCTTTATTTTTCAGAACTTTTTCATACAAATCTTTTGTCCTTAACAAAAAAAATTTTGTTTTCAAAATTGTGACCGAGTTGAAGATGGTATATATTTGGTAGGGATTCGGAAATAGTACTAGGGTCAAAATCGTGGCCAGAATCGGGGTCGAGATTGTCTCAATTAAAAAAATCTCTTAGTACACGGATTAAGCATATTTTAGTTCAAGGACTAAGTTCTCTTTATTAAAATCAGGAATTTAATTATCTTTCTTGAAACTGAATTTCTGATTAGTATATGCGGACAGTGGTTAGTTGAAAACAATGTCCTAAATTTGAAAATTAATTTTTAATTTTTAAGTTGCATGCTGTATTTATGTTTACAAACCATTAAACGAACTGTCGTTTTAATTCATGCAGGGATTTAATTCCTCTGTTAACCGATTGTTGCCAAACCACAATTAAAATGCCAAAAAGCTGCCGCTACAATAGTCTTCCTTCAATCACAACCGCGATATACAGTATGAATGGCTAAGAAAAAAAAAGAGACACCATCCCTCCATGAGAGACAGGGACCGAAGAAAACCCTATATATATATATATATATATATATATATATATATATATATATATTGCAACTTCTAACTCAACTAATTCCAGTTCATTAAGACTGTTCACTTTATTAATTTGAGTTTATAATTCGAGTTGAGATGTGATCTTATATGAGAATTTTTTATTTTTGTAAAAAAATTAAATGTGACTGTTTTTAAGAATTTTTTACTGAAACAAAATTTAAATTCTAAACTCGAATTAGTGAAGTGAACGGGACCTTAAATCTTCAATACTACTGTTTGATTCGTAATAAACCTATATATTTAGGGGACTTTTGGATCCTCTGTCCAAAATTTTCTATCTCAAACCAAATCCTAGGGCTCACACAACGTCACATCATGTAACAAATTCACCTTTTGAGAACCTTTTCCATCAAAAACCGTCTTCATAAAACATGTTCGAAGAGCCCGCGAAAACAAAAAACAACAACAACAACAGAGTGGATAGAGAAACCACATATGTTCTCATAGATTTGTAAAACTTCAAAATCATCCAAGACAATTGTTGAGATTTTTTTCTTCATTTTGCGCGTGCGCGCTCGCTTGTGTGTCAAATAAGACACTAAAACTTTTAGTTCAATGCAGTCATTCCTATTAATTTTTTCTTTAATTAAGATTATCCTTATTAAGGTACACGAATGACGCTTGAGGTGGTTCAGACATGTCCAATGTAAACCGCTAGAAGCACCAGTTCATGCTTAGGAGGACATTCGTATATCTAATACTAAGAGAGAGAGGGGTAGACCAAGAATTACATTGACCGAAGTCGTTAAGAAAGACATTCTAGATCTAGGCATTTAAAAAAATTAAATTCGAACAGAACCGTACGAAAAAATAAAATCTATATAGCCAATCCCAATTAAATTGGGATTAAAGCTTTGTTGTTGTTGTTGTTGTTGTAGTAAGATTATCCTTATTGGCAGCCTGTTAAACTCCCTGCAAGAAATGATATTTTAAAGTTTATTCATTTGTGATACTACCTTTGCTCTCACTTTCTTCCCCTTTTATTTCTTACTCTTTCTTCTGCCATAGTTCTTATTTCTCAGTTCATCAGCAGCTATGAAACCTAAAAGTCCACATTAAGGTATATGCATCCAAACGACAAGCATATTAGAATTCGAATCGTTGTTAAGGAGGTGGAATCAGAGCTTCATGAAAAATCAACATTCACATTGAATCAAAACCAAAATCGCAGCGACTCCACGAACAATAAGTTGCTCAGGAGATGTCTGACTATAGACAAAATTCCATAGTATTTTCTTTGATGGCTTGTAAGTCTTTGGATTTGAAGTACTACAAATGCATGTAAGCATCCAATCATCAAGTTAAACGTGAACATATTGAGGGTTTTCTGAAGGAAAAGGAAGTAGCGATTTTTGTCACTGAAGCAAATAAGACGTCTACGAAAGCTTGACGTTCTTTCAACGGAGCATATGCTTAGAAAAAGCATGGCTAAAATTTCAAGCTCAAGGTGACCATTTACCCAATTGAGTCATAACCATTGACTAAACAACCAATTGTAAATTCGAAAAAAAAAAAAAAAGCTAAAATAACGTAATGTGAATAAGAGTAACAACTCTGATGATCAAGTTAGCTAGATTAAATAATATAGCACAAGCAAAAGATCACTTGAACATTCAGGCTCCATATTGACAAACTTTCAAGCACAAAATATTGTCTTGACAAAATAACAGGCAATATAGAATTTAATTACATAAGCTTTAAGAGACAGAAATAAAAAAAAAAACAAACCTGTTCCCTGACAGTTTTTTGCTTAACTAGAAAGACAGACAGAAGAGTCTAGGCTAGCGAGGGGGGTTCAGAGTCAACAAACTGATCAGATTGCAGAGCAGCTATGGAAATAAAAAATCATCAATTGTATTGCATGCCAACTCCAAGAAATTAGTTTTCTGCAATTACGAAAAACTAGCATTCGACAATTGGAAACAGCGAACAAAAAGTATTTGAAAATTGGAAGCAACGGAGATTTTGTATCCTACACAGAAAAATGGAATATGAAAACAGTAATATGGTGATCACTTATCAGTAACCTACTTCAAGTGCTTCACCGAACTCCTCCCAGTCACTGAGAGGATCATGAGCAGAGAGAGAATCTGGATGTCTCATTCAGGGAAGAAAATTTTGAGCTAATAAAGTCAATGCATTCCATGCATTCCATTCAGGGAAGAGAAGACTGCAAATAACACTAAAATAAATATGTGTTGTTGTTATATATAATTCTTTTTCTCCATTTAGTTTTCTACGTGCATCCATACACATATACACCCACACGCATACTTAAATATATATATATGTAGTTATATAAATAGAGTTCATCAATATACAAGCCTAATCATCAAAGTCATAAGGCATTCACAATTTCACACGAGCAATCAAGGCAACCATTCTGAGTTCACAAGAAACATTTAGCGTGCGCTTGGTAGAGAGATTCATACTATGATTCGTGATTCGCTACGATATTTTTTTAAAAAAAATATATAAAAATACACGTAAAACGAAAATAATTCTGAATTATGATTATAAATCTATGAACTAAAAGTCTCATTAGATTGTTAAACAAAGCACAACTATAAACATCACTGCAAATAAACAAATCCATTCTACCATACTTCATACGAAATCGCCTTACCGGTGCTCACAAAGGGACGAACAAGCATTCGCAACCATAGAGAAAGAGCGAATGATCAAAACTCTCTTCTGGAATTCCCCAAGTTGTTTCGGGGAGCAAAAGGACCTTCTCCGACCAATGAGTTTTTCCGCACCAATCCACGTCTCCGTTCTTCGTCACGTCGATTTCCGCACACCATATTCCAATCTTTCCCTTTTCCAATTCACTTGTATTCCCAAATCTCGCCTCTCCGAACAACACAACTAGCCTACCTTCCAGGTTGAGCAGTTTAGGCTCACAAAAGTACTTAGGCTTCCCTTCCTTTACACCCTCGAGCTCTTCCCACTCATCAATTCCGTAATCAGACCTTCTAAATATCTCTCTGGGATGATAATCATACCACGGCCGATCCATCAAACAACCAGTATAAAACAAAGAAGATTTTTCCTTCTCTTCAAATCGAAGAACCTCCGACATCTTCATCGTTGGGCGCAACCTTAACTCTTGTCTGTGAAATTTGTATCTCATTAACTCAACCATATAGCTGGTAACCAAGCATGAACTTTTGTCAAGCGGGTAGGGAATGGCTTTCCAGTGTCCGACCGCCGGATCGAGAACTTCAACACATAATTCCTTCGCGGCACTTCCGACCACGTAGACTTTCCCACCAACCTCCGCAGCTTCAGGATTGAATCGCGGCGTCAGGATGCTGGGGCCACGCTCCCATGTGTGGGAGCGGCAGTCGAGGACCCACACATCGGACGAAGGTTCGGGCTCCTCCTCCTCGGAGTCCGTGTATCCGCCGATGACGTAGATCTTGGGGCCCACGGCGGCGTAAGCAGACCCCTTCAGTTGTTTCTCGACGGGGATCCTTGGGACCGGAGCGAGCTGGAGGAGATTGTTGTTGTTGGTTGTTGGGTTGGGGTTTCGGTGGACGGCAAACCAGTGATCGTGGGTGTGGCGGAAGGATCGGACTCTGAGGTAGAGGACGGGCTCGGTTCGGTTGAGGAGTGATCGATCGGCGAAGAAGTGTGGGGAGGAGACGGCGGACCTGATGGGCTTCGACACCGCCGAGAGGACAGCGTGGTGCTGTCTTGGTAGGCGTGCCAGAATGTTGAGTGCGACGTCGTTTGGGAGGGAAGGGATGAGTACCTCCGACGGCAGCGGCCATTCGGTGGTGGACATTGGAGGCGCCAATTTTCAAAGAGAGCTTCTCTTTTGGAGGCAAAGCTGGAAAAGACAGGAGTGGCAACTGAACCCTCACCCCGGAGATTAATAAAGGACATGTGCGACATATGGTGAGTTTACATTTTTATTGGTTTACTTTTTCAGATAATATTAGGATTTTGACTTTCCTTTTTCAGTCCTATTTAATATCTTATAATTACTTTAAGACCGTTTATTCCGTTAATTTAAATTTATAATTTGAGTTTATATATAATTTTATGTGAAAATTTTTTATTATAATAAAAAAATTAAATGTGATTATTTTTAAAAATTTTTTATTATAATAAAATTTAAATTTTAAATTCGTCTTAGTGACTTATTCTTTATATAATATTTGAAATTAGTAATTTCACTTTTTTTTTTTTTTTTTCTTTTCGGCTGGGATTGAGATGATAACGAGTTTGTTAACATATTTTGTTTTTTGTTTTTGTTTTTTATTAAACCGCTTTTTTGAAACTCCAACAAAAAAAAAATTATAGATAACAAATAACAAATAAGTAATAAACACAAAAAGTGAAGGGCATAAATAAAAATAAAAATTAAACAGTTTTTTTAAACCCTAAATAATTAAAAAAATTATAAAAAGTGAAGGGTATAAATAAAATCAAAAATCAAACTGTATTTTTTTAAGTTTTAAGTAAGAAAAAATAATAAATAATAAGTAAGTAAAAAACGTAAAAAATAAGGGTGTAACCAAAAATTAAAATTAGCTTTATGGTACCGTTGGTATGGGTTAGTGGCAAAATTTTCATTTTAGGTAGAATGAAAATCTAATACAAACTCTTGATTAATCCCTTGGTTAAGCACATCGTAAATATACCAAACACAAGGAAACTATAGAAAACATAACATAATAATGGGAAAATACATAATGTATAGGCAAAATAAACCATTTTCTGTTAGGTTTTAGAATCTAAGTAGACCTTGAGGATTACTGCTTTACGCAAAGTAACCTCATAATCGACTTGGGATTTTATTAAGGGTATTATGGGGATTTCAAACTAGTAAAATTTAATTCTTCTAAACCCTAATTTCCATTGCAAAAGGAGGGTGCCGTTTTATGGGGTAATTAGAGGTTAGAAAATACAGAGAGTTATGAGGTGTGATTTTTTTCTTGTAAATTTTTTCTTCATCATTGAAACTTATGTAGTGGTTGAAAAATGATGCAACCTCATATATTAAGGCGAACTTTTATGAATCGTGTGTTTATTTTTGTTTAAATTTTTTTCGCAATTTTATTGCTCTCGGTAATAATTAATGTAGAATTAATGCATGTTAATTCTTTAACATTTTCATCTTCCAAAAAATGGGAAAAAAAAATATTATGATTGGATATGCATTGTTTCTCATTTAATTCCTCTAAAAGAATGATATGGAGAAATTATTCGTATTTCTAAGCCATAAATAAAGCGGGGGTGACCACGGATGAAAGAAAAAGGAAAAATAAATTCAAGAACATGACAAGTATATCCTATTGACCACCGATGGTGGTAGCCATAAATAAAGGACCTATCGACCACTATCATTCATGGATGAAATTTTTTTTTAGAAAAAGAAAAAATAAATTAAAATTTGAACATGAATTAAAATTAATAGGCAATAGTTTATCATATTAATAAATAGATTATTATTTTGTCCATAACTTGGTATGAACCATAACTTGACAAGTTATTATTCATAATTGTTCATAACTTGTGCGGTTATGAATCTATCGACAAGTTTGTCCATTTTATCTTATCATTCATGGATCCTTTAAAAATTGGCCTATTTCATTTCTTATTTTCATTTTTTTTTTTTTTTTTTTTTATTATGAGGATGCAACTATACCTCTCATTGGCATCCCATATATGGTTTGGGTATATACAAAATAAAAAGGAACTGATTCTTATTGTAGGAAAATAAGAAGTTTGATATTCCGTGCAAAAAATAAAAAAAAAACTATCAATATTTTTTTATTTTCAGTCATCATATTTTATTAAAAATTGTCTGTTATACACACTTTTTTAATATGATATGAATGATTAAAAACTAATCCTATCAAAAAAAAAAAAAAAAAAACTCCATCAAAGAAAAAAGAAAAGTCTGGTCCTAATAACACAAACACTAGTTCAAGTAAAAAGACAATTGACAAAAGGACTCCTCGAGCATCATTATAACAGACACCAAAATGGGAAATAAAATTCAACAGTTAGGAATTGCATATATCTATTATGAGCTACTACTCAAACCATGACCTATAAAATGTAAATTTTATAGTGATGGAATGCATACAGCTAATACCAATCTGGTTGACAAAAGAATGTCGAGAGAGAAGTTTACTTTTCCACATTATATGAGTCGTTGTTTTTCATTAATTATAGAAAAGTCATTATTTTGTCAGAAAATAATAAAAAATAAGTCAATATGAAATGTTTAAGTATATAGGTAAATTTTTAGTTATAGAAATTAATAAGTCATAACTTGTTAAATTATGGTTCATAACTAAATAAATTATAGACAAACTTATCAAGTTATGATTCATAGCCATATAAATTATAGACAATAACTTGTCAAGTTATGGTTCATAACTAGACAAGTTATGAACAAAAATAGTAATTTAGCATATTTATTAACTTATGTAAACTATTAGCCTATTAATTTTAATTCATCTCAAGTCTTGACCTATTTCTTTCTTTCTTCCTTCTTTTGTCCAATAAAGTTTTGTGTACATTGTCTGTCTCCCATATACATGAAGTATCTGCGCTGACCTTAAATAGAAAATGAATAAATGACACAATAATATGTCAGCATTCTCCATACAGATGTATCTTCAACTAATCTCATGAATGGTTTTGTAGCAAAGTATGATATTTCTTTTGATAGCATAAATATAAGTGAACTTGAAAATCTTGTATCCTGAGATGGTCGTTGTTATTCCCACTAAGGCAGTACTTGACCACTCAACTAGCTATGTGCCCTAATTCTTTGTTGGCCACCGACTTCTTGCAGGAAAATTACAGTTTCACTTCACCACAAGTCGCTCCAATCTTCATCTATGAAAGACCACTTGCAAAATTACGGTTTGTCCACAAGACCAGTTGCAAAAGCTCCAGTCATCAACGACCGACTTAATCATCCAATCACAATCACTAAAAACCACACTGCTGTGATTTACTGAACTTCAAATCTATCAAACCCAATACTGCAAATGAAATAGCTCAAATCTGTCAAAACTAATGGAAGACATTCTTTTGTAGCACACGGCGCGGCAGCATCAGGAAATGGAATTCAGTAGTGAGGAATGTGAAAGCAGAGACCTATGGAAATGAGCGGCACACTTCAAGAAATTTCCGATTCCTAACAAGAAGCATGACCAAGGCAGTAAAGGCCCCTCAAGAAAGTCTTTTCTACTTTACCAAATTCTCTCAAAAACTAAGAGAAGATGATCCATTAAACGTAAATTTTATCAAGGATTCACGAAAGATCAGATTCAGCATCACCAACACTTAATTCCTCAAAAACTTGAACGAAGTTCATCGCTCAAAACAATTCTTTGAAGTTCTCTTCTCAAGAAAGTCCTCTTCATGTCATTGCCCACTTTAACTATTCAACTGTCAAAATGGATGCAAAGAATGAGGGACGTGGAGGTTTTGAAGCTTTAAAGTCAATACGCAAAGGTTTTCAAGTTAGGTAGTAAAGCATGAGCATGTGAAGGTGCCCGGTGAATGACAACGGAACAGTCATTTCCCGATATCTATCTGCTGTTTATCTACATTTCGAGTCCAAACTTTGAGTTGGACTCGGAAGGTTTTGCTTTAAAAGCGATGCATCATTTAGCAAACAACTTCCGTATTTGCCAATGCTAAATTACAAAACACAACCAACTGAACAAGCTGAAATAAGAACCGGCACAGGTTTGACATATCTTGTCACACAAATGGAAGAAACCAACTAGCGTAGTCAGAGTCAATAGACTTAAAGTTGGGGCGTTGGCAGGTGCAATTCTGTTCTTATAACAAATTAAGGGGTCAAGATACAGGTCAAGCTAAACGAGCATCCGTTTGTCTAAAAAAAAGCTACTCCTTTACCTTAACATTGATTAATTTCCGAAAAGAAAATAATAAAATATCAGCCAAAACAACACAGATAAGGAAGGTCTAAGTCATCAACAATAACAGGACAAAACAAAAGGACTCGAACACGTCATTGTGTTTGGGCTTCAGTAATAACAGGGTACATAAAAGAAGAAGCAATTTGTGGAAAGGTTTTAAGAACAGAAAAAAGTGCAAGAGAAAGGAAGAGAGTACATTTCAAATAAACTCCAGGGCTGCAACAAACACTTTATTTTCAATCACGATGAAGTTTCAGGAATAACAGGGTATATATACAGAGTCCAAATGGATCTTGAGGTAACCCTAAAAACAGGGTCTTAAGTATGGAAAAAGTGCACTAGAAAGGAAGAGAGTGCATTTCAAATAAATCATCCGGGCTGCAACAAACACTTTTATTTTCAATATTGATTATATTTCCTTTAATTCCTCAGTAACCTATTAAAATTGTATTATTCACAAAATTAAATCTAGGAAAACAGAAATACTACTTACAAGTTACAACTTAGAAGGGCAAGGTTTAAGCAAAGGAAAAGCATTTGTATCTGCTTTTTGCTCCAAATCATGAAATGACATTTACCAAATCACCTGGCCTGAATTTGTTCTTTTATAATCCAAAGTTTTTCAGAAATAAAAAAATTAAAAAAAAATCAGTAAATATAAAAATCTGTGTGTGTGTAAATGCCTGATGCACTAACATTTTTACTTCTAGTTAGCAAAAAATACGGAACAAAAGCAAGGTAATGAGTGTGACCCAATTCATGAAGTTCCTCACCTCCATAACTGGCATGAGTGGTAAAAGCGTTTTCTACAGATTCTCCTTGGCTCCAAGGAAAATGCAGATAAAACACATAACAGGACAAAAAGAACGATTTTGTGTCGTGCAAATTCTTTCACGGATTCGACATATGCAGAGTTCATACACATAGAAGTTTATAATCCACTCAGATAATTTTTAACAGTTTTCCTTCAAAAACAAACCAATCAGAGCAAAAACTATCAGAAAAACCATTGATCAAGTTGAACAAAGCAAGATTTTATATAACATAATCCAATTAGTCCTCACAAAGAAATCGGCACACAATCATATAACAAGGGCCACCCACCAAATGAATATATTTGGGTCGAATAAACCATTTCCGACCACAGAACCTGTCCTTGCAAATCCTCATTCCCGTCCTTGTTCACTTCAATTTCCACACACCACACTCCCACCGTGCTCTTCAAATTCCTAAAACGCGCCGACCCCATGATCACCAAGCGCCCTCCCACATTGCCCATCCGAATACTCCGCCAGTGACTTCGCATCCCTTTGTTCACAAACTTGAGCTTTTTCCACTCTCCAATTCTTTCATCAAAGCCTTTAATCAACCTACTATGACCATCATAGCAATACAGCACCCCATTCACCTCGCACATATCTGTGTTCCAATCCAATCCATAACCGGTACGACTCTCAAACACCTCCCACGTCTTCGTCGCGGGGTCGAACTTGAGCTCCTCTTTGTTCAACCAAACGCAAACCTCACGACCCCTAATGGCGCAGCCGACAACCGGTCTGCCGTAAACCACAAGCTTGGGGCTAGGAACGGCCTCCCAGCGCCTATCCACCGTGTCGAACACGTGGACCCATGAGTTCTCCTCTGTCCAACATCCGATCACGTAAATCTTGCCGTCTAAAACTACGGTCTTGAAGAGAGGCGTTATTTTCAGGCAAAAAAAAGGGTTTGGTCGGAAAGTGTCGCTTACCGTGGTTGGCATGCTCGGGCCGCGCTCCCAAGTGTGGAAGCGGCAATCGAAAATCCACAACTCGGGTGAAGAGAGGCCGTAGATTTCGCCACCGAAGACGTAGATCCTGGGGCCCACAACGGCGTACTGGGACCAATCTTGCCAGTCGTCTGGAACTCCTGGGACCGGGGCGATGATGATATTGCTCTTGTTGTCGTCACCGTCGTCGTCGTTTGGGTTGGGTCTTCCGTAGATCGTGAGCCAACTCTCGTTTGGGTTGGGTCTTCCGTAGATCGTGAGCCAACTCCGGGGCCCGCCGGATTGATTTCGGATAAGGAGGTAAAGAAGGAGTTCGGTGGAGTTGAGGGCTGATCTCGCGGCGAAGAATTCTTGGGAGGAGAGGAGGGATCTGATGGCCTTCGACACCGACGCGAGGACAGGATGATACTGTCTTGGGACGCGAGCCAGACATTGCAAAGCGACGTCGTTTGGTAGCGACGGGATGAGGATCTCCGTCGGCGCCTCTGCGGTAGCGGACATGGTGCTTTGTCGTAGGGGAGGAGGAGAAGGAGAAGGATGTACTATGTAGTATTGAAGCAATCGAATAAAATAAGCAAAGAAAAGCGTCGCTTTGTGGCAAAAATCCCAAAACTACCCTTAAATTCCACATGTACGTATTTGGCCAAAATCAAATTAAAGTTGAAATAGGTGCAAAATAGTCAGTTTATTCTATAATTACTATATAATATGTTATAATTATATTATAATATTCAAAAATAATTATAAAAAAAATTTAAAATGACTATTCTTCTTATGTGACGAAAGAATAATAATTCACTTAAAATATGTAAATAATCATTTCTTTTGAATGTTTGTTTATTTTTTATAAATTCAATCAAATATCATACTTAGATTTCATTTCATTATATTTCTTTCATTTCCACCCAACAAAACTCACCCTAAAATCATCCTACAATTTTTCTAATATATAAAAAAAGTAAATTATTAAGTCATATGGTTAAATATTAAATAATTACGCTTAACAATCAATATTTAAACATTATCTTAAATCTTCAATATTAAAAAGTAAGAAAAAGAATTTAATTATTTTAAAACAAATTGTCTTGAGCACCGTATATGTGAGCACCACAAGAAATAAAATATGAGCCTTGTACTCTGACATCCATCTTCTGTAAAGTAATGTGCACTTGCATAGCTTTTATTTCAATTCACAGAAACTTTCAAAGTAGATATTATTTATTCTAACTTTTAAATTAATTTTTTAACAGTCTGATTTATAAGTATTAACGTTAAAAATTTATAATACGAGATGGAAAGATATTTTTAATAATAAATAAATATTTACAATTATAGAATAAATCCTCAAAAAAATTAATCTAACAGCTAAAACAATAATTCTAATAATTTTTCTTTTTAAAAGACAATTTGTATTGTAAAAATTCCTTTTAATTCACCCATTTAAAAAAAAGGGGTGATTTATGCATATATCAAAATTTGAATATCAAAGTTTACATTTAGCAAAAAATTTAAAATATTACAAGAATATTAAAATTTTATATCATTTTTATATCACTAAAATAATTACTATAATGATATATAGTATAAAATGTGATATTATTATGATAATTACTATGTCATTTTGCTATATTTATAATATTTTAAGTATTTTGTTAAATTTTAATTCAAAGTTATGAAATTTTGCCGTGTAATTAGTTTTTTTTTTTTAAAAAAAGGGAGAAAGAGAAAAATATGTTAGTACTTGAGATGAATTAAAATTAATAGACTAATAATTTATATAAGTTAATAAATAGGTTAAATTATTATTTTTATTCATAACTTGTTTGGTTATAAACCATAACTTAATAAGTTATTGTCCATAATTGTCCATAACTTGTCTGGCTATGAACTATAATTGTTCATAACTTGATTTTTAGTTTTTAGTTTTAGGAACTATAAAAATGTCACATCAAAATTTTTCATAAAAAGCTTATCTAGTTATAAATTATAACTTGACAAGTTATAATCAAGTTTATTAAACTTTTTTATAAATTAAAAAAGTTATAATCTATAATTTTTATAATTAAAAATTACTTAAATTTTTTAAATTTTTTATTTTTTTTATTTTTTTTACTAAAAAAAAAAAAAAAAATCATATTGGGGTCTGAATCAAACCATCAAGCCCAAATTACTTCATCAAAGTGGCCCAGTGGGCCAAGTGCTTTCACCAAAAATAACGCCTCCATTTGCTTTTGTTTCTCGTAGCTTCGTCTTCTTCTTCTCTTTCAGTAAAGCACACTACGCCAACATCATCGGAGCGAAAACTACGAATCGTCCGTACATACGTGATCTTGAGTGTTTTCCCTCTTTCACCTCTTGAGCTTCTCTCTTGCAGTCAGCCATGGCGACCGTGATGCAGAAGATTAAGGACATCGAAGATGAGGTTCGTATTTATAATCTCTCTCGTCGTTTTTCCTCTCTACGAAATTGTGGAACCTTTCGCAGTTTTGGTCTACGGAGCGAATGGAATAAAATGGAGGGAAGTCCAAATTTTTAACTCCATCAACGCACAATATAGATGGTTAGGGTTTTAGTGCTATAAAATTTGCTGTTTTTTAATTGTAAAAAGAAAAATCTAAAAATTTTTGTTCTTGTTTTGAATCGGTTCTATTGAGTTTAGCTGCTGAATGGTTGCAAGAAAATCTTGTAAAAGAAGTGGCGTCCACTATGAAACCCAAATGAAACGGAAAGAAAAGTAGATGTTTTTGTTATTTGTCTTTTGTTGGATTCCTAAAAATTTGAGGCTGATTATATTATGAGGTGGATTGAAATTAAGGAATTCTGATAATTCAAATGCTAATTAATTTGCTTTTTTGCCTTGTTTATCCAGATGGCAAGGACTCAAAAGAACAAGGCAACTGCCCATCACTTGGGCTTGCTCAAGGTAACTGCTTTTTGTTTTTTGGTTTATCTTTTCAATTGTATTTGAGAGCCAACTAGAGGATTATTTATCCTCTCAGAGTTATTTTTCATTTTTATTAACTATTCTAAGCTCCAAGGATGTATATATGCCAATGTCTCTCGTGCATTTGTGTCTTTATTTTTCGCAATATTGGTTTTTTTTTTTTTTTTTTTTTTTTTTAAAAATTATTGGTTTGGCCTAACTGAGGTTATGTTGTTTGCTTAATTTGTGCTAGGCTAAACTTGCAAAGTTACGGAGAGAACTCCTTACACCTACATCAAAAGGAGGCGGTGGTGCTGGTGAAGGTTTTGATGTTACTAAAAGTGGAGATGCAAGAGTTGGTCTGGTGGGTTTCCCATCAGTTGGGAAATCTACACTTTTGAATAAACTGACGGGAACCTTTTCAGAGGTATGAAACTGCCGCTTGTCATTTTGCTTTCATGTCACTTGGATGAGGTGATTAAGTTGTGCGAGTATTAGCTACTAGCTGGTACTTTCCTATGGACAAAAAAGTTGCTTGTAATTTATTCAGATTGTGGATTGGTTTTATCTTGCACTGATGTGTTTATTATATTGTGTAAAAGATTAAAAATAAGCTTTTAAATGGAAGAAAAGCTTCTTAAACCTTTTAGAGCTCGCTTAACAATGAAACTATGAAAGTATCCCGAGGAAACATAAAAAGTACATTCTTTGCAAATGTGAAGAAAAATGCAACTTTCTGTTGGTCTAGTTAGGTCACTTAAGGTACATAGAACCCAAAATAAAAGTTACTGATTTCTTTTGAGAGTAAATTCGTTGATGATTATTTTGCGGTGCCTTGTTTAAAATCTAAGAACTTGTTTGCAGTCTGAAATGTAATTATGTTGTGTTCTCAATGTTATTTCATTATGAGTTCATGAATATTCCGCTTCTTCAAAATGTCCTGTTATTTGATATATGTTGACAGGTTGCATCCTATGAATTTACCACCTTAACTTGCATCCCGGGTGTGATCGTGTACCGAGGAGCTAAAATTCAGGTAAATAAGGATCTATAGTTTTTGCATTATTCTCTTATCTAATTTATTAGTTACTTTCGTGGTTGTTGTGATTGATTACACAATCTACAATATCAATATATTTAAACATATTGATAATTGAGTGACAACTAAGATAGCTAATGTAGTGAATCATAGTTAGAAGCCTACTATGTTGAGGTGATTTATCTAAGATGACTTTGGTGGCTTTTTTGTGTGAGTTTATCAGAGAAATACGATAGCTGATTTATTATTATTATTTTCCAAGCTTTTGTCGTATTAACTTGTGTTGTAATTGGCAGCTTTTGGATCTTCCCGGAATTATTGAGGGTGCAAAGGATGGGAAGGGTAGAGGAAGGCAGGTAAACATGATATATATCAGTTCCACGTGATACTGTTTCCCATTTACAGCTTAAGAATTGATTGGAAAATAGAAATGAACTAATTTGTTGAGTTTTTTCTTTTCCTTTTTCTTTTTTTTTTCTTCCCCTACAGCAATAGCTAAGTGGGTGTTAAAACTTTATTTGAGTGGATTTTGTTTTGTTTCTATTTAGTTTGTGCAGATGTTGAACTACTTAGTTATAACATCATGCCCATTTCACCTTTCCCGAAATGATTTCCTTTAACTAGAGAACTTGATATTACATTTTCTAGATTATAGGTTTTTTAGATTGGTCATAATTCAAATATTTGAATATTTGATATAGGCATTATATTAAATAAACTAGCCTTAGTCTGCATAAAGAATCCCATTATGACCTTTTCCTACAGACAGATCACATGTACTTGAACCAAATAAACCGTTCATATTCCACTGTAAGTTTCTCAAGAATGTATTGATTGTCAAATCTAAAATATGCGAGTAGAGCACTATGGTCATCGGAGTTGTTTTACTTGTTATTAGACATGAGCTCAGGCTCTTCACAATGCCGTTCCCTATAAATATTTCCTACCTATATTTTTGCGGAGATGAATGGATTCCAACAAAATTTTGCACTAATCTGTAATGGCCTTTTTAAGCAATCACCAAGTATCAAGTTTGCCTTCTTTTTTAACAGCGCAAGTACCTCTTTGAAAATTTTACTTTGCAAAGATGTCATAATTTTGTAGTGTGTTCTTTTTTGGTACTTTGTCGACCATTTCTCTGAAATGAAATATACGTATCCTATGTTTTCAAACATGTAAGTGGATGCGATGTAGCATAAATTTAATGACAGAAATATGACATCTGTTGACATTTGACAAAACTTTGACATCTCTTGACATGTATGAAGATTTTTCTGGTTTCTTATTTATATACACACGTTATTTATGTGCTTATAATCTCAGGTGATCAGTACTGCTAGGACATGCAATTGCATTTTAATTGTTCTCGATGCAATAAAACCAATAACTCACAAACGTTTAATAGAGAAGGAACTTGAGGGATTTGGTATAAGGTAAGAGTTATACAGTCAAGCGTTCTTTTCCTGTACATATTTTATCTAGTAGGTCATTTTTGGTAAATTTTCACAGAAATAAAATAGATGGGGAATAGGAATGGGACGGAACTTTTTGGCTATGAGATTTTGTCTGTTGAGTTGTGACCATTCACATTGAAGATTTCATTTATAGTTTAAGTAAAACAATGTGTATTTGATGGTGGTGGTTCAAAAACTTTTAATGAAACTGCTTGGCATAAAAGTGGGTAATTAAGGTGAAATAATCAAAGGATATAGGTGGAAATTACTTCTTTAGTGATTTCTCAGCCTAAAAGTCATGCCTTTCAGCTGCAACGTGAAGCCTCTCTCATTTTTCTGTCTATTCTACTCTTCTTTTGTAACTTCTGCATCAATTAGCTAAAGACCTATTTCTGAAACAGGTTGAACAAAGAGCCACCTAATCTGACATTCAGGAAGAAAGACAAGGGTGGGATTAATTTCACCTCAACAGTTGCCAACACACTTCTGGACCTTGATACTGTGAAGGCGATATGTAGTGAATACAGGATTCACAATGCTGATATTACTCTTCGGTATGATGCAACTGCTGATGATCTAATAGATGTCATTGAGGGCAGCAGGATATACATGCCTTGCATCTATGTTGTCAACAAGATTGATCAGATTACACTTGAAGAGTTGGAGATTTTGGATAAACTCCCTCACTATTGTCCAATCAGGTACTTATTTTTCTTGCTGTTGTTGTTTTTCTATTTCTCTTTTTAGGTTTATTAACTATACTGATAAATGTGGACCTTCTTTTCTTTTCTATACTAAGTCCAAGTTTCATTCATTGCTTGATCATACTTATGTTGAATACTTCATAACTTTAAATGGAATTTAGAAGAGCGGCTTATTTAATTCACTTAATTTTCGGAGGTTACAGTGTATACTCTATATTTAACAATTCTGATTTGCATCAATGCTTGGGACAATTATTGTTCTCATATTACGTATTTAATAAGTGAAATATCTAAAAATGGGATAACTAGGTAAAATTTTATTAGCTGTTCAAAGGTACAAGCTTGGTGAGGCAGAATGACTATTTTGGACGTAACTAATGTCATATGCCTTGTAATTGTTGGTCCATTTGGCCTTGAAGTTGGATTATCTAGCACCATTTCTTATGGTAAATAGCTGTTATTATTATTATACCACTCCTATTTATGTTTAATAAGTCAAGTTAAAGTGTTTTCTGATGAAATTGCTTGGGCACATATTTACCACATTTATAAGATCTTAGTTTGTCAAATTTAATCATGTATTTCACTATGATTATTCTACAGTGCTCACCTTGAATGGAACCTTGACGGTTTGCTTGATAAAATTTGGGAGTATCTTAATTTAACTCGTATTTACACCAAGCCCAAAGGGATGAACCCGGACTATGAAGACCCTGTGATTCTGTCATCAAAGAGGAGGACAGTTGAGGATTTCTGCGAGCGAATTCATAAGGACATGCTTAAGCAATTTAAATAGTAAGTGGCCTCTTCCTGATCATTACATTCAAAGCGAGCATGTTGAAGATCTGATTGCACGCTGAGGTAGTAAGAGTATCTATGTTTGGATGGAAATTAGTGTGTCATGATAGGGCTGCCTTCTTGGCGCTAATAGGTTTCATCCTGCTTTTAGTGGGGTTGGAAAGCTTTACCCGATCTACAACCTGTCCTTCCCAATGTTAGCACTTCTAATGTCTTTAGTATACGAGATGTACATACTATTGGAGAACATTTGCGCATCGGTTATACTTTTTAGTTTTCTCATCTGTTTCTCTTGGTTTTGTCCATTTCTTCTGTTTAATCTTGCACATTTTCCAAACCTACTCTTGACCAATTTTGCAGTGCTCTGGTTTGGGGGTCTAGCGCGAAACACAAGCCCCAGAGAGTTGGCAAGGTTTGTGACATCCTTGTTCATGTTAGTTTCCTTTCTATACAAGAATCACTTTCTTGATTAATCTGTACTTTCGAAATGACAGGAGCATGAGCTGGAAGATGAAGATGTTGTCCAGATTATAAAAAAGGTGTGATTGTCGAAATTAAATTGATGGTACGTGTACTGGGTCATATTCATCCTCAGTCCTCGGTCCGTTTAGGGAACCAAATTTTCGCCTCTCCTTAGCTGTCTTAGAGCCCACAACATTGTTTTCTCATGTGTTATTCTATTTCTTATATGGACTTTGGAGTAGTACTTTCTTGGGGACAGCTTGATGTGTAAATTCATTTGGTTTCTGTGGTCAAGCAATTTTGTGGTGATTTCATCTTAAAGCATGTACGTCTGACGTGAGCCTGTATGAACTTTAAATAAAACAAAACAACGCGGTATTTTGATGTCAACTTCACATATATGGTCGATATTTGGTTGTTGCATGTTGTTGAACTGAATGCAATTGTCAGGATAGTGTGAACTATCAAACACAGTTAGTCTGATATCAGTAACTATACGTGTCAACTCTGAACTGTATTTTTTTAAGTGACAATTTCGTGAACGGGTTCATGAATTGTGTTCATGTCAACTCGTTTGATAATTATATTAAAAAATATCAACTTGAACACGACACTTTTAATATATGACTTAATAAGACTAACCTGTTATATGATTATAACCCACATGTTTAATTAGTATATTGAAATTTAAATTTAAGAAGAATAAATGAAATTTAATTACCATATTCACGATGCATATTGCTTCTACTTAAATAAATAAGATAATTGGCACAAATAATTCTTAACTTATTTAGTTGGTGATAATTTGGTCTTTATTTTTTAAATTTTTTAAAAAAATCAAACTTTTTAATTAAGTGTAATTTACACCTTTTCGTTAATAACTGTTAAATTCTTCATACAAAATTACATGTGAACCCTCATATGGCTTTCAAATACTGGGCATATCCGTAAAAACATCCTGTTAGTTGAATTATGGGTTGAAATACATTTGGGGTTTATGAAAATTAAAACAAAAAACAAAAAAAAAAAACAATAGCAATTACGGACCAAAGAAAACCCAGGAACTTAGAATTAGAGAGGGAGAGAAGAAGAGCCGGCAGCGAGGACGGCGCTGTGATGATCTCGCAGCAAACGGCTATGGCTGAGCTGCGGCGATCTTGTAATTGCTGGGGCTGGGCTGTGACGATCTTGTGACGGCTGGGGTGAGGCTGACTCACGATGATCTCACAACGGCTGCCTCAACAAAGCTCGGCTCACACAAAGGAGAGGGGGGATGGACGGGGCTCGGCTCGTGCAAAGGGAGGAAGGCTTGACAGGGCAGGTGGGGAAGAGGCATCATTAAGGCTTAGTTCACGCGGAGGAGGAGAGGGATCGTTGAATCTACACTGGGTTGAAACTTTGGTCTTGTGATTCTAGATCTAATTTATGTAATTGGTCACAGATCATATTTGTTGAGATCATGAGATGGTTCTTGATATTGGCATATGCGCAAACAACTTGTTAAAAGGACAACTTTGAAGAGGTTGAAAGCCATGCCCAACACAATCTAAAGAAATTTGTTTCAAATCCCCGCAGATCATGTCCAACGTTAGCAACTTCTCTAATGCAATTGGATTTTTCTTTCTGAAACTATATGTCGTTGTGAATCTTTTCAATTTTATCTTTTCTTCTTTCTTAGTCTTTTCGTGTGCAGTTTTTGGGGAAATCCGAAATCCCATGGTGCCAACTATCAATTTGAAATCATCCAATCAAGTCTGTATGCAGCTTAAGAAAATCAATCTTTTTTGTTGAACTTTTAACAATTTATTAAATTGGGAAAAAATTGAAACTCACATAATCACATTTAAAATCAGGGCAATTTGGTCATTTCTATGTAAGAGAAGGTCACATGACAAGTCAAATGTGTGTTTCTGTGAAAAATTTAACAGTTGTTAACGAAAAGATGTAAATTATACCTAATTAAAGAGTTTAATGACTGTTTTGCCAAAAAAATTTTTAAAAAAATTTTAACTTAAAACTAAAAATTTAAATCGGTGAAACTGATGCCTAAATTACCTTCCTTGTCTTATTTTAAACTAAAATAAATATCAAATAATCAGGAAAATAATAAATAGTTAAATTACCTTTCTTGTTTCGTATTCACATTCTCTCCCTCTTATCTTTTTTTCTCTCTCTTGAACAAACAATGTATTAATATCGAAAAGTGAAAACAAGACTACCAAGTCCTCAAATAATAGCAATGTCTCATATTCACTTGTTTCTGTTCAGAGTTCAAAGCAATTTACAGGTTATACCAGAATATCATGCTTAGAATGAATCATAATAACGTCAGCAAGTACACACCGAGAGTCCAAGAAACTGAGCAAAGAAAAATCACTACTCAGAGAATCCATTAGAACATTCCAAATCTATCCCTAGCTCATAAAAGACGTTGGAAATTGAGAAGGTAAAATTACAGATAATAGTTAAAAAAGTTTAAAATTTGAAAAGGAAAAAAAAAAAAAAAAAAAAAAAAAAAAACCAATAACATACGACGGGAAAGAAATCTTCCGTTGCTGCGCGTTTGCTTGTATTCATGCTTTCACACAACAGTTGAAGTAGCTGAAAAAGCTCCGTCTCGTCTGTTTAGAGGGGAGAAAAAAGACGGTCAAAATGAGCAAAACACAAACACAAACATGACCATTACCAAATATATATATATATATATATATATATATATATATAAGTTGGGATTATATATAAACATAATATTCAAGGTATAGCAGCTATGAGATGGGACACCTCATAGTTTATTTTATTCAGCAAAAAAAAAAAAAAAAAAAAAAAAAAAAAAAAAAATAAAAATAAACTGTGAGATGCTGAGATGGTAGTTAAATCACCCAATTATAAATAAACAAAATAATAATAAAAAAAAAAGAAACATTTTCCTTTTCATCGTGATCACTGGAAATGTTATTGAGTTATAATCCCAAGAGAATAGAATATATTCAACGGGAAGTGAAAACGGGGCAAACTACCAAATACCAATAAAACGAATACTTATATAAATCTGCAATAAGACTGGACCTTCGTTCCTCATTTATTATTAAAATAGTGTTTCAATTTCCTACCAATATTTATTAATATAGAATAATCGACCGCTTCTTCATATCTACTTTCGCCGTACACACATAATCCATATTATTATTACCCTTTTTTAGTTTTCCTTTCCTTTTTAATAACATTATTGACCCAAATTTTATGGCCTAAAACACTTGGTGCATGCGCACCACTAACAGTTGCGTGCGACCTAGGTATATCTTTGTATCATTCTTAATTGTTATATAATAGTAATTTTTCAATTATTTTATTGCCTTTCTGTAGTCCAAAGAGAATATCCCAAGTTGATTTGGCTTCATACTATTATTTGACACATATCATGTGGCCAAATCACCTTATGCATGTGTCAACCACTTGGTTTAACGTGTAGCTCAGGTAATACATATCTATCAAACAACCCTTTTTGTTTCTAAATAAGGATGCTGATTTTGACACCTTTATGACAGGTGTTTTTTTTTTTTTTTTTTTGGAGAAAACCCAAAAAGGAAAAAGAAAATCCGTGCTACTTGATTAATACCGTTTTGATTGTCATGCTAGCGTAAAACAACTGCAATACATGGTCAGAACTAAAGCTGAATTCCTCTTTTTAAAAAAATAATAAAAACTGAAGTCATGAAAATGAAAAAAGAGAACAAAAGGAATGAAAACATATTTGATCAAATTGCATGGTTGCACCGAAGGCATATTATGGTTTGACCAAGGTAAAAACAGTTTTCCCATGTCGTAGCAGTTAGCACGACAAACAGAAACATCGACAGGTAAACCAGCCAGTAATCTATTACTCTATTCGCCCAAACTAGTTGATTACGGTTCTAGCAAAAGGTATCTAATGCTATTTCGGTTTCTTTATTTTTATTAAAAAAAAATTCTCTCTGCCGAGCTAGATCCACTACCCACTCAGCAAGAATATGATCCAACCAATTTAAGAAATGGTGTCCTCTCGTCACCACCCTACCACATGCATGTCACCATCATAAAAATATTGGTTCATAATACAACCCCCTTATTAATAACAAAAGCTACTACCACCACTTATTTACTTATATATATATATATATATATATAATATTATTTAATCCATTACTCTGTAGATATAATACCAAAAGTAGAGGCACAAAGCATGCAGGACAAGGAATCTTACAGATGGAGAGTGGTGGTTCTCATGGTAATGGGGTTGATGGTCATCACTGTGGGCGGTGTTTGTACTGGTGGTTGTTGGGGCAATGAGCTCTTCCTCATTTCCAAGACTCGCTCTGGAGACGTCCCTCTTGTTTTGCTTCCTCATTTCCCTGATTTTCGTGAAATCCACAGAGTAGTCTGGCACTTGACCTTTCTGGTCCCAGTCCCCGAACTGAGGCACTGATAGCCAGGGAGGGTTCTTCTGAATTGAAATAAAGAATCCTTTTTTTTAGCATTGGTTCAGTAAATCGCAAGTAATCACCATTCTTCCCCACCAAAAAAAAAAAAAAGTTTTTATGGAAAATATAAACTAGTACTACCAAAGCATCAATGCCCGCTTCAGCTTTTAATGAAGCTTTTCAAATTATTTAAGATGATGTAGCCCAGATATCACTTCGACAAACTACAATGTACAGCAAGGACATACAAAGTTAAAAACTCAAGATTGTTAAAAATTTCTTCACGGATTTGAATTTTCAATTCAAGTTGAAATGTGATATTTTTTTAGAGCTTTTAATATAACAGAAAAAATTAAATGTGATATTTTTTGAGAGTTTTTAACTGTAAAAACCTAAAACTGAAAACTCAAATCAACAAAATGAAAGAGACATAGAAAACGAAAAGAGAGAGGCAAGACATACAAAGTTAAAAACTCAAGATTGTAGGACCTGTGAAATGTGCGCTATTTAATTCCTATACAATCAGTTTTTATTTTCTCCGCAAAAAATTCTTTTACAATTACTTGACTAACAAACAGTTGTTTTATTTTCTATTTTTAATAACTTATATCACTAGCTGTTCGGAGCATAAAATTCACTGTCTATACGAAAAACACATTTGAAATTTCCAAGAAAAAAGTAATTTAGGAGCCACTACTATTTGTTTAAACTAGTATCCTGAGATTAGCAAGAGCCGTCAAAAGCCAATAAATAACACCAATATTTAAAAGTTTCCACCTACAACTACAACTTGTCTGAAGTGAGATTCGTAAACAATAGTATAAAAGAAGTTAAGCGCCCGTTTGGGAGGTGTATTTGACCCATGATTTGGGTTTTGATTCAAATTTTTTGAGAGAACTATTAATGAGAATTATTTTAATTCAAATTTTTATGAGAAGAAAACACTATAGTAGAATTATAGTTTGAGTTTTGAGTATATGTACCAAATAACCCCTAAAGAACTCAGGACCGTTCATTTTTTTCTTTTTTTTTTAAAAAGTTTCTATGGATGAATGAACCTTTAGCAAAATGAAAAGGGAAAACCAATTCAGGGCTCCAGGTTCATGAAATTTGCGATTGGTCCAATCTTGAGTTTTACATTTTTCCTCCCAGAGACCTTTTTTTTTTTTTTACAATGATGTTATCCAACTTTGAATGTTATCCATTCTACAGAAAAGTATTCAACGGTCCACAAATTGTTCATTACCAAACTTGTTTAAAGACGAAAAAGGACGAAAAAGGAGACAACTTTGACTGTTTCTCAGCTCTGGAAAAGTTAACTAGCATGATTACTTCCAGACTGCCTCCAACAAGGTTAAACTAAAAAAAAAAAAAAAAGAAAGAGGAATCTGAACTTCAGAGCGAATTGATCAACAGTTTTGAGATAAAAAGATCTAAAACACTCTTGGATTTAAGACAACCACTTAATTATAGGACAGTTCTAAGTAAAACCTATTGGAACTAAGCAAAGAATACATAAGAAAATAAGAAAACCTAAAAAGAAACTCCGTTTATTGTTTGGTTACTCGGAAAATTGAAAGCAGACACAAGCAATAGATGAAGAGAAATGTATAGAAACGGTAACCACAACTCAAATCGAAGTATATAAAATATAAAAAAAAAAAAAAAAAAAAAAAAAAAAACCTACTCGAATACTCCATTAAAACAGTCAAAACTCTCTTTTCCAGTACTTTCGAAAGCCGAAACGATCGGCACCGAACGCGAAAATTCACAAAGACATACACATCAATTTCTCGGCTCAGCTAATTTACACAGTAAAGAGCAACAGAGAAATCACAATCACAGAGAGAGAGAGAGAGAGAGAGAGAGACGAACCTCCTTGCGATCCTCCATGAGAGAAGAATATGCAAGCTACAGAAACTTCTGGTATTGGATTACCGAAGGTGAGAACAAAATTCCAAACCAAAACCAAAATTCGTCAACCAAAACAGATTAGAGAGAGAGAGAGAGAGAGAGAGAGAGAGAGAGAGAGAGAGAGATTTTGCTGTGTGGGCTAAGTAGAGAGAGAGAGAGCAACACTCACGATTGGGATTCTCGTCTGATTATATAAGCAATTTGCATCGACATGCCATTGCCATGACTTTTTAGACTTCAGGGGAAAAAGTGTTTTCATTTGGAAAAAAAAAAAAAAAAAAAAAAAAAAAAAAGAGTTATTACCACTATAGGTCCTTCAATTAGAGGTATTCGGAAACTTTCGTCGTTGAATTTTAAATGTTGACAAATGAGTTCTATTTTTTATAATTTTAGTCCCTAAAACTTAAATAGGTATTGTGAAACTTTCGTCATTGAATTTTTCATCTTGACAAATGACTTAAGAAACCTATTATATATATATATATATATTTCACTCTCTAACCCTTAAATTAACATAAATAATTACATCCCTATTCCCTAATAACTAAAAATTTCTCATAAATAATTATATATCAATTGCAAAATGTTATAGTTCTGAATGTCTTTTTTTTTTTTTTTTTTGGAAAAGCTTTTAGGTGGTTCTTAACAATAGTGAATAAAATTTCCTCAAAAGAAAAAATAGTTAATAAAATATTGTTAAGAATGGTGTTCTAAAAATGTAAGATGTAATGAATGATATTATTATTTATATAATAAAAGAGAAATTTCATTATTTTCGTGCATATATTATTAAATATTATGCGAATATGATTAAAAATTTCATGATTATTTATATAACCTTAAATATTGTATATAAGAGTTATACATAATGTGTTCGTAATGAATTTAATTTAATTGAAATGTATTCGTAATGAATTTAATTGAAGTTTTGAAATCTTTAATTAAAACATTACTAATTCATGTCATTCCTATTAAAAATAGAACAGTGTTATATGCACTGTTAATTTAGAGGGATATTGGATAAGTGTATTACACATAATATGATTATGTAGAACTGAGACACAGCCACGGTTTGTATTTCTGATAATTTTCATTAAGTATAAAAATTCAAATTGAGTCTACTGATAGTCATTTATAAAATGATTTTTAAATACCTTATACAAAATTTTGTGTTAGACACGTAATTACTTTTTTAAATTTTAGAAATCACTCACTAATTTTACTGTAAATAACTCAAACGGTTAAAAAAAATAAAAGTTTAGGAAGTAATATGTCAAAATAAAAAGTCTAGGGACCAAAATGCAAGAATACTCATAATCCATGGACTAATTTGTCAAGTGATTCGTTTTATGGAATTGGTCCCCTTCTTTGTGAGAGAAATCACGAGAAATGCAAATTTTGATTTGTCAGATGACATGCTTTTGCACATCTTTCACTTATCTTTTTTTTTTTTCCTTTTTCCCCCCCACAGGTTTTTCAATATATTTATTTATTTATTTAATAAAGAGAAAGAGAGGTTTTATTCTTGTCTGACTTTTGCGCCGTTTCGATTCCGTGTTTGTACTTTTTTTTTTTTTTTTTTTTTTTCGCTGAGCTGTGATCTTTTTGGGCAACGTACACCTGATACATGAAAGCGCTATTCTACGCTGGCTGGCATTACAACTAACTACGACGTCGTATCAATTACTTAGCTTTGATTTTATTTGAGGGAGAAACAAAGGGAAAAAATGATTAAAAAAGATTATTTTTATAAATATCCTCCGAACTATTTCAAAGTGTCATCAAAATGATTCAAAACACCTTTTAATGTATAAAAAATGATTTAATATACGCCTTAGTCTATTTCCATATGTAATTTTAACAGAATCGATGACGTGGCACACCATTAAGATTAAAAATTACATTTTTAATATAATACTTATTATGAAAAAATATTAGTAAGAAATTAATACCTATTGAATTTCAACCATTAGTTTGAACGAATCTAATTTGAACCCTCCATTTAACTTTATTTAGAAAGAGAAATCTAATACCCAGCCACACCTCCTCCGCTTGCTGGTGACTGTGTAAGCACCGGAATGCCGTCGGAGTACCGGAGACCACCCCCTTCACCCTTTCCACCATCGTAAGCAACAAGAACCTCCCTCAAGTTTCGACGCAATTGTCTTCTTTCTCTCGCGACCGTTGTCCTCTCCACCTCTTGCCACACTCTGTCGTGATCCTCTTCTTTTCTACTAGTTTAAAATTTAATGTTGATTAAGAAAATGTATAAATTTATATATTAAATGTAATCTGATGGTAAATATTTAAAGAGATTAAAAATTAAAGGTATCCTTTTTAAATAACACCAACATATAAGGCATGAAAATGTAAATATCCCAACAAGATAAATACTTAAACATAAGTCTTTTCTAGAAAGTAGAAATGAAAGAAACGTCGTCATAAGAAACGTCAAGGATATCATAGAACAAACATCCCCAACGAGAAGACCATCTAAAGGAGAAAACTCCTCATTACTAATAATTGAAAACATCCAACCGATAGGATACCAATGGATGGGCCCCAAATTTCTATTTAGATTTTTAAGACAATTGATTCCGAATTTATTGTGGTTTTAGTAAATTTCACTACAAACTTTCAATTTTGATAACCAATCCCTGAAGTATAACCTTGTTGTAATGTGCTATGTTTTACTATATTACCAAAATAATATGCTCCGTTTTACTAAATTTGCTTAAGTTTTTTATTATATTTAAGAGATTAAAAATTAAAAAATTTAAAAATTTGTGTTACATTTAAATTGGGATGTTAGTTCCATTAAAAAAAAAAAAATAGGATGTTATAATTTTTCGTCGAATGTGTATTTTCAACACAGGTTTAACAAAATTATCATTAAAATGGGGCATATAATGTGACAATTTTACAAGTTAAGGAGGCAACATGACAAATTAAAAGTTCAAGGGGTAAATTGCTAAAGCTATATAAGTTCAAGGGATAAATGTGAAAAATATCTTCTAATTTATTGGCACTTGAGTCCCTGTTTTGAAATTTTGGACAACAAGAAACTTTGAAAATATTAAAACAAATATTTAAAATTTTTTAAACATTAATCATATCAATATTATAGAAAACCTAAGTTGACTTTAATGAATGCCACTTGATTTTTCTTATAAGTTGATTTAATGAATTTAAACATTAATTAAATTTTGTTACGATAAAAATGGTAATAAAGTTAATTGATTATGATTGTGGAAATATTAAACTTATTTTTACTCCATAAACTTACATTCATTTAATCAATAAATTTTCTAGAATTGACTCTTAAAATTCAATGTGAAATTAATATTGTTCCGCTTGTTTACTATTTAACATTGTCCTTTTTATTTAAGTTGTTTAAATTGATCTATTCTAATAAAATGTCAGTTATGATTAAAGAGGTCAACAAAAAAAATATAATTATTATAAAAGGGTAGTTTTACACTTTTTCCTTTTAATCAATGTAAAAGATAACAAGTTTTTGGGACTTTCATTCAGAAAAATGATAGGCACAAAAAAAAAGGGAGTTTGGGATCCAATTGTCCAAATTTTCATGACAGTGATCATGTGACGAAGGTCAAAAAATTTGGGGATCCCATCTACAAGAAATCTTTTTAGTTTTACAATCACCATCTACGTAACACACTTTTCTTAATCCATACGACTATACGCTCTGAACCATCATATTTTTATTAAATTCAACTAAGTAATCGTAATTTTATTAATTTCTAATGTAGTATCATAGTTTAGAATTGCATCTTACTATGTATTTTACCATACAACTTTTTAGAATTAAACTAATATGCTAACTGGAGTTTTTTCTTTTATTTATTTTGGATAATGTACAGAAAAATATGGACAATTTTGTTGAAACATGAGATACACCCTTGAAAAACTCTAGCATGTTAGTTGGCAAATGTATGAACCTTATGTTTAGAGTAACATGACATTTATAATCACTTGTCATACAACGAGGTGCTTAACACCAGTAGTGTTTTAACGTTTTCACCATTTTTCTCTTGAGAGTATCGTTTTGTTCACCAACTCCAAAATGATCTTGTATCATTTTCATAAGCACAAATAAGAGTACTTATTCAGATAAATGTCACAAACTCAAAATATTATATTTGTCTTTTCTTTTGCCGTGGAAAAAAAAATGCTATTGCATAAAATTCCATACCATGCATTTTAAATCCTAAATATGTCCCTAATAGTATTAAATTAAGGTCTCGTTCATTTCACCAATTTGAGTTTAGAATTCGAATTTTGTTACAGTAAAAAGCTCTCAGAAACAGTCACATCTAACTTTTTTACTTAAAAAACTCTCACATAAAGTTACATCTCAATTTAAATTAAAAATTCAAATCAACGAACTAAACAGACCCTAAAAAATTAACCATCCACATCCAACCACCAGGATATTCAAATAACGAGGATAGTGAGCGTAATTACCTGCACAAGTAAAACAAAATAACTTTACTAAGAACTTGTCGTAATTATTAATTTATGAATAAACAAGCTTATAAAAATATTCCTGTTAAACAAAAAGCGAATGCCGAATTGTCTGAAAATAATTGGCCATGATTTGAGGAGATTGAAATTTTTGGGCGGGAAGTTCAATTATCATATAGCAATATTGACCCAAAAAATAATAAAAAAAAAAAAAAAAAAAAACAACATAACTGGCACCAGGTTGCAAGAAAAAGAAGAGCAATAATTGAAGCCAAAGCCGAGTGAAAAAGGCAGGAAATGATATTGCCTTTCCAAACGTAGTGAGTGAGCTCCGTCTCATGGACAGCTATGTCCAACCTTGACTTATAACCACAGCAATTTTCTCTAAACATATTAGGATAGGACAAAGTCTGAGAGCTCTAATCCTCACTTTTTCTCTCTTGAGTACGGAAAAAAGTTTTTGGCTAGAGCTCCAACGCCATCTCCAGGTGCATCGCCAGGCTTCTAGCCCCAAATTCAGTCTCGATGTTGACTTTCTCTTAATGGTGGTTGTATTAAGATTTTAATTGAGTCTCATATTGTTAAAATATAAACTTAACATGTGAATTTATAATCACTTGAGCACATTCTTTTTATAAACTAATTTTTTAGGATGACTTCTACCTAATAGTTATATCAAATTGGTATCAGAGCAGTACTTTCTTGGGCAAAAAAATGGTTGGAACAAGTGGACATTGGCAACAATTAGAAATTCCGATGTTCTCAGGAAAAGATCTGGATTCTTGGATTGTAAAAGTAGAAGAAAATAATTGATTTTCGGAATGTGAAAAGGTCAGGAATTCATGGAAGGTGAGGCACTCGAGTGGTTTCAATGGAAGGACAGAAGACGACCATTTGCTTGTTGGAGTGTTTTTAAGATCAATATGCAACTTCGTTTCAGAGCAACACATGAGATATTGCTTTTATGAGAAGAATGAGAAGGTTTGGCCACGAGATGTAATGATTTTAGATCTTCACATTTCTGGCGGTGGGCCGACGCAACCAGTTCTGGAATCACAGGAGGACGACAACGATTCGATCAATTTTTCACGATATGGTGCAAAATCATTCAGATATGAGACAATCGGTGACGATTTGGTGGTGAAAATTGAGAACGTTGATACGATCACGATTGGGGGTCAACAAGCCGACAAGATTGGGCTAGATCGGGGAATGTTTGCATGAAACCTAGCGCAATTGAGGCTAGATTCGGAGATCTCAGTGGGACTTGGACCGATATGAACGATTGCAACACGTGATTGCAACATGGAGGGGCTAGATTCTGATCGGATTTGGACCGGGTCAGGTGATTCCTCTGAAATTGAGTGGGATCCTAACTGGTATTTGGACCAACTTACGTGGTTTCCAGAGCTCGCGATGAGGGAAGGCGAGCTGGTCTGGGCGAAATTGCCCCAAATCTCGAAGACCCACGGCAGAAAGGGCGACTTGGAAAGGCCATAGTGGGCCGCCGTGGACGTCGATGTTAGAAGCGTGGTGATATGTTAGGATCCTAGTTGAGTCCCACATTGCTAAAGTATGAGCTTAGCATGTGGGTTTATAACCACTTGGGTACCCTCTCCTTACAAGTTAGCTTTTAGGGATGAGTTCTACCCATAACAAGTTGTGTACGGAGTGGTGCATCTGTTGAGACGGATCTAACACTTTTTTTAGAGGTGAGTTGCTTCTGACTTGGACCGTTGTTTCCAGCATGTTCATTAGCGGGTAGTTGCACTCATTGATTTGCATGGTGGTGAGATTCTCTAAGAGGTTGTGGTTTCTTTCTTTATTAGTGGCTGGAGTGTTCGTTGTAAATGTCTCCTCCATTCTGCCTTTATTCTCTCGTAGTCCTCCACCTCTCATGGGTGTGCTTTCCTTCTGAGATGACTCCACTTAGATTTGGATTCCGTTCCACAGCCGATGGCTTGTTGCCAGTAGATTTTCTTTTGTTTAATTGTAATAAAGCATTGATGTTTCTGCCTATTTGGTGTTTTTTTTTTTTTTTTTACTTTAGTGTTTTTGTTTCGGTAATAATAGAGGAGATGTCCCCAGTCGTGTCTCCCACCCATTTGTAAACAGTGTGGTGTATGATTTATGGTTAGAGTTCCCTCTATGTTGTGGTGGACTGCTCCGTTACATGGGGATTGGTCTTGATCTTCTAGGCTACTCCATCGATTGTTTTGGTGTTGTTTAACGAGCAATGGTCAAGCTCAAAGTTTATATGCTGAGCATGTCTCTTCCGTTTGAGTCTTGGTACTTGTATTCACCCATGTTGTATTGTGATTTTTACTAGTGGACCTATTCATTGATTCAGAGTCAAATTTATTTGTATTTAGGATCATTTGTGTATTGTGTAATTTGTTTCATGCGAAATGAATTTTCCCATTTCAAAAAAAAAGAAAGAAAAACATATTATGGGATGAGTGTTTATGGGAAGAATAATGTTAAGGACATCGATAAAAAAAAAAATGCACGATTTTTAGAATTTTAAATTGTAATCTTTTTATTGAAAAATATAAGCTTTTATTATAAATTAATATGGTAATTTTTTAAACAATTATAAATAAAAAATCACAACTCAAAATTGGAAAAAAAAAAAAATTAGAGTTGATGTACTTAACTTTTTTGTATGGGATAAGATATTAAAAACTTAGCGCTATGATGAGTTTTCTAACAGTTTAAAATTTGTGTTACATCGTAAAGTATTTTTTATACATACTTAATAAAATTCTCAATAATTATTACGTAATGTTATAAAGTAGAACCTGAAAATTCTTATAATAATTATCATAAAATTTAATATTCTTATAATATTTTAAAAATTGCTACAGATCAATTTAATTTTCATAAACATGTGACCATACAATAATTTTAGAAAATCAAATCAACCTTAGGATGGAAACACTCCCTATTCCATCGAAAAAACTTACCATATCACAGATTTGGAATAACTCTCACGTAAATCTAATAGTTCAAATAGAAAAATAAATAATAGGGAAATAGTAGAAAATAGGCCAATATGAAAAGCTTAAGAAAGTAAATAGGCTAATTTTTAGTCATAGAAATTAATAGGCCATAACTTGTCAAGTTATGGTTCATAACCAGATAAGTTATGGACAAACTTGTCAAGTTATGGTTTATAACCGGACAAGTTATGGACAATTATGAATAATAACTTGTCAAGTTATGGTTCATAACCAGACAAGTTATGGACGAAAATAATAATTTGACCTATTTATTAACTTATGTAAACTATTGGCCTATTAATTTTAATTCATCTCAAATTTTGGCCTATTTTCCTCTTTCTCCCTAAATAATAATCACACAATTGAGCAGTTTATTAAGGCCAATTTACTAATATTAAACAGAGAACCATAAATATAAGTCAAGACTCAAGATGATAAAAATATTATTTATACCACACTACTAAAAAATAAACAATTGTAATTCAATTAATAAAAAAATAAAAGATTATGATATCACCCAATTAGAATGCCATAAATAATAATCTTGCATAAAATAATGAGAAATCATGTACTTTTATCTATTAAAAAATACATATCACAACACATTAGTTTAATTAGCTTATTATTTATAATTATTATAAATAATAAAAACTAAGGTCTCGTTTACTTCACCGATTTGAGTTTTCAATTTTATATTTTTACAATAAAAAATTCTCAGAAAATATCACATCTAACTTTTCTTGCTACAGTGAAAAGCTCTAAAAAAATATCACATCTCAATTTAAATTAAAAACTCGAATCCGCAAAGTGAATGAGATCTTAACTGAGGCAGATTATGAGTGCGAACCCCTAAACCCGAACCTTAAAAGGATCGGGTTTATCGTATGTTATTAGGGTCGGGGACATACGGGTAATCGGGTTGGAGGGTAAGCCCCTAATTGGGCCCAAGCCCAAATTGAGAAACAAAATTCGTAAAGGGAGTTAACGGTGAAGACAGAAAAATTTTTCTTCTGACTCTGCAGATAGGGATTTGGTTCGGGAGCTTTTCCTCTTCACTCCACTCCCGATCTTCCGCCCAAATAAAATTCAAAGCCTGCCGAATCTATCAATTCTACTTTTTCCTAAATTCTTTTCTTAGATCAGAACGAGGAAATGGTTCACAGGTCGGTTCTGTGTTTTTGTTGTGCTTTTGATTTGAGTTACATAAAGAAATTTATTTTGATTTGATTTAATTTTTAATTTTAATTTTTGGGTCCCTTATGATTAATTTATCGAACAGGTATGGAGTTTGCTGATTCGGAGAAACTAAAGTATCATGTTGCAGTGCGTTGAGGGAATTAAGCATGTTTTTGTTTCCCTTTTGCGGTGCTGCGATCTTGACTTGTATAGTCAATCCAGAGGCCTAGACGATCCTGAGATACTAGCTAGGGAAACTGTGTGTAAGCTTTTTTTTTTTTTTCTTAATTTTAAGTTTTCGATCGTAATAAATTAAAACCCATATTTTATTTTCATGCAGAAATTCCTCGGATATCTTTTTTTTTTTTTTTTTTAAGAACAATTAGAACTAGAATTTTGGGAACTTACTTAGAATTCTTATGCCTTTTCGGCTGTCATTGAACTCGATCGTGCAAGCTTCTGATTTTTCATTCTAGTTTCATAATAAATCAAAAACCCACTTTCCATTTTCGTGCAGAAATTCCTCAGAGGTCAGTGTTGTTGTTGTTTTTTTTCATTTATTTATTTTAATAGAATTGCTTTGCCTTTTGGGGTGTTTTTGAATTCAATGGAGTTAAGTGAGCTTCTGATTTTTCATTAGTTCATAATAAATAAAAACCTAATTTTCATTTTCGTGCAGAAATTCCTCAGAGATCAATTTTTTAAGGGACAATTAGGATTTAGGACTAGAAAATCATTAACATAATTTAGAATTTGCTTTGCCTTTTAGGCTGGTATTGACTCAAATAGAGTTAAATAAGTTACTTCTATTGAAATTTTATTTTCCATAGAGCTACAAAACTGATCTAATGAAAATCTGTGTTTGTACACATGGATGCAGTCAGCGTAAGTGAAATTGAGGCTCTTTATGAACTTTTTAAGAAGATCAGCAGTGCCGTGATTGATGACGGGTTGATTAACAAGGTTTGTTGATCTGTAATAATACTTTTATTATCTATCTCGGTTCGGAATATTTCTTTCTTTTTTCCCCCCTCATGAGAAAGTGATTGGCGGTACCCTTGCTCCCACCTAGTGCCACCTTTGCATAATTTACTGGGAACACAGTTGGGATGGAAAGGGGATCAGTACACACAATTGTCAACAACCCTCGGAGGGTCATGCATGTCAAACACACGACCTCATTATTTCAAAGGACAACACGTGGACACAAAAAATGGAACCTCTGATGGATTGGAGAGAAAGCTATGGTGCAGTTGTCCATTGCCGCTATTTTATATTTTCTTGGGATATTCCTTAATCATAAACTTTGTTTCTTTAACACCTGTTGTAGGAGGAGTTTCAACTGGCTTTATTCAAGACAAATAAGAAAGAGAGCTTGTTTGCTGATCGGGTACTTTTCTTCTGTTTTTTCTTTTTTCATTTTAAATTTCAAACATGATGTTACCTATGTTGTTTGGCAGTCTATGGTCGTATCATATCTGGGTACTCCAGTCAGCTATCTATATTCTATCAGTTAAAAGGGCCTCATATAAGCTGCTATCTATAACTTAGCCTCTTGACAATTTCAGGTATTTGACTTGTTTGATATAAAGCACAATGGAATACTCGGTTTCGAAGAGTTTGCACGTGCCCTATCCGTCTTCCACCCAAATGCCCCAATTGACGATAAGATTGAATGTATAGTTCTTGTTAAATGAATAGGAATATGTGAGATAGTTTTTTTCACATACTTTAGTATTATGTGTTTCCTTATGTTTCACATTTTCTTCATTTATGAACCGTTGTTGCAGTCTCTTTCCAGCTGTACGATCTCAAGCAGCAAGGTTTTATTGAGAGGCAGGAGGTAACATTTCAGGTTCACCGTTTTGTAGTTTTTATTTCTGTTTTGTTTTTAATTTTTTGGACTTTGAAATATGTGAATGTTTCTCAAATATGTACTCAGGTGAAGCAAATGGTAGTGGCTACTCTTGCAGAATCTGGAATGAATCTTTCGGATGATGTCATTGAAAGTATAATTGACAAGGTGCTCCTTCCATTTCTGAGTTTAATAAGGATGTGTTCTTCCCTTGCTTGTATGGAGAATATTTAAAATCCCTTGCAGAAGATTGACATTGTATGCATGTGCTCTTAGACTTTTGAGGAAGCTGACACAAAGCATGATGGGAGGATTGACAAGGAAGAATGGAGAAGTCTTGTTTTGCGACACCCGTCTCTCCTGAAAAACATGACGCTTCAATACCTCAAGTAAGCTCCGATTTCGAATTATAAGTCTCTCAAATATTTGATATTCATAAACTCACAAATGTCACTTTATTTTTATGAAATGTTGTTTTTCAATTTTCTTCTTGCTTACACTTGCTTAACTCAGGATCAACTTTCATGTGAACCTAGTTTATGGAAGTTTGATCCAACTTTTGTAGAATTTCTATATTTCTCTTTATTTCTTGGCTTTGATGTTTTTGCATAGTAACTAGAAACACGGGAATGATTCAACAAGTGTGCTTTTTATGATCATATTTTTGGAAACATGGTAGCCTGTACCTTAATATGTTAAAGCTTTGATCATAGTACTTTTTTATTTTTTCCTCTTTCCTTAACAGAGACATCACCACAACTTTCCCAAGCTTTGTCTTTCACTCACAAGTGGATGATACTTGAAGTCAAGGGAAAATTACATTTTGCAAGTTTTCAGACGATATTGGTCTCTGATTATGTAAAGAAGGGTCAAGAAAATTTTCTCATTATTTATTTATTTATTTTTGTTTTGTTCTGTTGAGATTTTTGGCCTTGCGTGATTTTGTTCAATGACTGAACTCTCTAGTACATTCTCCCTTTTAGGTTGTAAGTTGAAGGCATTCTGGTCTGTTTTATGTTCTCTTATTAGTCTACTTCAATAATATTTTGATTATTTTGAAAATCTGTTTTCAATTTAGAGCCAAATTTAACTGATTATTAACCCGAATCCATAAGGCTCCTACGTCCCAAAAAAAAAAAAAAAAAAAAGGGCTAGAAGTTTTAAAGTTAACGTGCAGCGATGCAGAAATGTGGTCTTGGCGTCTAGCTTGCAACGTGGGGAAGTCTGTTTGGTAGAGTTGGAAAGGAATAGGATATAAATTGGAATAGGATTTTGGAGTAGAGAAAAGAAGTTACAAATTATAGTTTATCGTTTTTTAATTCCCTAACTTTGAAAAGGAAAATAAGGAGAAAATATTTGATAAAACAAATAGTGCACTAATATCTATTTTGATCTTAATCAAACATCATCTTATTTTGAAGAAGGTTATTTTGCATAGATACTTTCTCAACTTTACGAGTTTGGTGAATTGGTCTTTTAACTTTCTTTCTTGACAATTTATCCCTTAAACTTTGAAATTTATTATAATGTTGGTCAAATTAAAAATGAAGTTAAAAATTTAGACTGTATTTTTCACGTGAGTATTTAATGAGGGTAATTAATATTTTTTTTCAAGTGAATTGATTCTCATATGCGCATTAAAAGTGAAAATGTTTGAAATTGGGAGTTAACCGTTTTGGGGTACAAATTGGGGTTCCCACAATTTCAAAAAATTTTCATTCATGACATGTACGAAGGGTTCAATTCAATGCAAAAAGACTAAAATTATCTTTATTAAACACTCACGTAAAAGATACCGTCTAAATTTTTAATCTCGTATTCAATTTAACCAATAATGTAATAAATTTTAAAGTTTAAGGGATGAATTGTCAAGAAAGAAAGTTAAAAGACTAATTTATGAAATTCATAAAGTTGAAAGAGGTCTACATGCAAAAAAGCCTTTGAAAAAATGGATAAAAGATAATTAGGCATTTTTCTCTCTCTCAAAAAGCAGCCTTTATATTTTCCTCACATTGATATTGTGTTTTTTTTTTATCTCGTTCATTTTACTGATTTGAGTTTTTAGTTTTAGGTTATTACAGTAAAAAATTCTCATAAAATGTCACATTTAACTTTTTTTGTTACAGTGAAAAGTTCTCAGAAAATGTTGCATCTCAGTTCAAATTGAAAACTCGAATTTGCGAAGTGAACAAGGCCCTAATCTCTCTATTTTTTTTTCGCTAGTCAATATGGGAATTGCGGTGTCCCCAGACGTTCGTCCTCAATGGTCATTGAATAAAGAGAAAATTATTGAACTAACTCTTAGAGTGAATAAGTATGAATTTTTGCCTTTTACTTTTGATTAATATCCTTTTGACTAATGTGGTTATTTGACTAAAAAAGATATTAATCAAGATTAAAGGGTAAAAATTCAGATGTATTTATTTTCTTTCCTCTTTGATAAATCTACCAAGACCACATCCTTCATAGTGGTCGATTTATTTTCGAAATTTAATTTTTGTACAAAAACAACCAAGTATTTAGACCACATACATCAAAAGTTTTCTATAATTTCAATTTGGTACTTTGTGTTTTGGTAACATTCTGTTAGTACTAATTGATAGTTTTAAATTAGTACCTCTATGTTTTAAAAAATCTTTTTTTTGGTACCTTAAAGCCTTTTTTGGAGACATAAAATTAAATCTTTTTTTGGTACCTTAAAGCCTTTTTTGGAGACATAAAATGTTGAATTTGCCTCTAGCAATAATTTCTTATTTGTTTGCCCTAGTCGAGTCATTACATTATTGTTTGTGTTAAATGTGTGGTTTGCAGACTCTCTTTATATTTTCCTCTCATTGATATTGTGTTTTTTTTATTATCTCTCTCTCTCTCTCTCTTGAGTTTTTAGTTTTCTCTTATTCTCTCTCTCTCTTCTCTCTAAAATGTCACATTTAACTTTTTTCTTCTCTCTCTCTCTTCTCTCTCTCTTGCATCTCTCTCTCTCTCTCTCTCTCTCTCTCTCTCTCTTAAAGTCTCTAACAAGGCCCATAATCTCTTTATTTTTTTTTTCTAGTCAATATGGGAATTGCGGTGTCCCCGGTTACGCCAGTCCTCAATGGTCATTGAATAAAGAAAAATATTGAACTAACTCTTAGAGTGAATAAGTATGAATTTTTTGCCTTTTACTTTTGATTAATATCCTTTTGACTAATGTGGTTATTTGACTAAAAAGATATTAATCAAGATTAAAGGGTAAAATTCGTTTATTATTTTTTTTTCTCTTTGATAAATCTACCAAGACCACATCCTTCATAGTGGTCTCTTATTTTCTCTTTAATTTTTGTACAAAAACAACCAAGTATTTAGACCACTACATCTCTCTTTTCTATAATTTCAATTTGGTCTCTTGTGTTTTGGTAACTCTCTCTCTCTCTCTTGATAGTTTTCTCTCTCTCTCTCTCTTTTTCTCTCTCTTTCTCCTCTCTTTTGGAGACATAAAATTAAATCTTTTTTTTTGGTCTCTCTCCTTTTTCTCATAAAATCTTGAATTTCCTCTCTAATTTCTTATTTCTCCCTCTCTCTTCTCTCTCTCTCTCTCTCTCTCTCTCTCTCTCTCTCTCTCTCTCTCTCTCTCTCTCTCTCTCTCTCTCTCTCTCTCTCTAAAAGTCTCTACAATTTTTTCATAACTCTTTGAGTGTGTCTTCTCTGAGGGCCGGAACTCGGAGGCAACTGTCAAGCTGGCCTTTGAATTCCCGGCCCAAGATGAAAGAATGAGTGTAACCGATCAAGGCCAAAAGTGTTAGGAATAATGTCCTTAAAATATGAGATGCAATAAAGATGTTTATTATTTAATTAATAAAATAGTTTATTCACTATTTATGTGCATGTATTATTAAATACTTTATGAATATCATTAAAAATTATGTGATTATTTATGTGGTTTTAAATATTGTATATAAGTGTTATATATGAGAGGTAATATTTAAGGATAATAATCAAAATGATGTTGTAATGAATTTAATTAAAGTTATAGAATCTTTAATTAAAACATTACTAAGACATGTCATTCCCATTAAGAATAGAATGGTGTTATCCGCACCATTAATATGAAGGGATATTGAATGAGTGTACTATGCATAATGAGATTATGTAGAATTAAGACACAAACATAATTTAATTTTTTGATAATTTTCGTTAAATATAAAAAATCAAATTTGAGTATACCGATGGTCATATATAGAATAATCTTAATCCTGAGTTATAAGTATACTCCTATTTATAGATTCGTGTTTTTTTATTTACTCCGTACAGATTTTGAGATTCTAAAATCATATTCCTTGTATCTTAGAAACATGATAAAATGGATAGTCGAAAATGCTAATATACGAGATGAAATATATTCCTTCTTCTTTGAAGAAGAGAAAAATAATTCATTTGAGGGTTGATTCGGTACTTGAATAAGAAATGAGTTCGTATTCATGAATTTGTTTTATGAATATACTATTCATTAGATAATTAATGGTACTCAATGATAAATATGTAATTAGAGAAGTTAACGGATTTTACCTAGCTCTTATTATGAATTATTTATAGAGGATTGATCTATATGTAGTGACTATATTGAATGAACACTTCAACTTCTTAAAAGTAAATTACGTCTATAATTTTGAGAGTGCAATTTTAAGTTTTTCAGTAAAGTAACTTTTGGAATTAATATAATTAATTCATTAATTAAATAGTTCAATAATTATTAGTTTTATTAGAGTTCAGAATTATAGGTCCATGAGTCTATGCGTTATCCTTGTAATATTTGCAAGAAAATATAAATTATCGAGATTTAATTTACTTAAAATAAATAATGTGATTATTTAATTAAATTAATTTTGAAGCATACTGTGGTGAGATCACATGAGTTCACACGCCCAAGTACAAGAATGTGCATAGGGCATGTGACACAGGTAAAATCCCATTGAGATTTAATTGCTTGCTCTTCAAGATATCTGGTTTACTTGTTTAACAAGTTTTTCAATCAAATTCAAAATAAAAGTGAAATATGACTTTATTTAGATTTGAATTTAAGCTAAAATTGAAAATTAAATAAAGAATGAATTTTCTCTCTCTCATGCTGCAGATTTGCGGGTCTCCCTGTGGTTTAGCTGACCAGGTAGTAAAAAGGAAAGAAAAATTTGTTTCTAAAATTAAATGGGAAACTGTATTTTAATGAGATTAAAATATAGTAATAACTATTTTTTTATTGCTTTGTCTTCAAGTTAAAGCAAATGAGTTCTCCTAGTGTTCTATAAATAAGAGACATTAGAAATTTGGGAGAGAGAATTTTTTGCTCTAAAAATTCATAGGTGGCTGAATTTTAAGAGAGAAAAAAGAGAAGAAAAATTCTACCAACTCTTAATTTCTTCACACACATGCGTTGATAGTGAATGAATATAAATTATCGAGTGATCAAATCGATAGTTCTATATTAGAATCCACACTCTAGGTCTTACAGATTTCAAGAACTAGACGAGGAATATTCAGGTTTTCTGAGAAAGCTTGGAGCTTGGATTGTTTGTGGTCAAAGACCTCAAGTTATCCGCTTAATTGTTCGCTAGGTATCTATCTTTATAAATTAATATAATTAATTTATTATTACATAAATTAATATAACCTATAGAGTATTCAAACGTTTTATAAAATTGTTTGTTATATACGATCTACACTACCACACTTTCGCACTAAAAAATGTTTCGAAAACCAACATAAAGGGTAATCTCAGCTTCGTGGAGGGAGGAGGAGGAGACCGGTGAGGCAAAAACGTGAGTGATGATTATGTGTGGATAAGCAATCGTGGGAGATGGGTTGAAGGTGAGACATGACATTGCGGCATGCGTGTGGTGGTGAAAAAGACTGAATTATGGGCTTTGCTTTCCTAGGAAGTGGCAAATCTTTGGATGTGAGTGTGGTAGAGATGTTGTTTACGGGTGGAGGAGTGTAAGTTTCATGCGCCAGCATGGAAGAGGTTACTTTACAGTTTAGGCGAAGTTCATTTTTGGTCTTTCCGGCCACCTCAACTATGTGGGTGGGCTTGATATTGATGTCTCTAGCTAGGTTGCCACGTTCTCATTTTGTTTTGTGGTATTTTAAAATAAAAGCGTTATTTTCACCTAGCACACTTTTAGTTTCGATGTTTTTGTTTCGTTTAGAGTCATTACTAATTTAGGCCGTTTCCTTACACTCTGAGTTTATTTTTGTCTCACCTAGATTTGTGTCTTGGCGGTTTGTTAGTCTTGTTTGACTTTTTATCTATGCTGAGTATGTGGTGGTCTTCACGCTATACAGTTATGGCTCTCAATCGATGGAGGTAGAATTGCAAGTTCATTAGGCATGGCCCAAGGCCCATTATTGTTGGCCTCCGGCTCGGGCTAGGCTAAGGTTTCGAATCCCGAAAGTTGGCCGTCCCGAACTCCTTTTTTTAAAAAGATTCTAGAAAATTCCTTATAAATTCTAGGTCGGTTGGGCCCAATCCTAAGCTTGTCGAACTTTTAAGATTGGTTAGCCCGAAATTTCTATTTGGGCTATCAGGCCGGATCGAGTGGCCTAAACTTTTACCTATAATCGGAGACTTCCATAAACTGTGGAGCTATTTAAAAAAAAAAAAAAAAAGGTGCGAGCTCGATTATATGTGTGTTGAGGAACTTTCTCGTTACTGGGTCTCTGCGTATGTCTTCCTTTATAAGTGTTGGAATCGGTTTCAATTAAGGGTTATATCTTACCTATTGTAGAGTAATTTGCATTACCGAAATTGTTGGTTTTTTTGTTTTCCTAATATTGTGGTGAAGAATTTGATGGGAGTTCTTAATAAATTATTTTCAAGTCATTTGAAAATATTTGTTTTTTAAGTAAAAAATCATAATCAGAAGATAATATCATTGCTTTTTAGAGTTACTAAAATAAATTCAGAATAATTAAAATTAGATTTTAAACAAACATGAAGCACCTTACGATAATAATAATTATTTTTATAGATCCTACCCGTGCGGAGCACGTGGTACACATCTCTGTCTATCTATATATATCTACCTATCTAGACCGCAAAAACGACTTCGATTCTGATATTGGGTGCCGTCTACAGTTGCCGCATAGAAAAAGCCCAATCCCAATCCCAAACCCTAACCCTAACCCTCGATTTCGAGACCTCTGTCTGATTCACTCCGTACCAATGGCGAGGAAGCGCAAGCTGGTGTCCAGCTCCTCCAACGAGCCTGCCAAGAAGCAGCAGCAGCAACAACAAAAGGTCGTTGAGGAAGTAGTCGAGGAACAGGTAGAACACAAAGAAGTCGAAGAAGAGGAAGAACGCAAGGAAGTCAAAGAAGCGGAAGAACACAAGGAAGTCCAGGAAGAAGAAGAAGAGTACGAAGAAGTTGAAGAAGAAGAAGAAGACGAAGAAGAAGAAGAAGAAGATGACGATGATGAAGAGAAAGGGGACGAAGAAGGGACCGGCGAAGAAGCAAAGACTGCCAATGACCTTAATCAGACGGCCGATGATGACGAAGAACCGATCGAGAAGCTTCTGGAACCATTCGGAAAGGAACAGCTTGCCTATATCCTTCGCGAAGCGGCGGAGAAGCACCGCGACGTGGCGCACCGGATCAAGGAGATCGCCGAAGAGGACCCGGCCCACCGGAAGATCTTCGTCTACGGACTGGGATGGGACACGACCGCCGAGACCTTGACGAGCGTCTTCAAGGAGTACGGAGATATAGAGGATTGCAAGGCCGTCTGTGACAAGGTCTCGGGGAAATCCAAAGGCTACGGCTTTATCCTCTTCAAGACTCGTTCCGGTGCTCGCAAAGCCCTAAAAGAGCCACAGAAGAAGATCGGAAATCGGATGACGTCTTCCCAGCTGGCGTCGGTGGGCGTGGTCCCCGCTGCGGCTTCTGTGCAGCCGCAAGGGCCGTCGTCGGAGTACACGCTGAGGAAGATTTACGTGAGCAATGTCGGAGCGGAGCTTGATCCGCAGAAACTAACTGTTTTCTTTGCCAAGTACGGAGAGATTGAGGAAGGGCCGTTAGGGCTCGATAAGGTCACCGGGAAGCCGAAAGGGTTCTGTTTGTTCGTTTACAAGACGGTGGACGGCGCGAGGAAGGCTCTAGCTGAGCCCCACAAGAATTTCGAGGGCAACATTTTGCATTGCCAGAAGGCAATTGACGGCCCGAAGCCGGGAAAATCCCATCATAATCAGCACCATCACCACAATCAGAGGAACAAGAATCCAGGGTTCGGTGGGGCCCAGCCCGGGCCAGCGGTGCCGGGGCATTTGATGGCGCCAGCAGGGCCTGGAGGGTTTACCCAGGGAGCTTCGGCGGCTCAGGCTTTGAACCCTGCACTCGGGCAAGCGATAACGGCCTTGCTTGCATCGCAGGGTTCCGGTATGGGGCTGACTAACTTGTTGGGAACGTTGGGGTCTGCTGCTGGTGTGGCGGCTCCGGGTGTGGCTGGACCCGGGCAAGTTATTCAGCCTGCTTATGGAAATCAGGCCAGTATGTATGGGAATCAAGGAGGAATGCAGGGCGGGTATCCAAATCAGCAGATGGGACAGGGCGGGACTGGAAGAGGGCAAGGTGGTGTTGGGCAGTATGGTGGTGCTCCAGCATATATGGGACACTAGGTTCGCCCAGGTATGATAGATAAAAACTTTGTACTAGGTGATTTTTGTTGGACATATTAGGGTTTAAACTTAAGTTTTAGGAAAAGAACAACCTAATGGAGTTATCAAGGTGATACCTTCGCATTTCATCATAGCAAAATTTATTAAGAGGCCGTTAAGCTCATGGGTTCATGTGGTTTGAACCGTGAGTGGATTCCAAACAAGTGTTTGGATGCACAAGTCTTGGCCCTAGTTTGAACCATGAAGTGATATTCTAAACCAGCCGTACCAGAAAAGTTAAAAATTTAATTCCCCCATTTGTTCTTGTGGTTTGAACCCATGTTCCTAACCACTCCTTTTAGACTCACGGTTTAAACTGCAACATTTTGACGATCCGAAATAAAATGATTGTCCTTCATTTATCAAGGACAAAGATATTGTCTGGGTAAAATTGTTTAACAACATTATCCCTTTAAACTTGTCTTGATATTTGAGTTCTATTATCTGTACAGGTATTTGAATGTGTGATAGATTGGTAGTGAAACAAAGATTATAAACGGAGTGTAACTAGTGACTTAAATATGACCATTGAGGTTTAGATAATTTAGATTCGAGTTCCATTGATATACCATATTGCATACATCCCTGATTGGAGAGTAATGCATCCGCATTGCGACTTTGGCTTGAAAAATGGATACTTAAATGTAGCATTGGCTTCTTGCAACCTTAATACAGGCATAATTTTCACTTAAAAGATGTAAATCTTGATTAGCATTAAGAAGAAATGCTTTAGTAATAAATTGGCTTTGTATTCATGCACGTCTACAGAGAACTAGTGAAAACACAAGTTGAAAAAAAAAAAAAAAAAAAAAAAAGTGCACGAGTTAGACAAAGAGACTTTATTACTATGCTAGTGTCTGTCTCCGTGGTGGGGATCATCTTGTTTTAAGTTGCGAAGAAAATCATCTTAAGGGCCTGTGCCCAAATGTCGTGCATGCTATGGTTTTGACTTTAGGAAACTATATTGGATGTGAGTTTCAATCATTGATTAAGCCTTTTGGAAGTGTTCAATGACTCCTTTTGATCATTTTGATGTATGGTTGAAGTGTATTCCCTTTTATTAGGATTTTCTTTTCCAAATTTTAATTTCTTTTTTTGCTGCACATGGTGTTGATCATTTTAGTGGGTTTTGATCTCTGCCTATGCAAGCAGGTCTGACAATCTCCTATCCAAATCTTTGGAAGGACTTAATGTTTCTCTTTTGGTTTGTACCTTTTTCTAGAGCAAACTGTTGCTGCCTGTGGTTGTGGCTTGTAGAAATATACTTTGTTTTGTAATGGTTATATCTTATAACTGATTGTTCTCAACTATTATATTTGTATTCATTAAAATAAACATAGTTGTAAAGCCCATTCTATCGTTGTCAGACTTTTACGCATTTCTGTGTGAAAGAATCATGCATTGTCTTTAAGTTCTTGTAGCAAATTTTTTAAGTTTTTTTGGTTCTTTGGAAATTTTGTTCCACCTAGCTCCTTACTGAGTTAAAAAGGCCGGTTCTCTTTAGAGATTTAAATTTATTATTATTTTGTGTAATCTACCATTTTTGTTTAACTTATCATTATTGCATTAATCCTGAGAGTTTCTAAAATATTTTAAGGGATTACCGGTTCTGAAATCGTTTTCCTTTTCAAATTGCCTTTTCACGCTTTCTTATTCAATGTGCAGATCCCACATAGGTGCATCAGTCTTTTTGTACTGGTTTGCTGATTCTTCTGAAGTTTAAGGAGCTGATGGTTATTGCAAAGAGCAGAATCTTAAAACATTTTATCAAATTTATATTTTATCATCCGTATTTCTTAGCCTTTTTATTTTTCTCCTTTGAAATATTGTAGTTTTCTCTTGTTTAAAAGCTAAACCATTTCAGTACTTGGAACTTCTAAGCATATATTTGTGTACCCCAAGAAGTCAATGAGCTTGAACAAAAATGCTTTTTGAAAATTCCAATGCTATGGCATGGATTATATAATATTTTGTATAATTTTTCTTCCCCTGCTATGATTATTTGCTCAAGTTTATAATTTTTTTTAAACTCTTTTTGGTTTTGATTATTCAACCAACTGATTCAGTTGGTTTAAGTAGCATTGTGGATCCTTGAATTTAATTTGTCTTCTTTTGACAATTTTCTGCCTTGAGTGTTCTATTTAAATTTTGGAGCGATTCTATTAACTTTGTTCAGCACTGTTGGAATTTCACAATTTATTTTTTTGGGGGAAGAATTTTCACAAGTTAATGTCTGTTATGACTTGTGGTCTTCCCTGATTACTTGTGACCTTAGTTTAGTTATTGGAAAGCGCTTGTAGGATAATTCTTTAATGAAGATTGAGTGGCTATAATTGTTGTTCTGTATCTCCCCAAAAAACTATGCCCCCGTTTGTTTCGTTGGTTTAGTTCAGTTCAACTCAGTTGGAATGGTGAGCACAGTTGAGCTGGTGTTTGGTAAGCATGCATTTTGAATTATATTCCTCGTTTGAATTGAGTTGAACGGTCTAACTTAGAGTTTAACTCCCTCTCAAGTTCAACCGTTTAAACCATTTTTGAACAGTAAAAAAGAGCCCACTCTCTCTCTTTTCACACTTACTAAACACAAATTTGAATTTTATTCTCAATTCAAATTAAAACTTTAATTATACATCCAAACATCAATTCAAACTACAATTTAAACCACACAGTTTGAATTTTTCCGTTCAAATAAAAAAAATTCAAATTAGCGAACCAAGCAGGGCTTTTATATTTCTGTCACGGTGGAGGGAAACGGTTCTTGTCATTTTATGGTTATGTCATATGTGAATGCCTTTCATTTAGCTTCTATTTATTATCATTGAAAAAAAAAAAAAAAAAAACCGGGTGAACATCCTATTTTGCAAAAATTTTCTGGAAGCTATTCCCTTGGCAGTGGCTCCATTTCTCTGGTTAAAGATATGCTGAGCAAAGATAGAAAAACTGTTATACATATGATATATGCAACAAAAGTTATTTTCAATTTCCAAACGTAAAAATCACTGTAACTTTTGTGTTTTACTTGTATTGATACTTAGAGAACACCATGTTTGTTCGTTCTTTATCTTCTCAGTAGTTTGTACCTTGTAGTAGAAGGTTGAGGTCAGAAGGGAGAATTAGTTATGTAAGTCCCCTATGCTGTTTTTATGTTGGCGCAGAGCTTGCACATTTTATAGTTGTGGGATTTGATGGTATGTCGTAGAAGTATTTTAAATGCATCAAAATGATAAGCACTAAGAACAACTGAGAACGCGGTGTTCTTGAGAAATTTCATTGTAATGATAATGAATCTTCTTTCAATCACAAAAAAGAAAAAAGAGATTATTGTGGCCTGCAATCAATGTTTGTGCTGGTTAATTTTGTCGACTTATTTGCTGCTGCTCGTCCTCAGAAACAGCTGATGAAAGTTTATTTCGTGGTACGCTATGAGGTAATATATTGAACTATATACTCTGCTGATTTCTTGTTTCTAATCAGAAATGTGAGAGCAACTTTCAAATATTGGTTGAATTCAGTTATAGAAAGCCTATCTGCAATATTAAATACTGATTTACTGATTCCACTCTTTCTTATTTTAGATGTGATTGATATTGTTTCCATTATAATCGTAGAATACAATACGAGATATGCAAATTTGTAAATAGAATGGACTTAGCCACTTAAATGCTTTTCACCTCCTCCTGTTCGGAACTGTTTATATTGTTTATTCTTTTCATTCTTTTGGGGAAGATATGCAAGTTTGGGGGAGGGGATATCTTTAGTACTTTACAGCAACATTTTTTTCATGACGCAAAGTTCTGGTTTGCTCCTCTCCGTTTTATTGTTGTGTTGTTTTATTTATTCTTATAATAGATAAATATTATCTATGACATGAATTTAACTCATAGGCTTTGTTTGTAGCACTATTTTTCCTTTTCCTAATCCCTTGTAAGATGCCTTGATTTGCATTTGTAACATGTCTTTTTTGGATAGACTGTTATGAGAAAATGTTACGTGTGAACGACTTCTATTTTTACAAAACTACTTGAGCTGTGAACGTTATAATTTGATAATTGATACCATATATATGTATATAACTGTATGTGACTGTCACTCTTTACTAACTTGCAAAGATGAGAGCGTTTTAAAAAGCTGAATACAACTCTTTTTTTGTTTCCTTACTGTAATGTTGGAATACAAATTTATTGGACTAGTGAAAGCAATGATGCCATATGAGATCTCGCTTCTCATTGAATAGGATTTGTGAAATTTTCTTATGTGGCCACTGACGAGTAAGGATCTAACCAAGGTAACTTGTAGTTTGTACGTTTGTGACTGACAACTTCGAATCTTCCAATCAGCATTCCCAGCGGGGCTGGGTTGGTGAAGGCCTTCTGTGGTCTGGACGTGGTTGTTGCCCGTGAGTTGAGTGGTTGGTTTTTAGTTATGTGGTGCAAGGAAGTGGCCCCTTACACTGTTGAAAGTGGGGTGGCGCAAGCTTTGATTTGGGCTATGAGATTGGCTCTTTATATCGGCTTCAACTGTGTTCTAGTGGAGGGGGATGCTAAAGTTTCTCATAGTTTCCTTTTCGGATGCTCGGGCTGCTTGCTGGGAAACAGAGAACTCTTGTGAAAGAGGTCCACCAGCTTGCCAAAGATTCCAGTCCTGCTCCTTCAATTAGTACGCTGACGGGAAATGCTGTGGTGCACAATCTTAGCTGATTGGCTCTTGCTAAAGTTTCTCATAGTTTCCTTTTCGGATGCTTGGGCTGCTAGCTGGGAAACAGAGAACTCTTGTGAAAGAGGTCCACCAGCTTGCCAAAGATTCCAGTCCTGCTCCTTAGATTCGTACGACGATGACCGGAAATGTTGTGGTGCATAATCTTAGCCGATTGGCTCTTGCTAAAGTTTCTCATAGTGTCCTTTTTGGATGCTCGGGCTGCTAGCCGGGAAACAGAGAACTCTTGTGAAAGAGGTCCACCAGCTAGCCAAAGATTCCAGTCCTGCTCCTTCGATTCGTACGACGGGAAATGTTGTGGTGCACAATCTTAGCCGATTGGCTCATGCTTTGTATCTTTAAAGTTGATATGCCTTTTGTTGTTCCAAAGTCCATGTTTGCTTCCTGTTTTTTGGCTAACAAAGTCCGTGTTTGCTTTTGTTCCTGTATTTGCTTGGCTTTTGTTGGTCACCCGCTTATCAATCAAAAAAAAAAAAAAAAAAAAAGGACAGCTCTGAAATCATTTTTATTTTCAGGTATGAGTGTTAAGGCAGAATAGAAAATGAAAGTGGCTAGTTGTTGAAAATAGTTGCAAAAAACCTTTCCATCAAATAAAAAAGGGGAATGGCATGTTTGGTTCAGAGAAAAAGAAGGTTTGAAAAGGAAATTGATATTTTTTGAAAGGAAATATTGTAGTAAAAGATTTGAGTTCTGACCTAACTTTTGAAACAAATTGTGCATATAATAGTTGAAAATATTATCGTAAAAAAAAAGTTGAAAAAAAAAAAAGAACATAGTTAAAAAAAGTCTCATTGCTTCAGGGTGTTTTTTGTAACTTGTGTTACAATTCAAAATATGTTTTGACGTATTTATATAATATGAGGGGTAATAAAGCTATTTTCGTTAAAATCAGTCGACTTTTTGTTACGGAAAAATAACACATGGTATTGAGTCTAGTTTTGATGTATTAAGAATCGGAATAAAGTCATTTTGGTATTTTATGGTGAAATATCTTGCTCATACTATGTGTTTTTAATAATATTAAAAAGATATTTTCATTTTAAAAATGAAATTTGAGCACCCTAAATTGATGTTCATCAGTGTTGAAAGTGCCCTTTTAATTAATTAAATGGAAATTAACAATTTTAAAATTATTTTCTAAAAGCATTTTAACTCATTTTGATTTTTTTTTTAATTTTTAGGTGTACTAACGTTTTTTTATAATTCTTTTAAATAATTATTAGCTTGTTGTTAATTAGTGAAGAGGGTAGACTTTATAGTCTTAAAAAATAGTCTTAGAAAATACTTTTTTTAAAAGCGAAATTGTTTGAATATTATCAAAAGAGTAATGTTAGGGACATTAAATTAAATCTCAAATTTTATATATTAATTAATGTGGCACGTGAGTTGTTATTTTTTCATTGATAGAGGTAATTTTTTTATTACTAGACGTGACAATATTTTAAACACTTATTAATAAAAAAATGACAGCTCACATGTCACATTAGCTGATACATAAGAGTGCCCGTTCACTTCGCTGATTCGAGTTTTTAATTCGAGTTGAGATTTGATTTTATGTGAGAGCTTTTTACTGTAGCAAAAAAGTTAGATGTGATTGTTTGTGAGAGCTTTTTACTGTAGTAAAACTCAAATTCTAAACTCGAATAAGCGAAGTGAACGAGGCCAAAATTTGTGTTAGTATCCTTAGCATTATTCTGATAAAAAAACAGGATATTAGTAAGTTGTTTTGCTATAACATACAATAGTAAATATAATTTTAGGTGTGTTCATTTGCATAACTCAAGTCATGACATGAGTTTTTTATGTGAAAAAAAAATACTGTAATAAAAAAGTTAAATTTAAATTTTTAGAAAAAAATATTATAATAAATTATAATTTAAATCATTAAAATAAATAAAACTTTTATTCTTTAAAAATTTGACCTGTAAAATTAAAATTTATTTATTTCATACGTTTAAATTTATAATTTTAATTTTATTATAATATTTTATTCCCATATAAAATTAGAATTTTAAATGTTAAAAATTAAAAATTATTAATTTAAATTTATGAACTAAATGAACGGTGAGATTTTAACCTGGGTGAGGATAAGGTATAAATGTGTTATTTTGAAAATAAGATGCGTATTTATTTTAATGATTACAGGGATAAAATTGTCATTTTGAGTATACATATAGGGCATATAAAAGAACAACACATTGCTTCGACTTTGGTCGCCCTCCCCTCTTCAGTTGAAACCCTAACACAGGACCTCGAAGCCATCTCGCCGACAAGTGACAACGTATCAGTCCGTACCAATGGCGAAGAAGCGAAAGCTGCAGTCCAGTCCCTCCAACGAGCCTGCTAAGAAGCAGCATGAACAACCAAAGATCTTCGAAAAAGTTGAAGGAAACGAAGAAGCAGAGACTGCCATTAATAGGACGGCCGGTGACGATGACGAACCGATCGAGAAGGTTCTGGAAGCATTCGAAAAGGAGCAGCTCGTCGATCTCCTTTGCGAAGCGGCGGAGAAGCACTGCGACGTGGCGGACCGGGTCAGGAAGATTGGCGATAAGGACCAGGCCCTCAGGAAGATCTTCGTACGCGGCCTGGAATGGGCCACGAATGCCGAGACCTTGAGGAGCGTCTTCCAGGAGTACGGAGAGATCGAGGATTGCACGGTCATCTATGACAAGGCCTCGGGGAAATCCAAAGGCTTCGGCTTTATCCTCTTCAAGACTAGTTCCGGTACTCGGAAAGCCCTAAAAGAGCCTGAGAAGAAGATCGGAAATCGGATGACGTATTCCAACCTGGCGGCGGCTTCTTGCCAGCCGCAAGGGCCGTCGTCGGAGGACGAGCAGAGGAAGATTTTCGTGAGCAATGTCGGAGCGGAGCTTGATATGGAGAAGCTAACTGTTTTATTTTCCAAGTACGGAGAGATTGAGAAAGGGCCGCTAGGCCTCGATAAGGTCACCGGGAAGCCGAAAGGGTTCTGTTTGTTCGCTTACAAGACAGTGGACGGCGCGAGGAAGGCGCTGGTGGAGCCTGTCAAGGATTTCGAGGGCCACAGTTTGTATTGCTCGAGGTCAAGTGGCGGTCCAAAGGTGTCCAAAACCCATCATAGTCAACAGACTCAACACCATCACCACAATCAGCGGAAGGAGACTCCGGTGTCCGTTGGGGATTTTTTTAAGCCTGTGGTGGGAGGGACGGGGCACTTGGTGGCGGGGCCAGGGGGGTTTAACCTGGCTGCTACGCCGGCTCAGGTGTTGAACCCTGCCCTAGGGTAGGCAATAACGGCGTCGCTTGTCTCGCGGTGTACCGGTTTGGGGCTGACTAACTTTTTGGGAACGTTGGGAACTACCGTGGGTGTGGCGGCTCCAAGAGTGGCTGCCCCCGAGCATTGAATTTTCCCAGGTATGATAGATAAGAACTTTATACTATGTGATTTTGGTTGGGCATATTCGGATTTTAATTTATGTAAAGAACAAGCAATGGATTGATCAGGTGAAACACTTGCATTTCATAATACAAAAAATTAATGAGGCCTCTTAGTTCATGGGTTCTTAATGTTTGAATAATGAACATATTCTAAAAATGTGTTTGGATGCACACAAGTTTTGGCTTCAATTGGTGACGTTTGGTTCATAGATTTAGAATTATGAGTCAGAACTATTATCGATTTACGTGTGTTTTTTGTGTGAGAAACTACTGTAGCGAACTACGAATCATAATTCGAATCATACTACGAATACGACAACCAAACGCACCAGCCATCCAGACCAGAAAAGTCAGTACTTAAGCCGCATGAGTTCTTGTGGTTTAAACCTGTGTTCCAAACCACACTTCTCAGCCTTATAGTTCAAACCAAAAGAGTTTAAACCATCACATTTTGACCCCACGATCCGAAAAAAAATGATTGTCCTTTATTTATCAAGTAACAAGTGTATCGTTTGGAAAAAAAATGTTTATAAAAATTTTTGCCTTTAAAGTTGTCTTAATATTCGAGTTTAGTAGCCTGTACAGGTGTTTGAATGTGTGATAGATAGCTAATAACAAGGATTATTAAAGGAGTGTAACTAGTAACTTAACACAGCTGTATAGGTTTGGATAATTTAGATTTAAAATTATTTGATATTCCATCTTGCATGCATCCTTGATTGCGAAGCACTATATTGTCAATTTGGCTTGAAGAACAGATACTTAAATGTATCATTGGCTCCTTGCATCCTTATTACAGGCATAATTTTCACTGAAAAGATTTAGTAGTTTTAGAGAATAGATCTTTACTTATTTGTGCTTGTTGAAGTCGTTAGTAGCTACTGTCCAATGCAAATCTTGATCATCATACAAAGAAAGACTTAAATAGTACGGTTTGAGTTGGGAATCTATTTGAGTTTGTGTTTTTGTGGGTTAAAATTTTTAATTTGTATTTGGATAATATCCTTATAAAATTCAATGATGATGGAAAATTTTAATAGGGTATATGGATGGGTTTTTGTCCGTCTCTTCGTTATGAACGCATAGAAAAAAGAATCATCTCAATCGGAGTTGAAACGAAAAAGTTATGACATTTTTAAGTATAGAGTAATTATTGTTCATTTTACTTGAGTTTGAGTTTAGGAACTCAAGTACCGGGGGGGACTTGAACTCAGATTTTACCTCCAAACTCAAGTTAAAACTCAAATAAGTTTTGGAAAAGAACATGAACTTGAGTTAAAATTCAAACTCAAACTCAAGTTTGGGGCAAAAGAACAAGCCTTGAGTCTCTAAGAGTATGCTAATGTCTGGTGGAGATCATCTTGTTTTAACTTGTGACGAAAATTATTTTAAAGGCTTGTGTCCAAATGTTGTGCATGCTAAGGTTGTGACTCTTGGAATCTATGTTGGAAATGAGTTTCAATCACTTGATCAAGCCTTTTGGAAGTGTTCAAAGACTCCTATCGATCATTCAGATATATGGTTGAAGTATATTCTGCGATTATGATTTTCTTTTCCAAACTTTAATTTTTTGGTTTCATATAGGGTTTTGATTTCTGCCTGTGCGGCAGGTATGGCAATCCCCTATCTGGAATTTTGAAAGGACATTATGTTTCTCTTTTGGTTTGTACCTTTTTCTAGACCACACTTTTGCTGCCTCTGGTGGTGGCTTGTAGAACATATACTTTTTCTTGTTAGAGTTAGGCTTTACTAACTTATGGTGCATTTGTTTTAAGGGTTCTGCTTGATTTAAATCATGGTTTTTAATTATGCTACGATGTTTTTCTCTCATAAAAAATTTGAATTTTAAAAGTCAGAATCAAAACCACTGGTTTGAACCCATGAATTAAACGGACTTTTCTCAACTAATATTTATGTATCCATGAAGATAGAAATTGTTGTGAACCTAAAACCCTATCATTATTCACACTTTTACGTTTTTATGTGTGAAAGGGAATTTTGCATTTTTTTTTTTTGAGTTGTAGCTAATTTTTCAAGTGGTTCTTTGGAAATTTTCTTCCACCTAGCTCCTTACCGAGTTTAAAAGCTGGTTCGGGTTGTCTTTAGAGATTTACATTTATTTTTACTTTGTGTAATCTACTATTTTTGTTTATCTTATCATTATTGCATTAATCGTGATGGTTTCTAAAATGTTTTAAGGGATAACCGGATTTGAATCGTTTTCTTTTTCAAATTGCCCTTTCACTTATTCTTATTCAATGTGCAGATCCCAAATAGGTGCGTCAGTCTTTTTGTACTGGTTTGATTCTTCTGAAGTTTAAGGAGCTAATGGTTATTGTAGAGAGCAGAATCTTAAAAACATCATCTCGTATTTATTAGCCTTTTCATTTATCTCCTTTGAAAATATTGTAGTTTTCTCTTGTTTGAAAGCTAAACTCTATTCCTGTTATGACGAAGTGAAACAATGCTGCCTTTCATTTATTTCTATTTATTGTTATTATTATTATTATTATTATCATTATTATTATTATTATTATTATTAATACTTTTGGGTCAATATCCTATTTTGTGAGAATTTTCTTGAAGCTAGTCTCTTGCCAGTGGCTCCATTTCTCCAATTAAATATAAGCTGAACGATGATAGAAAATACGGTTATGTTAAAAACGACGTGTGCATGTGATATTATGGAACAAAAGATGATTTTTCAATTTTTACAATTAAAGATCACAGTAACTTGTGATTTTTCATAGAACATCAACACGTTTTGTTCTTTATCTTCTTGGTAGTTTGTACCTTGTAGTAGAAGGTTGAGGTCAGATCAGAAGAAACCATTTGTTTTGGAAGTCCTTGTATGCTGTTTTTATGTTGATGCGGGGCTTGCGAATTTCAGAGTTGTGAAATTTGATGGCCAATTGGCCGATATCGTAGAAGTAGGTTAAATATCAAAATTTATAAGCACTGAGAACAATTGAGAACTTGGTGTTGTTGAGAAATTTAGAGGTTGTTTTTTTGAAATAAAATTCAGAAAAAGTTTAAACTCGATATATAACTTTATTTAAGGCCCCGTTTATTTCGTTGTTTCGAGTTTAAAATTCGAGTTTTGTTACAGTAAAAAGCTCTCACAAACAATCACATTTAACTTTTTTACTATAGTAAAAAGATATAACATAAAATCACATCTCAACTCGAATTAAAAATTTGAATCAGTGAACTAAACGAGCCTAAGTTCATGTTCTTTTGTAAAATTTGAGTTTGAACTCGAATTTGAACTCGAGTTTGGGATTAAATTTGAGTCTCCGCTCATTTCGCTTATTCGAGTTTAGAATTCGAGTTTTGCTACAGTAAAAAACTCTCATAAACAATCACATTTAACTTTTTTGCTACAGTAAAAAGCTCTCACATAAAATTAAATCTCAACTCGAATCAGCGAAGTGAACGGACAAGTTTTTTCTTCAATTCGAGTTTAGAAATTCCAACTCAAATTAATGAATAATATTTTTTCTATTCTTAAAAATGTCATAATTTTTTCATTTTAATTCTGCTTGAAATGATTTTTTTTTTATGCATTCACAACGAAAAGACGAATAAAATGTCACTTATATACTATATTAAAATTTTTCATCACCATTGAGTTTTTATTAAAATACTATCTAAATATAAATTTAAATTTTGATCCACTCAAATTCAAACTTAAAAAAATTCTTAATTTAAATCATAACTCAAATGTGCACATTTAAACACAAATTTAAATTATAATTTTAACTTTAAGTTATAACTCAAATTTAATTTAAAGTCATCACTTAAATTATTTTAACTCAAAAATATAAAAGAACAACTCTTTAATTTTTACCTGATAACAATGATATTCTTTTCAAGCACAAAAAAAAAAAAAAAAAAAAAAAAAAGAGAGAAAAAATAAATTATTGTGGCCTGCAAACAAACGTTTCAGCTTGTTGATTTTATGGACTTGTTTGCCTGCTCGTCCTCGGAAGAAACCAACTGATGAAAGTTTCTTTCTTGGTGGGCTACTGATACTGGGCAATATATTGAACTATATTCTTTGCTGATTTCTTATTTTGAATCGGAAATGTGAGAGCTGCTTTCTAATATTGGTCGAATTCAGTAATAGATGGCCTATCTGCAGTATTGAATACTGATTTACTGATTGGATTCTCTCTTATTTTAGATGTACCCTTATTTATTTATTTATTTTGCGTCACAATCTTTAGAAGCCAATATGAGAAGCCCAATGTTGACTCCTCTTATCACAATAGCTACTCTGCCCATATATGTAAATAGCATGGAGTTGGCCAGTAAAATTTCCTCATTTCATTTTTTTGGGGAAGATATTCAAACTTTGGGGATGGGGATGTCTTTAGTACTTTAGTGAGATTTCTTTTCATGATGCAAAAGTACTTGGTTGCTCTTCTCTGTTTTATTCTTGTGTAGTTTTGTTTAGTGTTATCATTTGTTTGGTTAGGAGATTCGTATCTCGATTCGAATCATGATTCGTAGTTCGTTATAGTATTTTCTCTAACAAAAAATACACGTAAATCGAAAATAATTTTAATTTCATAATTTTAATTCATAAACTAAACGTCTTATAAATCTTAAGATTACACCTATGGCTAATGGCATGGATTCAATTCACAAGCTCTGTTTGTAGCACTATTTTTCCTTTTCTCTTAATCAATTGTAAGATGGCTTGATTTGCATATGTAACATTTCCGGTCCGTTTAGTTCAGAGATTCGAATCATGTGATTTGAATCATTTTCGATTTACGTGTATTTTTTGTGAGAGAAACCACTGTAGCGAACCACGAATCATGATTCGAATCGGGGGATGAATCCCCCAACCAAACGGTCTTTTTTGGATGGACTGTTTTGAGAAAATGTTCCCTTGTGGTTTGGAATGTGGTTGCCTGTGGGTTGAGTGGCCAGATTTTAATAAGCATATGTGGTGCGAGAAAGTAACGCCTTTAACCTGATATTAGTTAAGGGAGGCAGAAGCTTGGATTTGCGCTAGTTATTTGGCTCTTGATATTGGTTTCAACAGCGTCCTAGTGGAAGGGGATGTTAAAAGTGTGTGTTTAGAACTCTTTTAAAATAATTTTATTTTTTTTGTATGAAAACAGAAATGAAAATTTTTTTAATTTTAGATAAAAATTATTTTTAAAAATGCGTTTGGTAGTTTTTTTTAATTTTTTTTTAATATAAATAAATATATTAATGTTTTTTTTTCTTTCTCTCTACTCAAGAGATGAAAAAACTAAAACAAAAAATGAAAAACAATTAAAAATTATTTTTTATTTATTTTTTATTTTATACTAAATTAAAAAATTATTTTTATTTATATTTTTTAATTTTTAATTGTGTGTTCTCATTTTTTTTTTTGAAAAATGTGAAAAATAAAAATGAAAACAACTCTAAACACAACCTAAGTTCCTCATAGATTCATGGTTTGGATGTTGTCTGGGAAACAGAAAACTATTGTGAAAAATGTCCCGTCTGCTTGCTCAAGGTTTCCATTCTCGCTCCTCTGTCTGGGCGAGGAGGATGCGAAGGAAATGCGCACAATATTTGCTCTCATTCAATTTTTAGATTTGAGTTTTTAATTCTTATTTACTACAGAAAAAATTCTCATAAAAGTTATATTTAATTTTTTTATTACAATAAAAGATTTTTACAAAAAATTACATTTTAATTTAAATTAAAAACGCAAATTCGAGAATTAATTGAGGGCTTTGTTGTTGGGGTCTTTGCTGCTCATCTCTGTTTTGTTGATTTTTCTTCTGTCGTCTTAAAGGACATCTTTAGCTGTTTGCTTTGTTCCTCTAATTGTTGGCCCTGGTTGATTGGCTTTTTGTTTGTTCTTTTTTTTTTTTTTTCACCCGTTAGCGACCACCAAAAAAAAAAAAAAAAAAAAAAAAAAAAAAAAACTACTACTACTAAAAAAAAAAAAAAAAAAAAAAAAAACGATTTTTAGGAATAAGTATCAAAGAAAAAAGAGAATGGCATGTTTGGTGGTACACACACAAAAAAAAGTTTGAATAAATTTTTTGAGATAAAGCATTATAACAAAAATATTTGACTTATGGTTCAAATTGTGAAACAAACATCATAGAAATGGTTGTAGAAAAAAAAAAAATTAGAGAACATAGTCAGAAAAAAAAAAAGAGAATATAGTTGCAAAATTTAATCGTTTTATGGAATTCTTATATAATAATGTCACGAAAGAAAGAAAGATGCTTTGCATTTTTGGTCAAAATGAGTGTTTTGGATTTCTATGCCAAAGGAATGCATTGAGGGTAGTTTTGTATTTTTAAAAAAATTGATCCATCAACCGTAATGATGAAGTGTTATTTAGATAATTTTTTGAGAGTTCTCTAGTAAGATTAAAAAAAAAAAAGAATTATTGATAATTTTTTATTTTTTAGTCTTTATATTTTTTTTTAAGTTAATGTGATTTTAATATGATTTAATAACTAAAAATTTCTATTGGAGAAATTTTTTAATTTTTTTCTTTAAACAATCATAATGGAGAAATATGGAGTTGTTAGGCTTATGGGTTCGGATCCCACAATTTTTATGGTAGGTGGGGTTTTTTATCTTAACGTTAAGTAAAGTTATTTTAGTTATTTGATTAATTTTTTAATAGTTAAATTTACGATTAAAAGTAATTTTATATTAAATGTCATAAATTTTTAATATAGACTCTCAAAAATTTGAAAGTTTAAAAAGAACTTAAAAATTAAAGAATTATTTTTTAAAGTGTAATTTTTGAGTTAAATTTAAGTTATAATTTGAGTTAAAATTAAAATTTAAATAAAATTAAAAAAATTAAATAAAATTAAAATTTTAAAAAATATAAATTTAAATAAAATTAAAATTTTAAAAAATATAAATTTAAATAAAATTAAAATTTACATTATATTTTTTAAATTTTTTAAACAAAAAACATGTTTAAATAGGCTTAATTACCGGTACGATAAAAAATCGTGCCGTACTGCCGTAAGCCGTAAAGGTTGCCTTTGAATTGTGGGGATGTCAATCTTTCTTCGTTTGAATTAAAAAGGATAACAACTTTCAACCAAAAAAAGGGAGTTTGAATAAGTAGTGTGATTTTGTAGAAACATACGTAAAAGTTTAGTTCTCGTTTATTTTATAAATTTAAAATTTTAATTTAAATTAAAATATAATATTTTTTAAAATTTTTTTTATTATAATAAAAAATTAAATGTGATAATTTTTTTAAATTTTTTATTATAAAAATTAAAAATTAAAAATTTGAATAAGTGTAGTGAGGAGACTTTAAAAATGTTGTTTTAAGCAAGACGTATATTTCAAAGTACACGGGTATAAGAAACGACTTTGCTTCTGACTTTGGGTGCCGTCTTCAGTTGCCGCCGTGTTTTGGTGAAACCCTAACCCCCTACCTCGAGCTTCTCTCTGACGTTTTGGTCCGTACCAATGGCGAGGAAGCGAAAGCTGGAGTCCGGCTCCTCCAACGAGCCTGCCAAGAAGCAGCAGGAACAACCAAAGGTCGTCGAGGAAGTAGTCGAAGAAGAGGAAGAACACAAAGAAGTTGAAGAAGAAGAAGAGGAAGAAGAAGAGTATGAAGAAGTTGAAGAAGAGGAGGAAGAAGAGGAAGAAGAGGAAGAGGAAGGGGACGAAGAAGGCACTGGCGAAGAAGCAGAGATCGGCAATAACGTTGATAGGACGGCCGATGATGACGATGAACCGGTCGATAAGCTTCTGGAACCTTTCGGAAAGGAGCAGCTCGCGAGTCTCCTTCGGGAAGCGGCGGAGAAGCACCGCGACGTTGCGGATCGGATCAGAAATATCGCCGATGAGGACCCGGCCCACCGGAAGATCTTCGTCTACGGCCTGGGATGGGACACGAACGCCGAGACCTTGATGAGCGTCTTCAAGGAGTTTGGAGAGATCGAGGATTGCAAGGCGGTCTGCGACAAGGTCTCGGGGAAATCCAAAGGCTACGGCTTTATCCTCTTCAAGACTCGCTCCGGCGCTCGCAAAGCCCTGAAACAGCCTCAGAAGAAGATCGGCAATCGGATGACGTCTTCCCAGCTGGCAACAGTGGGCCCAGTCCCAGTCGCGGCGTCGGCGCAGCCGCAAGGGCCGGTCTCTGAGTACACGCAGAGAAAGATTTACGTGAGCAATGTTGGAGCGGAGCTTGATCCGCAGAAGCTCACCGTTTTCTTTTCCAAGTTCGGAGAGATTGAGGAAGGGCCGTTAGGGCTCGATAAGTTCACCGGAAAGCCGAAAGGGTTTTGTTTGTTCGTTTACAGGACGGTGGACGGCGCGAGGAAGGCGCTGGCGGAGCCCCATAAGAATTTTGAAGGCCACATTTTGCATTGCCAGAGGGCAGTTGACGGTCCGAAGCCAGGGAAATCCCATCATAATCAGCACCATCACCACAATCAGAGGAAGGAGAATCCAGGGTTTGTTGGTGGAGTCACGTCCGGGGCGGGAGGGACGGGGAACTTAATGGCGGGGCCTGGAGGGTTTAACCAGGCTGCTGCGCCGGCTCAGGCATTGAACCCTGCCCTAGGGCAGGCAATAACAGCGTTGCTTGCATCGCAGGGTTCCGGTTTGGGGCTGACTAACTTGTTGGGAACGTTGGGGTCTACTGTGGGAGTGGCGGCTCCAGGAGGCGCTGCCCCCGGGCATGGAGTTCAAGGAGGAGGGTACGGGAATCAGGCCAGTATAAGTCCCTATGGAAATCAAGGAGGAATGCAGGGCGGGTATTCGAATCAGCAGATGGGGCAGGGCGGGACTGGAAGAGGGCAGGGTGGTGTTGGTCAGTATGGTGGTGCTCCATCATATATGGGACACTAGCTTCACCCAGGTATGATACGTAAAACTGTATACTAAAAGTGATTTTGGTTGGACCTATTCGGATTTTAATTTAATAAAAGAACAACCCAATGGAGTAATGAGGTCAATCATTTTCGTTTCTTCACACCAAAAATTATTAATATGTTAAGTAACAAGTATATGCTCGGAAAAAATACATTGTACTTTATAACTTATCTTGATGTTTGAGTCTTAGTACCCTGTACAGGTATTTTTCAGGGACATCCGACAAAATTGGAATGATACAGCGATAGATTGATAGTGAATCAATTCAAAGATTATGAGAGGAGTGTAACTAGGAACTTAATACAACTATAGAGGTTTGGATGATTTAGATTTAAGTAGTTTTGATAAACCATCATGCTTGCATTCCTGATTGGAAAGTACCAAATAGTAAATTTGGCTTAGAAATGGATACGTAAATGCATCGTAGGCTCCTTGTAACCATAATACAAATCTTGATTTTCTCTTAAAACTATTGGTGGTAGTTTTGAAAAATCAATCTTACTAATTTGTGCTTGTTTAAAGTAGTTGATGTCCAATGCAAATCTTTATCATCATTAAGAAGAAAGACTTTAGCAGTACATTAGATTTGTATTGAAGCACCTGTGTTTGTTAGTAGAATTCTGTAATCAAGGGCAGGAGAATTACTTATGATTTAATTAAACTCTTGCTCGTCTGTGGAAAAGTAGTCAAAACACATGTTGAAAGAGCCAAACAATGCCTGAGTTAGACACTGAGACTGTAAGCGTATGCTAGCGTCTACGGTGGCGACCATCTTGTTAAGTTGTGAAGAAAAACTATTTTAAGGGCCTGCGGCCAAATTTTGTACATGCTAAGCTTGTTACTTTAAGAAACTATGTTGGAAGTGAGTTTCAAATTTCAATCAATTAATAAAGCCTTACGGAAGTGTTGTTCGAGACTCATCATTCAGGTGTATAATTGAAGTATACTCCTAATTTTTTTGGCTGCACATAGGGTTCAACATTTTAGTGCAGCGACGTCTTTAGACTATAGTTGGTTTTTATCTCTGCCTGTCAGGTCCGACTATCCTCCATCTGGAATCTTGAATGGAATTTCTGTTTCTCTTTTGGAATTTATTTTTCTAGTGCACGATCAGGTTTTACAAATGTTCTCAACTAATATTTTTGTACCCATGAAAAATAAAAATTATTGTGAACCCAATTCTATCATTGTTCACACGTTTACTCATTTCTGTGTGAGAGAATTATGCATTGTTTTCAAACTCTTGTAGCAAATGGTTTAACTTCTTTTTCCTTTAGAAATTTTGTTCCGCCTAGCTCCTTACTGAGTTTAAAATGCTGGTGCTTTTTAGAGATTTAGATGTATTATTACTTTGTGTAAGATCTACTATTTTTTTTTTTTTTTTTAAACTTATCATTATTGTATTAAATCCTAACAGTTACTAAAACATTTTAAGGGATTTTCGGTTCTGAAATCGTTTTCTTTTTCAAATTGCCTTTTCACGCTCTCTTATTCAATGTGCAGATCTCTCATAGGTGCAACAGTCTTTTTGTACTGGTTTGCCGATTCTTCTGAAGTTTAAGGAGCTGATGGTTATTGCAAAGAGCTGAATCTTAAAATTTTTTTTATGAAATCTATGTTTTTATCATCTCGTATTTCTTGGCCTTTTAATTTTTCTCCTTTGAAATAATTGTAGTTTTCTCTCGTTTAAAAGCTAAACGATTTCAGTACCTTTAAGCATATCTTTGTGTGCCCCTAGAAGGCAATGAGCTTGAACAAAAATGCTTTTTAAAAATTTCAATGTCAAAGATCATATAATATTTTGTATTTTTTTTTTCTTCTATAATTATTTGTTCAAGTTTATCAATTCTGTATGAGTTTTTAATATTGTTTGTTTGTTAGTTTACAACTTATAGATTTAAACTTGTTTTGCAGATATTTATGTTCACTGCTAACTGATATAGTTGGTTCAAGGAACATTATGGATCCTTGAGTTTAACTGGTCTTTTTTTTTTGACAATTTTACGCCTCGAATGTTCTCTTTAAATTTTTGTAGCGTTGCTATTATGCATCGCCGAACTCCATTCAACAGTTAATTGAATTTTAGCATGTTAATGTCTGCTATGGTCTTCCCTGATCACTTGTGTCATCAGTTTAGTTCTTGCAATTAGCTCTTAAAACTTTATCTGCCCATAAAACTTTTATCTTTCTGTTATGACGTAGTGAAACACTTCTTTCATGTGTGTGGTTACGTGAGTGTCGTTCATTTTTCTTCTCTTCATCATCATCATCATCATCATCATCATCATCATCATCATCATTTTGTGGTAAATATCCTATTTTGTGAAAATTTCCTCGAAGCTATTCCCTTTCAGTGGCTCCATTTCTCTGAGTAAAGATTCGATGAACCAAGATAGAAATTACAGTTAAATCAATAGCAACGTGTACGTGTGCTCTTTATTTTATTTTTTTAGGAAAACTGTACATGTGCTCTTTATGGAACCAAAGAAGATGATTTTCAATTTTTCGAGAGTAAAAATCATAGGAACTTGTGCAGTCATAGATCACCAACACGTTTTGTTCTTTATCTTCTTGGTAGTTTGTACCTTGTGGTAGAAGGCTGAGGGCAGAGGAAATCATTAGTTTTGGAAGTCCTCATATGCTGCTTCTACATTGGCGCAGAGTTTGCGCATTTTTGAGTTGTTGGATTTGATGGCCAATTGGCCATTGGTGTCGTAGAAGTAGATCAAACTAATCAGGATGATAAGCACTAAGAAAAATCTGAGAACTACCTGATTCTTCTCTAAACTCTTGTGCTTTCACTCTCAAGCTATTCCTCATCTCCGTCAACCAAGCTCTCTCCTGTTGTAGATCATCTTCTTCACCCAAAACGTCTCCCTCTACTATCGATCGTCCTATCAATTGTCGCTGAGCTTGAAGGCCGACCTCGATTTAGGGAATTCCCCAGATCGACAACATAACAGTACGCATTCAGGGCGTCTTTTCCTGACTTGTGGAGCGAGTTGGGCATTTGGGATGTTTTTTGTTATTTACGGACCTTATTTTGTGCATTTTTCAGATTTTGTAGATCCATTTTCCATTATGTTTTGCTTCAATTTTGTTGAGTGTGGATCTGATCTGATTTTGCAGACCTGGTATGGTGCAGTTTTCTGATTTGATGATCTTTCATTTTGTTTAGCTGCAAATTTGTTGAGTTTAATGTTGATCTGATCCGATGTGTGTTAGATTTTTTTCGCTTCGTGAAACATTGATTAGTTGAGTACTGATATGAGCTGATTTTGTAACTAATGTTCTCGTTGCACAAGTTCTTAACCAAAGACAGTTTTATTCTGCTTTTCGCATACTCAATCAATTACTTAGGAAATAATCGAACACAATTTCAGCCCAGTACTTCCCAAGAAATTCTTGCTACTGTTTTCTAATCTTTTTGGAAATGTTTCTCCATGCATTTTGAGGAATGAAAACGGAAATGTTTTCTAAATCATATTTGGTTAGCAAATGCTTTGAAAACGCTAACGAAAAATAATTTTTTTTAAGAAAATAAAAAAATAGTTGAATTTTTTTTTTTTTTTTTTTTTTTTTCACAAGTTTGGTTTTCATTTTCTAAGGTATAACTTAATAATTAGGAGAATAATTTTTATTAAGAAAAAAATGGTTAAAAGTTGTTTTCATATTTTTAATTTATATTTTCTAAGGTATAACTTAATATAGAGTCTGTTTAGTTCGTTGATTCGAGTTTTTAATTTGAATTGAGATGTTATTTTATGTGAGTTTTTTACTGTAGTAAAAAAGTTAGATGTGACTGTTTCTGAGAATTTTTTACTATAGTAAAATTTAAATTTTAAATTCAAATCGATAAAATAAATGGGATTATAATTTTATTTTTTTCTTACTCGCAAAACAATCACTTTTAGAAAAATAACTAAACATTAACTTAAGAAACAATACTAATAAAAAATTTGAATTATTTTTTATTTATGTGTATTTTTTATAAGAGAAAATATTATAATAAATTATGAATTATAATTTAAATCATATTTTAACTAAACATTTTCTTAATTTGAGTTAAAATAAAATTTTATGTGAACATTTTTTATTATAATAAAAAAATTAAATATAATTATTTTTAAAAAAATTTTAGGTCTCGTTCACCTCACGAATTTGAGTTTTTGATTTGAGTTGAGATGTAATATTTTTTAAGAGTTTTTCACTATAATAAAAAATTTTAATGTGATAATTTTTAAGAATTTTTTACTGTAAAAATTTAAAATTAAAATTTTAAATTGGTGAAGTAAATGAGATCTTAGTGTAATAAAATTTGAATTTTAAAAGGTGAAATGAATGAAGTTATAATTGACGAAAAGTGAGAGAAAATCTTTTACTTACCGCCTAACGAACACGTGGTTTGCTTAGGCTCTCATGTTAAATAACACGTGTCATACGATGACAGGATTTATCAATTGCTTCAAATTCTGCGGCGGATTCTGCACCACAACCATCGCAAGGGTGTTATCCTAGCTTTCGTTGTTTCTATTTTCCTCCACCAAAAATAAAAGTTTTGAAAAAAAAAAAATAATTCTTAAAAGAAAAAGAAAAATAATTCTTCAGTTTTTTTTTTTTTTTTTTTTTTTTTTTTTTTAAAGGAGAGAAAAGGAAGAAAAAACGTTTTCTATTATGAAAAAAAAGGAAAAAAAGAAAAAGAAAAAGGAAGTAAATAGATCCAAAATATTCACTATCATTAGTTTTCTTTCACTTTCTTTATATTATTTTCCTATCATTAGAAAGAAAAAAGAAAAAAGCACTTTCTTTATTTGTTTTAAAATCTTTTTTTTTGGGGGGTGTAATTGTCATTTTATTTTAATGGACTTAAAACTGACACAGTGTTCTTCAATATCTGGAGTTTAATACAATACATGGGCTGAGAGTTTCTCCGTTGCTCTCAGAGAGAAAGAGAGAGAGAGAGAGAGAGAGAAACTGTGCCCTCCTTTTCCCATAAATTTCTCATTCAAGCATTTTCCCGTTCATTTTCTCTCCGGAATTCCCACTCTTTCTCACTCTCCAAACATGGACTTAACCGCGAAGCTCCACCGCCTCGACCTCCGCTCGAGCTTCTTCACCGGCACCGCCCTCCTCGATGCTCGAAAGGCCGCTCTTTCGTCCCTTCCTCGCTCAATTCCGACCATTCAATCTACTAGAAGTAATACTTACTCAATCAAGACAACCAGAACCTTAATTTCCTCCAGAAGGAAAAGTTCTTCTTCAATCACTGCTCGCTCGTCGGCGGTGACCGTCGAAGAATCGGCTCCGGAGACCATGACCAAGGAGGAAATCGAATCTTTGTTCTCGAACGAAATCGTTGACGAATTCGACCGCAAACGCGACGGCAAACAATCGAACAGCGGCGCTTCTGGAATCTCCTCCGGTATTAAGCTGGAAAATGTGAGCAAAACCTATAAAGGCGTGACCGTGTTGAAGGACATCAATTGGGAGGTAAAGAAGGGCGAGAAAGTCGGTCTCGTCGGCGTGAACGGAGCGGGGAAGACGACGCAGATGAGGATTATCGCCGGTTTGGAAGAGCCGGATTCCGGAAACGTGATTAAGGCGAAACCGAATATGAAGATTGCATTTTTGAGCCAGGAATTCGAGGTTTCGTTGAGCCGGACAGTGAGGGAGGAGTTCCTTAGCGCGTTTAAGGAGGAGATGGAGGTGGCGGCGAAGCTGGAGAAGGTTCAGAAGGCGTTGGAGAGCGCCGTGGACGATTTGGAGCTGATGGGGAGGCTCTTGGACGAGTTCGATTCGCTTCAGAGGAAGGCTCAGGCTGTTAACTTGGATGAAGTGGAGGCCAAGGTCAGCAAGCTGATGCCGGAGCTCGGGTTTTCGGCTGAGGATTCGGATAGGCTTGTAGCTTCGTTTAGCAGCGGATGGCAGATGAGGATGTCGCTTGGCAAAATTCTACTTCAGGTAATATAAAAATCAATAGTATTCTAGGTGCCAATTTGATTACGTAAATTTACCAAGTGAAATGATATAGTTTGTTGTGCTATAGCTGATATAAGGACACTTCTATTGGGTAAACATGCATCGTATTGATCAATTGGAAATTGGCAATTCAATCGCAAAGCAAACGAATTGGAGTTTTGTTGCATTACTCATTTAATATGTTGACGTGCAAGTAAAAGTTTGATTATGCTTTGCTGACGTTTTTATCTTACTAGAAATTATTACCGAGAAAATAGGTGCTGATATTCTGATTACTTCTTTAGTTTATATTTTTCAGAAGCAAAGCGAATTGATATAAATTGTTTGGAGCAAACTGTCCCGCATAAAAGTTTTCTTTCATTCACTGTACGAATTTTTGGTATTTGCTTGTTTTGGGTGAAGTTCTTTTCACTGTTGAATCTGTGCTACCGCGCGCATCACTGTTAAGGTTGATTTCCAAATTTGTTTCAAGTGATAACAAGGAGACCTACTATCTTGCTACCTACTCTTGGTGCTATCTTATGCTTAGCATATAATGTATCTTTGATTTTGTCTTGTATCTTGTTCTTCAGGAGCCTGATTTACTACTTCTAGATGAGCCCACGAATCATCTTGATCTTGACACAATCGAGTGGTTTGAAGGTTATCTTGGCAAGCAAGAAGTGCCAATGGTTATCATATCCCATGACAGAGCTTTCCTTGATCAGCTGTGCACAAAAATTGTGGAAACTGATATGGGGGTCTCCAGAACATACGAAGGGAATTATTCTGAGTATATTGTTGCAAAGGCAGCATGGATTGAAGCTCAGTATGCAGCCTGGGAGAAGCAGCAGAAGGAAATAGAACACACAAAAGACTTAATAAATAGGCTTGGTGCTGGGGCAAATTCTGGCCGTGCTTCTTCCGCTGAAAAGGTACATTTAGTGTAGCTATGAATTAGGACTCAATAATAATTTGAGTTGTCAAAGGAGTTGCTAAAACAATTTGCAATGGATGATTAGCTAATCTTCTTGTTTAAACTGCTGCAAATATTGTTCTGTCTAGTGTGTTTTATAGGTAGCACTAGCATCCTGATTAAGTATGAATTGGTGAATTATGCAGTACTTTCAGCAACCAGATAACTGTTACTTTGCCGACCACAATGTCTTTCGAATATTTTCTCTTGATTATCTATTTTCCTTCTCATTTTATATTTTTTTTATACTACGATACTATCTGTTTCACTTTAATAGAAGACGAACAAGAAACACTCACACACACATATTCTTGAAAGTCATTTAGATAATGGCTTCCATATTTTTTTTTTCAATTGGCAAAATATGCAGTAATGGTTGCCTTATCAATAAACTTGTATTGATAGTTATTGGAATATAATTATGAATAGTGTGATTCCTATTTCCAATGAAAAAGAATTGCAATAATCTTTGCTAAATCAGAATTGATTTGTTTGGTGCCTGCATAAAGAAACTAAGCGGAGCTTAAGATTCTCTTTATTCAATTTAATTTTTCATGTTTTTTGTCATGCGTCTTGATGTTTTATTTTAGGCTTTGAGATGGACAAATTCATGATCCTTAAATGTGGACATGTCAGTAATGAAATATTGAGATTGATTTTTAGCTTTAAAAACAAGGATTCCGTGGTGGTCTGATATGGTGAATGAATTTACTTTATTCCAGGATGGGTCAATTCCTTACCTAGCATGTTCATATCTTTCTTTGTTTTGAAAATTGGATAACAACAGAAGCTGGAGAGACTTCAGGAAGAAGAGTTAATTGAAAAGCCATTTCAAAGGAAGCAAATGAAGATCAGGTTCCCTGAGCGTGGAAGAAGTGGGAGATCTGTTGTAACAATTAAGAATTTGCAATTTGGCTATGAGGATAAGGTTAGTTGATTGATTCACACTGCAGAGCAACGGAAACCAAGTATAGTGTAAATATATTTTTTTCCCTCCTGTTAGTAATCTCTTATTATACTTAATTCTGTGTGTTGTTTGACAGGTCCTGTTTAACAAGGCAAATCTTAATATTCAAAGGGGAGAGAAAGTTGCCATTATTGGCCCGAATGGATGTGGCAAGAGTACTTTGCTTAAACTAATTATGGGTTTAGAGAAACCAAGAGCAGGTGAAGTTCTGCTTGGCGAGCATAGCGTCCTTCCGAACTATTTTGAACAAAATCAGGTGTGATTACTTTTGCAATAGCATGTTGTTGTTTGTTCAACTAATGTTGATGAAGTTTCTCATTTTCCATGTTCATTTTTTTCATTAATTTGCATTGTGTACTTTATTATTTTTTTAATCTTATTTATTTATTTATTGTTATTATTATTATTATTATTATTATTATTATTATTATTATTATTATTTTGGAACTGTCATATGCTACTGCTGGTGCTGACTTGAGTTTTATTACTTTTCCAGGCTGAGGCACTTGATTTAGATAAAACTGTGCTGGAGACGGTAGAGGAAGCTGCAGAGGACTGGAGACTTGATGATATAAAAGGTCTTCTTGGGCGCTGTAATTTCAAAGCTGATATGCTTGATAGAAAGGTTTCCCTTCTGAGTGGTGGCGAGAAGGTAAGCATGAATGAGCCCTGTTTTATGCTCTCTTTCACACACTTGGTTTTCCCACTTAATTTATTAAAAGCTCGGTTTAGTTTTTATGAGTGCATAACATGTTTTGTGCTTTATAAGGATCTAAAGAAATGGAAGTACCTGTTATTGTCGTTATTATTACAATGCGTTTCATCTTCTTCATCTTCTTGTTTTGAATATTTCAATTGAGTATGGATCTTATTTCATTCTATTGTATACCATACTTTTAGTTACATTTTTAGTTCTTTCTGGACAATTATGTGGATCTTCATGGTTTTTATATAAAAACCTTGGGAAAACATGTCCCTTGTCATTTGAATAGGGTAATTTGTAACACCATCGTATCCTGTGCCTAAACTGATTTTCATCCGATTGGGGCATAAACTTTAATTTCTGTTCTGTTAGGCACGTCTTGCCTTTTGCAAGTTCATGGTAACGCCATCTACCCTTCTAGTTTTGGACGAACCAACCAATCACTTGGATATTCCTTCTAAAGAAATGCTGGAGGTATATTTCTCTCTTTCTTTCCTTCCTTCCTTCCATTCTATTGTAATCCTACAATTGTTTTTTGGTATCATAACATGTGCTCTGATTCTTCTATCAGGAGGCAATAACAGAGTACCAGGGAACAGTTATCACAGTTTCTCATGATCGATACTTCATCAGGCAAATAGTTAATAGAGTAGTGGAAGTTAAAGACTGCAACTTACAGGATTATGCAGGCGATTACAATGTAAGTGCCGTGTCTTGCTCTTTGCTCCCAGGGAGACTCCATTTCTCTCTCTCTCTCTCTCAGTATTTAAGAACAATAGATATAATTTCTTAAAAATCCCTATTTAATGCGTCTTCTAAATATCAGCTGAAATTGAAAATTGATGAAACTTCAGAGTTTTGATATAGCAGACCTTCATTACTAAAGTGTAATACATTTGGTTTGAAACGTGGCTGGACTCTGGAGGATCAAAATACTTGTCCCGCTGTTGAATGATCTAGATAATTTACTTCGTTCCCTAATGGTTTGGACAGTGAAATCTTGTTGCAAATTACTATAAAAGCTGACTTCATTATTCATGTTCCCATCTTTCATTTCAATCCCAACTTTTTCAGTGTTGTAATCCAAATTGCCATACAGGTCCTGGTTGTTGTGTTTGGGAGTCTGGATAGACTTTGCTTGCAGTGAATAATCCAGTTGTGCTCCTTAGTTGTCATTTCTGACATGTGATTTTCTAACCTACAGTATTATTTAGAGAAGAATCTTGATGCAAGAGAAAGAGAGCTAGAACGTGAGGCCGAGCTCGAGGAAAAAGCTCCTAAAGTCAAAGCCAAATCAAAGATGTCAAAGGTAAGTACTTGGATCTGCCGTACCCTAAAATCTGAAACAGAGAATTGCAATCTGGGTTTATCATTTCACATTTTCCCCTCCCCCTCTTTAGGCTGAAAAGGAAGCAATGAAGAAACAGAAAAGAGTGGCGTTTCAGCAAGCGAAAGCAAAATCGAAAGGGACAAAAAATGCCAAGAGATGGAACTAATGCTGATATTTCAATCAAAGATTTATTATCATAATAGCTATTTGCCCTGTAAAAGGAGTAGGAGAGGTTAAGTAGCTTCTTGTTACCCAGCTACCTGACCATGTGTACATCATCACAATTAAATTTATAGAATTACAGGTTTTGCTTAACACCTAGGCTCTGATGGATATCCTGTACTCTTTTCTTGCTGATTTTCGTTCACTGATCACAAGATTTGGTGGGGGTGGAAATCACTTCTAAAGTCTATAACCTACCCAACGAAGTCGAGGGTTCATGTATAGTAAAATTGTCGAAAGACTTGTCATTTGGAAAATCCTAAGATAGGTTTTTCCCATATATTTGTCAAAATGTCGTGTAAGTCGGCCGGGGTGGGTTGGTTTTGAAGAAAAATTGGGCTGGCCGGCAGGTCTCGGGCTGGGAATGATTTGAGCCGCAACAGCTTGTAAAATTAGGACACCTTATTACCATTCAGGTACCTTGGGTCGGCCGGATTACCTCGGGTAAATTATGAGTTTTTTGTAAAAAAAAAAAAAAAAAAAAAAAAAAACTCTTTTTAAACTAATTTTTGTTACTTACCTCGTCTTAGACTCAATTTTGACGGACTCGTCTTGAATAAGAATTAAGAATTAATAAGAATTATTTAAGATTCAACTCTTTATGTTGTGTTTGGAAGATTTTTAAACTTATTATCATTAGGGTTGGGCAGTTTTATCTACTTTTTTAACATGTTCGGCCAGGTAAGGGTATTTTGGGTTCATGGAATTTCACTCCGCGTCCCTACCTGCATAGTGCGGGTTGGGTATAATTAAAACTAAAATTAAATAAAAAATTGAAAACTTGCGATTTTCAAGTAGGGTCGGCTCAGTTCGGCCGGATTTGTCGGGATCAGGATAATTTCTTACGGCCCTAGTGTGTGGGTGTGTAAAAATAAAATAAAAGTAATCTGGTCCTATAATTGACAATGCCATTGCCAGCCATCAAAACTGAGGTAACTTTTTGTTGCTGGAGTCAATCGGTACGCTATAATTGGTAACTAGTCACCAAAGTCTCACCGCAACTTACCGTCGGTCAATAAGGCACAACAATGGTCAGTGAGCAGGAAGTGAATCTGGTGAGCAATAAGGCACTTGCATTGTGATCGCATCTTACTCGCATTGCAGGCATGACATGGATGCGGTAAATATGAGGCACCCTGGCCGTGCTCCCGAGCAAAATTTGCTCCGAGGCACGGATTTGACGACTAGCGAGGACAATTCGTTGCTGCATTTAAACTGCGCCTGTGACTTATAAGCATCGTGCTACCGCGCTTTGACCATATCCAAATTGAATTTGGCCACACAAATATTGGCCATGCTATGGGGTGTCACCATTGAGCTTTGAGGCTTTAATAGTAATTTCCATCGAGGAGAGAGAATGTCGGAGAGTTTCACAATTGATAACGATCTGTTTGACACATAACGGGGCATGCCAATAAGGAGTTCTCCGTAGTCTCTCAAAAGTTCCATAAATATATATAGGCGCTTTGGTCACTGTTGGCACAGGCTTTTGGCTGTGGTTGTCATTGTGGTGTAAGGCGTTCGAACTGGCTAAATATGTTGGAGATACTTCTAAATATGTTGTATTGTGGCCGGCCACCAATCGTCGTTTGCCAGAATGTTCACTATCATGGTGGAATGCCTTTAACTATGACAGTCGGAAGCCGACGGTTGGCTATTATCAGTTGCTTTAGCTTTTAGTATCACCGCAATATGATCATTCAATAAACTATTGACCGTAATATGATTGACTACCACCATTAATATGGCAGCAATATGATCCTTTTTGATAAACACGGCGGACCATCTTTTGTAAATAGTGCATTAGACTACCGGTACCACCAGTATGGAACTGGGAGACATGGCAGCGTTACCCGCTAATTTATTTAGCTGCGGGAACCCGTCTTAAATTGGACAGGAAAAATTGGGCTTAAACGGGTTTGGTCGCGTGACGGGAACAAGTTTAGAGGTCAACGATCGTATTCCTCACTTACCCGCCCCACTTAATTATATCTTATTTTCAAAGTAAAATTTCCATATAATATGCTATAACATATGTTTTAAGTATAATAAATATATTAAATTAAACTAAGGTTGCAATGTATTGAAAATAAGTAATAGTGAAAATAACTTAATGTTATTTTGTATTGAATTAGTTATTTTCATTATATGTTTATTTTATAATAAAAATAACTAATTCGGTAAATAAGGCACTATAAATATCGTGAACTCTTAATAAAAAAACTCATCCCGTACCCTTTCAACTTATACGGGTTAATGAGGTGGAGATGGTGATTATTGAGTGTTTTTGTTTATAAAGCGGGTTGGTAAGAAGACCACATGGCTCCAAATCCATCACATTATCATTCTTGTTTATTACGAAAAACTTTACATGATATAATTTTTTGTCTGTTGTTTGTTGCAAAAGTTTCTTTTCATAGGCAAAATTTCAACGTTTGCCTCAAAACTCCTAGTTCTAATATTTTTTCCACACCTACAAAAGAGGAAAATTAGGGCCTGTTTGTTTTCTTTTTCTAGAAAACGTTTTTCATATTTTTTGAGGAGAAGAAAATGAAAAAAGTTAAAAGACTGTGTTTAGTTCAACACCGCACCAAAAATGAAAATAAAATCGTTTTTATATTTTTCCTAAAAACAAAATTAGTTTTTCCGTGTTCTTAATTCACTTTTTTAATTGTGTCATTCTCTTTAAAATTTTGTCATTTTTTAGTTTTGTTCCGTTCTCTTAAAATTTTAAGTTATCTATACATCTTTTAATAAAGGGCACATATCTTTATGCTGCTTTAATCAAAACAGAATCCTCTAAATTTTTTGAATTTATTTTTAAGGTTAATTTTACTTTGTGCCCCCTAACTAAGTTTATTGTCCTATTTTAGCCCTAAACTTTTAAATTTTACAAATATGCACATAAATTATGATCCTTAATCCCTGTTTGACCCATCAGTCAAAAAATAGTTTAAAGCTCAATAGAAGCATCCACGTGAATCTCACATTACTTGTTAATGAAAGGTATTATAGAAACATTGCGTCTTTTAACACATCTCGTTGGCCAACGAGCTCATGCATAGTAACACAATTTTTTCTTGTTTTTTCTTATTTTTATGTTAAATTTATCTAGGTATGATTTATCTAAAATATTCATTTTAACTAATGCGAGATTCATGTGGTTGGTTTAGTTAAACTTTCATAAAATTTACTCTTAAAAGTTTATGAGTTTAGAATTCTACATTCATTCTTGATTAATACATTTTTGTTAAAATAGTTATTTAATTAAAATGTAATTAATCAAGAGTAAAAATAAAAATTATGACTATATACTTTTAAAAGATATTTGTCTTGGGCCAAACATGGAAAAAGGAGCATAAAGTAGGGTGCAATTTATAGTAGTTTGAAGTTTATTTGTGAAAGTGGTAAAATGAATGTTATTTTGGGGACTTTCAATTATAATTTGGAGTCTAAAATGGAATGAGGAAATTATACAGTTATTATTCGCTTTTTAGATTTGAGTTTTAAATTTAAGTTGGGATATAATATTTTTTATATTTTTTTAATTATAATAAAAAAATTAAGAACGTCTTTGCAATTTATAAGCCACGACGTCGTATTATCCCACGCTTTCGATATAGTTCCCCCCGGACGAAACTCAAAACTTCGCCTCCTCCAACAGGTTTAAGAGCAAAGACTGCCACCGCCGTTTGAGAATTGAAATTGAGATACTTGGAAAATCTCCAACTGGGTAAAGCCTGTTTCTGATATTTTTAGCTTTTTTATTTGTATTTTCCTACTCCTTTTGGACCAAATGAATAAAGTTTCTTTCTTTTTTTTCCCTACTCTGAAACTTTTTCTAGGAAATTCATAATTTTGAGGACAAACTCAAATCAAGTGATCATCTTAAGTTGCCCAAAAGTTTAAGTTTTTAAATTTTATGTGCCCATTTCAAATCACTGGATAGACATATCGGTTTAAGGCTGAAATTGTATGTTCCTGGGGTATTGAGATTATTATGAATTATCTTTGCTCATTTTGTTTCTGTAAAAAGCTAAGGACAATAATAAGGATAAGCCAAGATGGATTTTTTTTTTGGGAAATTACTGAACATCAGTAACATGGACTGATTAAAAATATATATACGTTAGTTCTGATTTTAACATTTTTGATGATGAATTCTAACGGATATAGATGATTTAGTACAATTCAATTTATTGAAAATCTTTCAAGAAGTTCAGGCTGTATTCTGCTGAGCTAGAGTAACATCAGATGGCATAATCTTTTAAAGCTAGGAGGGTGGAGAAATGGAAATTTAAGCATGTTTTGATTTATGTATTTCATCTACTTGTGTGTGTGTGTGTGTGTGAGAGAGAGAGAGAGAGAGAGAGAGAGAGAGAGAGAACAACTGAATGGACCAATGTAGTCTTATGCTTCATAATGGGCTCATATCAAAGTCATTTTTTGCTTTTGCAACTTCCTATCAATATGCTTTCATTCGTGCCTGGCTGCTATACAAGGATTCTGTTTTTCTCTTTGCGAAGTGTAATGTTTATTGACCACTTTTATGCGTATTCTTTCATGTTATAGTAGCCTTGATGATGGCTGAGGTCCTTCTGGGGATGCCGGGACCATGGGCCGATGATAATCGTGAACCATCTGATCATTATACTACAAAAGTTGGTGGACTTCCTGTGAGTGAAAATTGGATCTGCTAACATATTTTTATGTGTAATTGGAAGATTTTTAGTTTTAAGCCCTTTTTTCCTCCATAACAGGATTGGCCTCTTCCAAAGGATGTTCTGGGATCTAATTTGCTTAACTGCAATGTGTGTGGAAGCAAGCTCAGTCTTATAACACAGGTTTAGCATCCTTAAAACTAATGTATCCTTAAGGCTTTGGAAATAAGCCGGCATTAAAAATCCGTTTTTTTTTGGTTCCAGGTTTATGCTCCAATTTCAAGTAAAAGCTTGAAGATAGAAGAGCGTGTTCTTTTTATTCTCAGTTGTTTGACCCCAAAATGTGGGAGCACTCCTCTTAGGTTTTTTTGAAATCATCTCTCAGTATTATGACCACAAAGTACCAATTCTTGCTTCTGCAATTACTAAAACCTGACCTGGTCTAAGTATTTGGATTCATTCAGCTGGCGAGCCCTTCGTATTCAAAAATTACAGGATGTGGAGGAATCAAATAATAACACTCAAGAATCGGTCCAACGACAAACTGTAACGGTTTCAAAGAAAAGCTTTGGGGACGATTGGAATGATGAAAATGATGAGGACTTGGATCTTGAAGAGTTAGGCAAAGCACTTTTTGAGGCTGCAACTGTGGCTTCTCATGCCAAGAAATCCCGTAGCAACGAGAAATCAAAGACCAATATCAAGCCTTCATCGTCAAGCACAACGTTGCAAGTAGAAGATACTAAAACACCTGGTATGGTCGGTCATGTAACAAATTTTCATCGTCTATTTCTCACTCCGAGTTACCTAGCCTTTGAATCTTATGAAAGTTTCTGTCTCAACCTCACGGCTTTAATCATTTTGCATTCTTTTATTCTTTCATTCTAGCATGCCGCGTTTTGTGTCTAGGGGGAAAAAGGAAAGCATGGTGAGGCTTGTTACAGGATATTGCTATTGGTTGCTTTTAAATAAAAAGCTTTTTTGTTTGAGCTGAAATGGATCACTTTGAGAGAATTGTTCCAAGTCAGGGTAGGAAAATTAGAAAAAAATTGAGTACAAAACATAGAGAGATTAGAACAGGGCTTTGTCCATTATTTATTTATTTTTTTTTATTTTCTTTTTTCCCCTCACATGTTGCACTATTGACATCTGATAATCGCACCCTTTCCCCCCCCTTTTGCTCTATTTTAGCTGACTGAAGATATTGTGATTGGTTAATGGCTTTTCTGATTGCAGTTGTACCTTGCTTTTATGTATACATGCAAAAGGAACCAACTTCAAAGGATGTCACATCTATTTGTTCAAATTACTCATCACTCTCAAATAAAGAGAACGAAGAGAATAAAGGGGACAGCGAGGATAATGTACCAGAAGAATCGTGGGCAGAGGAAAAATACGAGTATGATAGAGCTTTAACTACTGACAGGACTTACCTTAAGTTCAAGAAACGATTGGACGCATACCCAGAACAGTGTTTCAGGTATTGAATCAATTTGGAATTTGATGATGAAACATCATTTGAGTAGAAGCCTGTTAGCAATAGCATAATTAGTTAAGGGATCAGTTGCCACTCATATGTTGTATGTTATCTTTACCCGGCCTCCAAAAGAAAGTGGCAACTGGAGATAATCTTATTCTGCACTTGGTAGTCATATCAGACACGACTTTATTAAATTCTGAGAGAATTGCTGATCAGAGATTTCTTTTGCATTTATCATATGCATTTTCTTGAAAGGAGTAGCACGTACATGAATTTACACTCTGGCAGTAATCATAGTTTTTGCTTGATCAGTGAAACAAATCTTATTGTTACATCAGCGGCTTAAATTCGTTTTTCTCACAAACCATATCCTTTTATTAAAAGTTATGGTCATTTTGCTCAGATACTTGTATGGTGGAAAGCCGCTTATGGCTGAAAAAGAGGAAGGCGACCCTGGGAAGTGCAGGATATGTGGTGGTTCAAGGCACTTTGAAATGCAATTGATGCCCCCGTTATTATATTTTCTGCAAGAAGCAGCTGATGATAGTCAAAGACAGCCACTGGAGAACTGGAACTGGATGACAGTCATTGTATATACTTGTTCCAATGTGAGTTCAGCCATTTTCTAGGTCGTTTGAACAGTAAATAAAACTTTCCTTTCAATGATGAAATTGTTTCTTGGTGGTTTCTGAGGCACACCAATCGTCCTTCGATTGGTTTGCGCAAGCCTCTTTTTCTGTTAGAGGTTCAACCTCTGCCATTTGAAAAGATATAGAATAGGAAAATAACAAAATAAAATAAAGGAAAATAGAATCAGTTAAACAGGATTACCGCCAGCCAGATAGAGTTACTTCTCTTGGAAGCAAGTTGTGTTTAATATCGAGTTTTAAGATTCATTTGAAAAAAAAAAAAAAAAAAAAAAAAAAACTCCATAGATTTTGAAGCTTAATCTTTTGCTTTGCATTTTGGAGCATATTTCATTTCTCCCATGTGGACTTCTGAACATTTGGCAAGGGCTATTCTACTTTAGAAGTTGTTACTTTCAGTATTTTTGTATGCTTTGTCCCTTCTTATACATGTCCGTGAAGTAAGACTGTATTACTGTTCTTACATCTCCCAATTTCCTTCTTTCATCAGAGCTGTTCACTACCCTCTTCTGATCAAGAGAATTCCAGCAACAACGGCTGGATTGTGGCAGAGGAAGCTGTTTTTGTACAATTCGAGAAATCTTCAAAAGAACTGGCTGCACTTGGTTATTTCTCTTGAGCAGTCGGACTTTCCTTTTTGGGCTGGAAATATGTTGTTGAGTACATGCCTTTAAAGGAGTGAGCATTTTGGGCGGCTAAGTTTGGTATGAGAAGTAGAGTACTATTGGCAAGAAAACCATTGTAGTATGTTAATGGTGCTATTGTTTGAATGGAGTGTGATCATATACACATTTTTGTAGTTATTTACGGATTTTCTTTTTAGGAGTTTTTTATGGATACCTACGGATAGTGCATGTTTCTTAACGTTAAATTGGATCAAAATCACAGCAAAATAAGATGCACACAAAATTAATAAAATTTGATAAAATTTGACGGTTGAAACATCTACAAGCATTATAGTGTGAAAATTTTTGTTCTTTTTAGCAGTAAGTTTTTTATTTTTCTAAACTCTTTATTTATTGCTCTCACAAGACTATTTTAATCTGCCATACACATTCCTCATAATTGGTCATCGCGTGATGGATATAGGTATAGCACACGTCTCATGGTTAGAGCTGAAAATTTCGGCCCCTGATCCGGACCCGACTGTCCAAATGGAAACTACAGGTTAGATAAGCCCCAGTCAGTTAAAAATAGCGAGCCACTTGAAGGAAAAAAGGCGAAAATAGTAAAAATAGACCAATATAAAAAGTTTAAGAAAGTATATAAGTTAATTTTTAGTTATAAAAATTAATAGGTCATAATTTGTTAAGTTATGATTTATAACTAGATAAGTTATGAACAAATTTGTTAAGTTATGATTCATAACTAGACAAGTTATGGATTAAAATAGTAATTTGACCTATCTAT